>CM077157.1:11541215-11981215 GCA_039583875.1 Platanthera guangdongensis | reverse complement strand
GCCGGCCGTTCTCCACCGGAGCGCGCCAAACATGATTTCGCCGGGTCGTTCACGCCGAAACGGAGCGGCGCTGGGTTGTCAAACAGACCCAAAGTTGGACCTGCTGCCGATATGACATAAAGTTGGACTTATCAGATTTGAAAATCTAAGGGGTCCTTTATTTTTAAAAAGATTTGATTTTTTTGAATGTTTATTGTCTTTTGCTAAAAAGAATATGGTATTATTGGTATTATGAATGTTGCACCAAAATATGTTTTTCTTTTATAGAATAATATATGTATATATATAGTTTGGAATATATAAGCTGAAGCTTTTTAAGTCTAAAAAACCTTGAGTTGGTTGTTCCATAATATATGTCGGAATTAGGGAAATATTGTATGCATTTTATAGCCAAGAACGAGATCTACAACTTTCATATTGAATATTTTTTCAAAATTTGCACGGTTTAGCCGGAATCTGGCCCGAAAATTTGCTGGCTTGAATTTTGAAATTTATTATTATTATATTAATTTCGAGCAAACAACCTTTTGTGCGAGATTCCGACCAAACAGTTCAAATTTTGAATTGATGTTCAACATGAAAGTTGTAAATCTCGTTTTTTGCTATAAAATGCATATATTATTTATCTAATTTCGATATGTATTGTGGGAGAATCAGTTGAGCCCTTTTAGACTTTAATATATATATATATATATATATATATATATATATATATATATATATATATATATATATATATGTATATATATGTATATATATGTCTATATATGTCTATATATGTATATATGTATATATATGTATATATATGTATATATGTATATATATGTATATATATGTATATATATGTATATATGTATATATATGTATATATATTGTTGGAGTTACCATTGTGATGTAGAAGTGGTCAAACATGTAATCTCACTGCCAACGCGATATTGAGCCTGCAGGGTCGCACATAAGAGATGTGGAGAAGTTGGTTGATTGACTGTGTTGGTAAAGGTTACCAATCATCGACCTGAATAGGGTTTTGGGCAAAATGTTGCCTTAAAGGAGAGTCGGGTTGGGCAAGGTGTTGCCTTGGTGGATTGGTGCTCGGATTCTCGCCGATCGACGAGATTCGTTGAGTAGTGTACTCTGATTCTCTCCGATCGACGAGAATCGTTGACCCTGTTCGACGTGTATCGTCGGTGATTCTCGACGATCGACGAGAATCGTCAACCTACGATTCAACGTGAATCATTGGGCATTCTCGCCGATTGATTCTCGCCGAATCTGCTGGTGATTCTCGCCGACCGATTCTCGCTGACTGGTTCTCGCCGATCCTAGCCGATACTCGCCGATTCTTAGTGATTCTCGACGATCGATTCTCACCTATCGGCTGGTGATTCTCGCCGATTATGGAACTCTTATTCTTGGGTGGTCTGCGGATAGCGACACTCCTAAGTCTATTTTATACTTTAGGTATAAATAGAACACTTAGGGTTTTCGGGTTCTCTCTCGATTTTTCTCTGGTAGCTGATCGAAACCCGCGACGGAAGAGTTCCGCTCCGCGATCGTTCCGCTGATCCCGAATCCCTCCGCCGACGAAAGTGTTCTGCCGCCGCCGTGTTCGCTCCGTCGACCTCCTCCTCTCCGGCGATCGTCGCTGGTGTTGCAATCCCTGGCGCGGACCTAGCAGTCCGTGGGAAAGCAAGGTGAGGTCTTTATCCTTCCCGATCTCCCGTGCGACGGAAAGTTCGGCGTTCTCCCGCTCGTGTGGATTTCTGCAGAGACATGGACATTATTCCACGTAGGACTCGCCACTAGCAAGAAGACAAAGTTTGGAGCATCTCCGTTGAGTTGTGACTCAACGCCACCGAGGTAATTTTTGCCTAGTTGTTTGTTAACTTCTTGATTCAACTATCATGGCCCGATCCCATTTCTTTTGGGTTTTATTGATGTTTTATTCTTCCGCTGCGTGCACAAGCGTTGTGCCATCCTCATAGAGAAACCCAACAGTGGTATCAGAGAGAGGTTACGACCATGATTGTTGTATTGGAAGTTATGTTATTCCAGTGCGTGTAAACCTAGAGATTTAGAAGTGTTCTAAATGTCTAGATTTTGTCTTGGTTCCCCGCCAAGAACGTCTGGAATTTCGTGGTAATTTCTAATTGTTAGAAATTGTTGTCTCCTTAGCAGTAACCATCCCTCGAGTATGTTTTGGATTTTGAATCCAACATAGAGAGATGAGCTTGTCTACTGCTTTAAGTTGAGTTGTCTTTGCTTTTGTAAAATGCATGTAAATCTGAGGATTTGCAAATTTCCGGATGTTCAGATTTAGCCCTTCCTTCTATCAAATGTTGATGGTGTCAGGATGTGCACATAAGGGATGCATGTGGTTTTAGAAGAATTGTTTTTCTTTGGATGTGCACATTGATCAAATGTTGATCATGGTTAATTGTTAACCTATAATTAAAATCCCTTCATCAAATATTAAGTGTTCGGATGCCTTCCGATGGATGACACTCTTTCTGCCTCGATCGATGAAGTGTGGGCTTGCCAAAGCAAGGTGCATAAATCTATCTTGGTAAGGGTGCGAGCGGATAATTGTGATATCCCACTGTCGACATCGGGTCCAACTTAACTAGGTGACCTCAAAGGTTGAGTGCCTAGATGCATAGGGTTGGCATGCACCATATGATGGATGCGAGTAAGGAGTTATTCACCAACCATACAAGAATTGCATGAGGATGCAATTGGCAAGCGTTGCCTACCTAAATAACCACATCGTGAGAGGAAAGCCAAAGCTGACTCATTGTGTTGGTGAAATACGGATCTTGTCCACTAAGAGAGTAGCTCGCATGAACTCTCCGAATTGTTAGTGAGGGCTATCATTTCGAATAAAAATAGTGGGAGTGTTTTAATTGAAGTCCAAATTAAAATAAATTGTATTTGAAATTTTGGTACTGATTTTATTCTGCATAAATTCTTGTAGAATTCCATGGCAAGTGTTTCACACTCCACGTTGTCTCTGAGAGCCATCCTTGAGAAGGATAAGCTCAGTGGGACTAATTACATGGACTGGTATAGGAACCTGAGAATTGTTCTCAGGCAAGAGCGAAAGCTCTATGTCTTGGAAGAAGAAGCCCCCGAGGTGCCGACCGGGAACTCTTCCCGTGCTGAGAAGGATACTTATAAGAAGTATACTGACGATGCTTTAGATGTCGAATGCCTTATGCTTGCCACTATGAACTCTGAGCTTCAGAAGCAACATGAGAACATGGGGTGCAAGGAGATTGACGAGCATCTCAAGAAAATGTTTCAAGGGCAGGCTCGTCAAGAGAGGTTCGACATCACAAAAGCGTTGTTTCAGTGCAAGATGGGAGTTCGAGACTCAGTAGGGACTCACGTACTCAAGATGATTGGGTATATAGAGAACCTTGAAAGGCTGGGTTTTCCTCTTGGTCAAGAGTTGGCCACAGATCTGATCCTGCAATCATTGCCGGACAGCTATGAGCAGTTCGTCTTGAACTACAACATGAATGAAATAGACAAGACACTGCCCGAACTCCTAGGCATGTTGAGAACTGCCGAAATCAATATGAAGAAGGCAAAGCCTGCCAGCCCCATATTGATGGTGCATAAGGGCAAGGGCAAGGCCAAAGGCTCTAAGAAGACGAAGGTGAGACCTAAGTCATATCTTGAGCCCAAGTCTTCTGCACTAATGAAAAAGAAAAGCACGGTGAAGGAAGGGAAATGCCACCACTGTGGCAAGGCTGGTCATTGGCGGAGGAACTGTCCTTCGTACATTGAGGGTCTGCAGAAATTGAAGGGAGGTATGACTTCCGCTTCTAATGTTTACGTTATAGAGATAAACCTTTCTGCTCTTTCATCTTGGGTATTGGATACCGGATGTGGTTCTCACATTTGTACAAATGTGCAGGAACTGGGAAGGAGAAGATTGCTGAGTAAAGGGGAGGTGGACCTCCGCGTCGGCAATGAAGCAAGAGTTGCTGCTGTAGCCGTAGGAGTTTACCGTCTTTCTTTACCCAGTGGGCTTGTAATAGAACTTGATAATTGTTATTTTGTTCCGGCCATAACTAGAAACATTATATCTATTTCATGTTTGGACATGATTGGATTTTCTTTTATAATTAAGAACAATTGTTGTTCTATATTTAAGAATGATGTTTGTTATGATGTAGCCCAATTATTTAATGGTCTTTATGTTTTGAACTTGGACCATCTGATCTGTAATGTAGAAAATAATAAAAGACTAAGAACAAATGACTCGAACCCTACTTTTCTCTGACATTGTAGTTTGGGCCATATCAACGAGAAGCGCATATCCAAGCTCCATAAAGATGGACTTTTGGACTCATTTGATTATGAATCATTTGAGCGATGCGAATCTTGTTTGTTAGGCAAGATGACTAAAGCTCCTTTCACTGGTTATACTGAGAGGGCTGAGGATCTCTTGGGTGTTGTACATAGTGATGTATGCGGACCCATGAGTTCCATGGCTAGAGGTGGGTATTTCTACTTTGTTACATTTACTGATGATTTCAGTAGATACGGATATGTGTATCTTATGAAGTGCAAATCCGAGACCTTTGAAAAGTTCAAAGAGTTCAAGAATGAAGTAGAAAACCAGCTGGGTAAAAGGGTTAAAGCACTCCGATCTGATCGAGGTGGCGAATACCTGAGTCATGAGTTCCGTGATCATCTGAAAGAGTGTGGTATTGTATCACAGCTCACTCCACCTAGAACACCACAACATAATGGTGTGTCTGAGAGGAGAAATCGTACTCTGTTAGACATGGTACGTTCGATGATGAGTCATGCAGACTTGCCTGTTTCCTTTTGGGGTTTTGCTTTAGAGACTGCTGCAATGACATTGAATCGCGCTCCAATGAAAACGGTTCTGAAAACGCCATATGAGATATGGACTGGGAAGCGTCCTAGTATGTCGTTCATTAAAATTTGGGGCTGTGAGGCATACGTGAGACGTCAAATGCTTGACAAGCTGGAACCCAAATCGGATAAATGTTATCTGGTGGGATATCCTAAGGAAACGAATGGGTATTACTTTTACCTACCGTCTGAGGGCAAATTGTTTGTCGCAAGGACTGGTGTCCTCTTGGAGAAAGAGTTCTTATCAAGAAAGACTAAAAAGGTAGAGCTTGAAGAAGTTCAAGAACCACATGTAGTGAATGAACCGGAATTGGATTCTAAGACAGGACTACAAGATGTTGTAGCTAGAGAACCTGCTCAGGGAACACAAGCCCTACGTAGATCTGGTAGACCGAGGTTTGAGCCTGAGAGATATGGATTTCTCGTGTCTCAAATAGGTAATGTGTTGCTTATGGATCATGGTGATGAACCAGCAACCTACCAAGAGGCTATGAATGGACCGGACTCCGACAAATGGCTCGAGGCTATGAAATCCGAAATGGACTCCATGTATGCAAACCAAGTTTGGAACTTGGTGGAACCACCTGAAGGGGTACGACCCATAGGGTGCAAATGGGTCTTCAAGAAGAAGACCGACATGGATGGGAATGTACATACATTCAAAGGGCGACTGGTGGCTAATGGTTTCAAGCAAATTCATGGAATTGACTATGATGAGACTTTTTCCCCTGTTGTCATGGTAAAGACCATAAGGATATTGCTTGCTATTGCTGCGTATTATGACTACGAGATCTGGCAGATGGATGTCAGAACGGCTTTCCTTAATGGAAACCTCCTTGAGGAAGTGTATATGACACAACCCGAGGGTTTTGTATCCCCAGATGAAGCCACTAAAATATGCAAGCTGAATAAGTCCATTTATGGACTGAAATAGGCCTCTCGAAGTTGGAATCTTCATTTTGATGAGAAAATCAAAGAGTTTGGTTTCATCAAGAATGAAGATGAGCCTTGTGTTTACAAGCGAATCAGTGGGAGCATTGTTATCTTCCTGATATTGTATGTAGATGACATACTGTTGATTGGGAATGACATTCCTACCCTGAAAGTTGTTAAGAACAACCTAGGGAACTGCTTTTCAATAAAGGATTTGGGTGAAGCGACTTATATACTCGGTATTAAGATCTATAGAGATAGATCGAAGAAGTTGCTGGGTTTGACCCAGAGTACGTACATCGAAAAGGTTTTGAAGCGGTTCAACATGCTTGAGTCCAAGAAAGGATTTTTGCCCATGTCTCATGGTGTGAATCTCTCTAAGGACCAGTGTCCAAAGTCTTGTGAAGATAAGGACCGCATGAAGTTGATTCCATATTCTTTGGCAATTGGATCAATCATGTACGCGATGTTATGTACTCGACCCGATGTCTCCTTTGCTTTGAGCATGACTAGCAGGTATCAGTCAGACCCCGGTGAGTGTCACTGGATTGCAGTCAAGAATGTCCTGAAGTACTTGAGAAGGACTAAGGATGTGTTCTTGGTGTATGGTGGAGAGGAAGAGCTCGTTGTAAGTGGTTACACGGATGCTAGCTTCCAAACTGATAGAGACGACTCCAAGTCTCAGTCAGGTTTTGTGTTTTGCCTGAATGGAGGAGCTGTGAGCTGGAAGAGTTCCAAGCAAGAGACAGTTGCTGATTCTACAACAGAGGCCGAGTATATCGCCGCGGCTAATGCGGCGAAGGAGGCTGTATGGATTAGGAAATTCATCGGCGAGCTTGATGTAGTTCCTAGCATTGTTGGTCCCGTAGTTCTCTACTGTGATAACAATGGTGCAATTGCACAATCTAAGGAACCTAGATCCCATCAGCGCTCCAAGCACATACTTCGGCGGTTTCATCTTATTCGTCAGATTGTCGAACGAGGAGATGTGAACATCTGCAGAGTGTCGACTGAGGAAAATTTTGCGGATCCGCTGACAAAGCCTCTCGCGCAGAGAAAGCATGATGGTCATACTAGATCGATGGGTATACGATACCTAAATGATCAACTCTAGCGAGAATCTTGTGGATTGCATGTGAATATGTATTTTGTTGGCTGTTTGTTCATATGATGAACATTGTACCTAGTTTTTCTCTTACAATTAATGGTAAATTCTTTTATTATGAGTTTTTCTTTCTATATGATAGTTAAATGTTAACATAATAGATACCCTTAGAATGTTCGCTTCCATGGGACATCAAGTACGTGACTTGAATGTGAGAGCCTATGATTTATTTGAAGCTTCATTCTTAAAAGTCCCTGGTCGAGTATCATCATAGAAACTAAGGGTGATGATGGTACATGAAGGCTAGCACGTGTGTTGACTGATGACCGGTTCTCACAGGTCATGATATTGTGATATCAAGTCATCACGTGGGTACTTGTTAGTGAACAAGTTGTACTGGACAGACCCAACCTGAGACTACTCTATGGATTGTCATCCAATCGTGTCACGAGTAGGTCTCAATTGACAATGGTGTTATGGTCCTTTGACCTGAAGTCACAGCATTCATCAAGTGAGGAAGAGCGTGCTTTGATGTCATCTAAAGTCTTCCTTGAGAAAGGTTGATGATAAGGGTGGTTGTTGGGCATGTTACGAATCATTTGGGTGTTTGTGTGTGAGCAGATATGGGATTTGTCCTCCTGTATGACAGGAGTTGCATCCATGGGCCCCTTGATGGAACTGGACTGAGAAATGCATGGCCATGCTTGGTTGAGTCAATATGTGATATTGGACTCACCATTCTCTGGAAGTCCGTCCTGGATCAAGAAAACTTGGATTGAGCTATTACGAGGGTGACACAGTCCATGCCTCTAGTTCTTTCCGGATGTAAGGGACAAAGGGACAAAGACAACGCTGATACATTGGTCATAAAGGCTTATGAGTTATAAACTCTTATTGCTTGGGGAGCAATGATGCATTGCTAGATGCCGCTCATTGTTTGTGAGGTTTTTGATTTGATACTTTCGAGATCAAGTGGGAGTCTGTTGGAGTTACCATTGTGATCTAGAAGTGGTCAAACATGTAATCTCACTGCCAACGCGATATTGAGCCTGCAGGGTCGCACATAAGAGATGTGGAGAAGTTGGTTGATTGATTGTGTTGGTAAAGGTTACCAATCACCGACCTGAATAGGGTTTTGGGCAAAATGTTGCCTTAAAGGAGAGTCGGGTTGGGCAAGGTGTTGCCTTGGTGGATTGGTGCTCGGATTCTCGCCGATCGACGAGATTCGTTGAGTAGTGTACTCTGATTCTTGCCGATCGACGAGAATCGTTGACCCTGTTCGACGTGTATCGTCGGTGATTCTCGACGATCGACGAGAATCGTCGACCTACGATTCGACGTGAATCATCGGGCATTCTCGCCGATTGATTCTCGCCGAATCTGCTGGTGATTCTCGCCGACCGATTCTCGCTGACTGGTTCTCGCCGATCCTAGCCGATACTCGCCGATTCTTAGTGATTCTCGACGATCGATTCTCACCGATCGGCTGGTGATTCTCGCCGATTCTGGAACCCTTATTCTTGGGTGGTCTGCGGATAGCGACACTCCTAAGTCTATTTTATACTTTAGGTATAAATAGAACACTTAGGGTTTTCGGGTTCTCTCTCGATTTTTCTCTGGTAGCTGATCGAAACCCGCGACGGAAGAGTTCCACTCCGCGATCGTTCCGCTGATCCCGAATCCCGCCGCCGACGGAAGTGTTCCGCCGCCGCTGTGTTCGCTCCGTCGACCTCCTCCTCTCCGGCGATCGTCGCTGGTGTTGCAATCGCTGGCGCGGACCTAGCAGTCCGTGGGAAAGCAAGGTGCGGTCTTCATCCTTCCCGATCTCCCGTGCGACGGAAAGTTCGGCATTCTCTCGCTCGTGTGGATTTCTGCAGAGACGTGGACATTATTCCATGTAGAACTCGCCACTAGCAAGAAGACAAAGTTTGGAGCATCTCCGTTGAGTTGTGACTCAACGCCACCGAGGTAATTTTTGCCTAGTTGTTTGTTAACTTCTTGATTCAACTATCATGGCCCGATCCCATTTCTTTTGGGTTTTCTTGATGTTTTATT
The DNA here is from genome assembly GCA_039583875.1 of Platanthera guangdongensis. Classification (NCBI taxonomy): domain Eukaryota; kingdom Viridiplantae; phylum Streptophyta; class Magnoliopsida; order Asparagales; family Orchidaceae; genus Platanthera; species Platanthera guangdongensis. The sequence continues at coordinate 11,972,229 of CM077157.1, read as the reverse complement.
CTTCCGCTGCGTGCACAAGCGTTGTGCCATCCTCATAGAGAAACCCAACATATATATATATATATGTATATATATGTATATATGTATATATATACATATATATACATATATATATGTCGATATATATATATATCTATCTATCTATATATCTATGTATCTATATATACATATATACATATATAAATATATACATACATACATACATACATACATACATACATACATATATACATATATACATATATACATATATATATATATACATATCTACATATGTATATACATATATATACATATGTATATAAATAGATATATATATATACATATATATACATATATACATATATATACATATATATACATATATACATATATACACACATATACATATATACATATATATATATACATATATACATATATATACATATATATACATATATACATATATACACACATATACATATATATATATACATATATACATATATATATATACATACATATATGTATATATATACATATATATGTATACATATATACATATATATACATATATATATACATACATATATATATATGTATGTATGTATATATATATATATATATATATATATATATATATATATATATATATATATATATATATTGTTGATGCGCGGAAACGGCACCGGGGTCACAGCTATCACCGAGGGGGTGTTTGGGCCTCACAGGCTAGGTGAGGAGGAAGGAGAAGGTTGCGAGGGTAAGAGAGAGGCTTGAGAGAAGAAGTGAGCCTTGATCAACAGAGAGGGTTGATCAAGGGAGGAAGAGGAGGGAGACCAGGAGCGGTCGAGCAGACAGTAACCGCAACGGTTGCACTTGCAGGTTGGTTGCCGAGAAGAGCTGAGCTGAGGGCGAGGCTTGCTGAGCAGAGGAGCAAGGCTTGCTGAGCAGAGGAGTAAGGCTTGCTGAGCAGAGGAGAAAGGCTTGCTGAGCAGAGGAGCAAGGCTTGCTGAGCAGAGTAGAGAAGAGGGGGGCCGCTAGCAGCGGCAACAACACACTTCGCCCGTCGCGGCCTAAATGCCACTCCTGCGACGGGCTTTCCTTTGATTAAAAGCTAGAGATTACAAGCTTACAAGTACACCTTTACAACAAATCACTAAAGGGGTACAAAGAGAAGCTGGCGGCTAAGAGAGAAGAAAATGCCAGAAAGCAGAGAGGAGAAGCTGCTAGAGAGTAAGTAAAAGAGTCTGCCAGCTGCTGGAGGACTGGGAACCTGAGTCTGCAGAGTCTGCTGGCAAGCTGCTGAAGAGCTATGGAGGACTGCGCGGACAGGAAATCTGAGTCCGCAGGGCTTGCTGGAAGGGTGATGACGGACTGCGTGAACTGGAAAACTGAGTCCGCAGGGGCTTCTGGCAAGACTTGTCTCCACCTCCAGGATCCCTGAATGAGAGGCTTCAGGGGGTATTTATAGGCCCAGGGAAGTTCTTCAAGAAGCGGGGCCCAGTGACATCAGCATGACGACCTGCGCGGACTCCGCGGACTGGCAATTTGCGTCCGCCACCTTGGCCGGTGAAGAAAGCTGCAGGAGGCCCTAGAGAGAACTGGAGGCCGCCTCCTAGCGGGCGGCCTGGGCGGACTCCGGGAGGAGTCCGCCCGGCAGGCCGTAGGCTGCCCCCTAGCGTGCGGCCTGGGCGGACTCCGGGTGGAGTCCGCCCGACGGATGCCGGGGCCGCCCCCTAGCGGGCGGCCTGGGCGGACTCCTAGAGGAGTCCGCCCGGTGGATGTCGGGGCCGCCCCCTAGCGGGCGGCCTGGGCGGACTCCGGGAGGAGTCCGCCCGGCGGATGCCGGGGCCGCCCCCTAGCGGGCGGCCTGGGCGGACTCCGGGAGGAGTCCGCCCGGCGGATGCCGGGGCCGCCCCCTAGCGGGCGGCCTGGGGGGACTCCGGGTGGAGTCCGCCCGGCGGGTGCCGGGGCCGCCCCCTAGCGGGCAGCCTGGGCGGACTCCGGGTGGAGTCCGCCCGGCGGGTGTCGTGGCTGCCCCCTAGCGGGCGGCCTGGGCGGACTCCGGGTGGAGTCCGCCCGGCGGATGCTGGGGCCGCCCCCTAGCGGGCGGCCTGGGCGGACTCCGGGTGGAGTCCGCCCGGCGGATGCCGGGGCCGCCCCCTAGCGGGCGGCCTGGGCGGACTCCGGGAGGAGTCCGCCCGGCTGGCGGGCAGAGGCCGCCCCGGGTGGGCGGCCTCGGCGGACGGCGGCAGGAGGCCACCGCCCCTCGGGCAGCAGGGAGGCCGCCTCTGGTGGGCGGCCTCGGCGGACGGCGGCAGGAGACCGCCGCCCCATGGGCTGACTAGGAGGTCGCTCCCGGTGGTGCTGTTGGCTGATTCCTGCAAGGAAAAGCACTGCACGATTAGCGGACCTAACCGCATGTCCCGCGAGGGTGAGCCATAGGAATAGCCCGCCGTCCTGCAGGGTACGCGGTTGCTAGGAAACCTAGGCGAACAGGGAAAACTGTCCGCCTACGCAGGGACTTGTCGCGATCGAAAGGGAGAATCTAAGGGTCCCGACTAGCCAGCTGGCCACCTTGGGAAGGATCGCCGATTTCTGGGTTAACATAATCCCCGCACTTTTTCAAGTTCCGAAGGGAACTTCGAAAAAGTTGGAGACCCACGAAAAATCGTGATCCACCCCAAAGGAAAGGGAAGGGGAGGCAAGGAGAGATAGAACCTGAAGACTCTCCTTATAAGCTTGGTGTTTCTTGTTTATTTTCCTGCAAGAGGAAAATTTGGGTAAGCATGTATGGGTGGTACATCGAGTGTGTACCTGAGTTTGCTTTTGCAAAACGAAGAAGGCGTGTCTTCCGTTAAGTTCTGCAAAACTAAAGTGAGGAAAACAGAAAGGCTTAATAACTTGCAAGTACCTGATAGAGGCTTGCAAGCACCTGTTATCCTCTGCAAAAAGAGAAGGGAAAAGAGTATACAAGCACAAAAAAAATGAGTTACAAGTACCTGGAAGGAACTTGCAAATCTTTGGTGGTCTCTGCAAGAGAAGAGTTAAGAGTACGCATAGTGCATGAAAGTAACTTGCAAGTACCTGAATGGAGCTTGCAAGTGTCGGTGACCTCTGCAAGGAGAGAGTTAGAGGCAGATATTGTATATAAAGATAAGCTGCAAGTACCTGAATATGACTTGCAGATGTCTGCTAACCTCTGCAAAGTGAAGAGTGAGCAGCAGAGATAAAATAATGATTTAAACTGCAAGTACCTGGATGAGGTTTGCAGGTGTCTGTTGTTATCTACAAAGAGAAAAGTTAGAAGAAGACAATATGCATATGAAAGGAGCTTGCAAGTACCTGTGGAGAAGGCTTGCAAGGGTTTGCTAACCTCTGTGAGGAGAGATAGATTAGAAGCAAACAAGACGCGAGGATAACCGCACCAGAATCGTTGATATGATTCGATTAATGTTTGATGCCATTAGACTTTGACAAGAATAATGAGTAGCACTGTGAATCTCCATATGATAGAGCTTAAGCGGGCAAAGTATATGAGATAAGCATAAACATAGTGATTGCTGGAAATCCTTTTGGTAACCCATCCAAAAGGACCAAGTAGCAAAAAAGTTGATGAGATAAGGTCGATATGACCAAGTAGTAAGAGAAATGCCCGATGACCATTATCATGAAGCCCAGATTAATGAATCGAGCGCTAGTTGTCGATATGGCTGGACGGACATAAGCAAAATGAATGCCGGAATCCTTTTGGTAGGTTGGATTAACCTGTTCACCTGTGAAAGGAGGGAAGAGAGAAAAGGAGGTCTACACTCGGAATGACTAAAGTGGGTTGAATGCTGCCACAGGTGTTCCCTGTGGGCCTTATGCATCACTTGCCCGAAAAAATCATCCCGGGTATAGTCCTACTCAAAGCGGGCTGGCCGCGCATCCTCAAGGAGGGGAAAAAGAAAAGGAGGTCCATATTCGGAATGACTAAAGAAGGTTGAATGCTGCCACAGGTGTTCCCCGTAGGCCTTATGCATCACTGGCCTGAGAAAATCATCCCGAGTATGGTCCTGCTCAAAGCGGGCTGGCCGCGCATCCTCAAGGAGGGGAAAAAAAGGAGGTCCATATTCGGAATGACTAAAGAAGGTTGAATGCTGCCACAGGTGTTCCCCGTGGGCCTTATGCATCACTGGCCTGAGAAAATCATCCCGAGTATGGTCCTGCTCAAAGCGGGCTGGCCGCGCATCCTCAAGGAGGGCACAAAAGAGAAAAGCAAGGGAAAAAAGAAAAAAGAAAAGAGAAAATCATCCCGGGTATAGTCCTACTCAAAGCGGGCTGGCCGCGCATCCTCAAGGAGGGGAAAAAAGAAAAGGAGGTCCATATTCGGAATGACTAAAGAAGGTTGAATGCTGCCACAGGTGTTCCCCGCGGGCCTTATGCATCACTGGCCTGAGAAAATCATCCCGAGTATGGTCCTGCTCAAAGCGGGCTGGCCGCGCATCCTCAAGGAGGGGAAAAAAGAAAAGGAGGTCCATATTCGGAATGACTAAAGAAGGTTGAATGCTGCCACAGGTGTTCCCCGTGGGCCTTATGCATCACTGGCCTGAGAAAATCATCCCGAGTATGGTCCTGCTCAAAACGGGCTGGCCGCACATCCTCAAGGAGGGCACAAAAGAGAAAAGCAAGGGAAAGGTCCTGAGAAGGACCGCTAGAAGGACTGCTCTCTCTCCTTGGGTACAAGCATCACTGATCAACGAGACGGGTTGCGCCAAGAGGCCTAGCTTGTCTGTATATTGATCAGTGAAGTTGCGAACCCGAGAAGGCACGGATCGAGGATACCGGAGAGTGCTCAGCCACCACAGTTGAAGGATGATCAAAGATACAAGGCTACGCTTGATCGACATTGCTTGTCCAGCAAAGATCATCCTAACCGTAGTGTATCCTATAAGACGCACAACAGAGCTAACACATGGGGCTCCCCTAGCACACACTCTATGTCAGATGCCGGCTAGGATCCTAAGTCTGAAGCCCATTCCCGCGATTGAACTGCTCCCACTGCACACATGGGTATACTCCTGCCATATGTGGTTGTAGCGGTTGTGCAAAAACAAACTACGGAGGGAACGTTTCAGACTCAACAATATCTCATTGGTGTAACGATCCTAAGAGAGAGAGAGAGAGAGAAAGAGGAAGGGGCATCACAAGAAGGGAACTGTGTCAGTACAGGATCCCTGAATAAAAGCTTTGCTGGAAAGCAAGTAAAGAACACTGAGAAGTGTTGTAATGAAAATGTTTGAAAGAGAGAGGGAGAATAAGGGTTGAGATAACCCCTGAAGGTTGTAAGGAGCTCTGGAGGACTGTGAAGTCCATTGCTTGCTCAGAATAGCCTTCCCAGCACACCCTCGTCATCGGCATCGAAGCATTCGACTTCTTTGTTAACAATGAGGAGAGGAAGCTCTTCGACTTGGCTCACCCCCTCTTGAGGAGCAAGGAGCGTCTGCAAGTTCTTTGCCCCTTGAAGTTGCTTGATCAGGGTGTTCTTCTTTTGGAAGCAGGTCATGCATCTTGCCCTGCCGGAGCATCTTTTGCACAAGCTGGCGGAATGCTCGACAGTGTTCTGTTCGATGGCCTAACTCTTTGTGAAATTCACAGAAAGGCTCTAAGTTTCTAGACCTCTGATCGGTCGGCCGATAGGGCTTCTTGTAGCTTGCCCTATCTTTCATGATCTAGATTACTTCTTGCACGACGTCGTCGAGATCAGAGTCATGCAAGTCATCATCCTGCTGCTGTTGAACAGCTGCTGTTTGCAAAGACGGAGCTAGCGGCAGCAATGGGTCTTGAGTATGGTCACGGCTCGAGAAGGAGTATCGATGGCGATGAATCCTTCTCTCCTTCTTTGAGTGAGTTGGGACGTGATTGCGAGGAGACCTTGGAGGATGCTTGTGAGAGGAATCCTCCTCGGATAGAAGCTTGGAGACAAAACCTGGATTGCTCTTTTCGCCTCGGATGTATGAGTTGGCTAGAGCAATCAACTCTTGATATGTCCTTGGAGCACGGACGTTGGCTTCAAATTTGAGAGGCCCTTCACGAAGACCGTGGATAAGAGCCACTCTGTACATTTCTTGATCAGTAACTTCGATGTCCAAAATCTCTCTTTGGAATCGATCAACAAACTGAGACCAAGTCTCATTTCCGCGTTGCTTGATCTCAAAGAGGGCTTCAGGACCGCCCTTTCTCTTGGTTGATGTAGAGAATCTGAGAAGAAACTCCCTTCGAAAATCAAGGAAGGAAGTGATGGAGTGAGGGCGGAGGCCATAGAACCAGTCCCTCACTTGCCCATCAAAGGAGGTGACAAGGAGCTTGCACTTGGTTGCATTTGAAAGGGTCTTGAGAGCAACGGCTGACTCAAAGGCTTGAATGTGCTTTACTGGATCTGTCTCTCCAGTGTAGATTGGCAGTCGAGGCTCTCTGAAGTTTGCTGGAGTTGGCTCATGACGAACATTCTTCGCGAATGGTGAAGGTTCTTCTTGCTCTCCTACAGCATAGGGAAAGAAAGGAGCATAAGCTACAGCTACTAAAGGAGCATGAGGATAACAAGGAAAAGTTGCTGCAGGAGGAGCAGGGGCAGGAGCTGAAGGGTAGGGATGACTTCCCTGAAAATTGAGAACTCTTGCAGGACTTCCTCGGGCTGCTTCCCGGAAGAAGTTATGGCGAGCAGCGAACTCTTCATCTTGAGTTCGCAAAGGAGCTGCTGGCCCTTGCGGAAAGGTTGGAGTGTAAGGAGGAAAGAACGGAGGGCAAGCTTAAGAATAAGCTTACTGATGCTCTGATGTTGGGGTTGGGTTGATTGGAGCAGCTGGAGCTGCTGCTGGACGAGCATCCAATCGCTGCGTGATCGCAGCAAGAACTTTGTTGATAGCCTGGAACTGTTGAGCATTCTCACGCGCGACTGCTCAAAGGCTTCCCAGAGAGGATCTTCACTGGGACTTGGAGCAAGATTCTCAGCTGGTTGATGGTCTGGCATGGTTAACTGTTGCTTTCACTGCCTGTTCTGATCTGAAGGTCTGCGCGTGAGCTGGCGTCTACGCTCACCGCACCAAAACTGTTGATGCGCGGAAACGGCACCGGGGGCACAACTATCACCGAGGGGGTGTTTGGGCCTCACAGGCTAGGTGAGGAGGAAGGAGAAGGTTGCGAGGGTAAGGGAGAGGCTTGAGAGAAGAAGTGAGCCTTGATCAACAGAGAGGGTTGATCAAGGGAGGAAGAGGAGGGAGACCAGGAGCGGTCGAGCAGACAGTAACCGCAATGGTTGCACTTGCAGGTTGGTTGCCGAGAAGAGCTGAGCTGAGGGCGAGGCTTGCTGAGCAGAGGAGCAAGGCTTGCTGAGCAGAGGAGCAAGGCTTGCTGAGCAGAGGAGCAAGGCTTGCTGAGCAGAGGAGCAAGGCTTGCTGAGCAGAGGAGAGAAGAGGGGGGCCGCTAGCAGCGACAACAACACACTTCGCCCGTCGCGGCCTAAATGCCACTCCTGCGACGGGCTTTCCTTTGATTAAAAGCTAGAGATTACAAGCTTACAAGTGCACCTTTACAACAAATCACTAAAGGGGTACAAAGAGAAGCTGGCGGCTAAGAGAGAAGAAAATGCCAGAAAGCAGAGAGGAGAAGCTACCAGAGACTAAGTAAAAGAGTCTGCCAGCTGCTGGAGGACTGGGAAACTGAGTCTGCAGAGTCTGCTGGCAAGCTGCTGAAGAGCTGTGGAGGACTGCGTGGACAGGAAATCTGAGTCCGCAGGGCTTGCTGGAAGGGTGATGATGGACTGCGCGGACTGGAAAACTGAGTCCGCAGGGGCTGCTAGCAAGACTTGTTTCCACCTCCAGGATCCCTGAATGAGAGGCTTCAGGGGGTATTTATAGGCCCAGGGAAGTTCTTCAAGAAGCGGGGCCCAGTGACATCAGCATGACGACCTGCGCGGACTCCGCGGACTGGCAATTTGCGTCCGCCACCTTGGCCGGTGAAGAAAGCTGCAGGAGGCCCTAGAGAGAACTGGAGGCCGCCTCCTAGCGGGCGGCCTGGGCGGACTCTGGGAGGAGTCCGCCCGGCAGGCCGGAGGCCGCCCCCTAGCGGGCGGCCTGGGCGGACTCCGGGTGGAGTCCGCCCGGCGGATGCCGGGGCCGCCCCCTAGCGGGCGGCCTGGGCGGACTCCTAGAGGAGTCCGCCTGGCGGATGCCTGGGCCGCCCCCTAGCGGGCGGCCTGGGCGGACTCCTGGAGGAGTCTGCCCGGCGGATGCCGGGGCCGCCCCCTAGCGGGCGGCCTGGGCGGACTCCGGGAGGAGTTCGCCCGGCGGATGCCCGGGCCGCCCCCTAGCGGGCGGCCTGGGCGGACTCTGGGTGGAGTCTACTCGGCGGAAGCCGGGGCCGCCCCCTAGCGGGCGGCCTGGGCGGACTCCGGGTGGAGTCCGCCCCCTAGCGGGAGGCCTGGGCGGACTCCGGGAGTAGTCCGCCCGGCGGATGCCGGGGCCGCCCCCAAGCGGGAGGCCTGGGCGGACTCCGGGAGGTGTCCTCCCGACGGATGCCGGGGCCGCCCCCTAGCGGGCGGCCTGGGCGGACTCCGGGTGGAGTCCGCCCGGCGGATGCCGGGGCCGCCCCCTAGCGGGCGGCCTGGGCGGACTCCGGGTGGAGTCCGCCCGGCGGATGCTGGGGCCGCCCCCTAGCGGGCGGCCTGGGCGGACTCCGGGTGGAGTCTTCCCGGCGAATGCCCGGGCCGCCCCCTAGCGGGCGGCCTGGGCGGACTCCGGGTGGAGTCCGCCCGGCGGGTGCCGGGGCCGCCCCCTAGCGGGCGGCCTGGGCGGACTCCGGGTGGAGTCCGCCCGGCGGATGCCGGGGCCGCCCCCTAGCGGGCGGCCGGGGCGGACTCCGGGTGGAGTCCGCCCGGCGGATGCCGGGGCCTCCCCCTAGCGGGCGGCCCGGGCGGACTCCAGGATGAGTCCGCCCGGCTGGCGGGCAGAGGCCGCCCCGGGTGGGCGGCCTCGGCAGACCGCGGCAGGAGGCCGCCGCCCCTCGGGCAGCAGGGAGGCCGCCCCTGGTGGGCGGTCTCGGCGGACGGCGGCAGGAGACCGCCGCCCCTTGGGCTGACTAGGAGGTCGCTCCCGGTGGTGCTGTTGGCGGACTCCTGCAAGGAAAAGCACTGTACGATTAGCGGACCTAACCGCATGTCCCGCGAGGGTGAGCCATAGGAATAGCCCGCCGTCCCGCAGGGCACGCGGTTGCTAGGAAACCTAGGCGGACAGGGAAAACTGTCCGCCTACGCAGGGACTTGTTGCGATCGAAAGGGAGAATCTAAGGGTCGCGACTAGCCAGCTGGCCATCTTGGGAAGGATCGCCGATTTCTGGGTTAACATATATATATATATATATATATATATATATATATATATATATATATATATATATGTACATATATATATATATATATATATATATGTATATATATATATATATGTACATATATATATGTATATATATATATATATATATCTCTATATGTACATATATATATGTATATATATATATATATATATATATATCTATATATATATATATATATATATATATATATATATATATATATATATATATATATATATATATATATATATATATATATATATATATATATATATACATATATATGCATACAATATATATGTATACATATATATGTATACATATGTACATATATATGTACATATATATATACATACATACATACATACATACATATATACATATATACATATATATATACGAGCATCTTCGCACGGGCTACGCCCGTGCTCGATGCTCTCGGGCGGCCTTCGGCCGCATCTAGGCGGCCTTCGTCCGCATCCAGGAGGGCTTTGCCCGCCTCCGAACGGGCTTTTCCAATGCTCAATGCGTCGTTGCGGGCTGCGCTCGCATCATCGTTGCGGGTTGCGCCTGCATCAAAGCGGGATGCGCTCGTATCAAAGCGGGATGCATCCACATCAAGACGGACAGTGCCAACAATATATACATATGAGTACTTAAAATGGCCGTAAAAAAATATAAATCAATATTATGAATTTTATTTTATAAAAAAAATTATGCTTTGTCCTAAAACATTAATTTCACGTCATCTTTCTCTCCATCTTCTTTCTCTCCCTTCACCATCTCTCTCCTTTTCTCTCTCCCACTCTCTCCTCCCCCTCTCTCTCTTTCTCTCTCTCCCTCCTCTCTCTTTCCCCCAACTCTCTCCCCCCATCTCATGTTCTCTCTCATGATCCAATGACTCTTGTTTCATCTATGGTGTGCCTCCAAATACCTATATTGCTTTATATAATAAGATATATACATATCTACATATGTATATACATATATATACATATGTACATACATAGATATATATATATATATACATATATATACATATATATACATATATATACATATATACATATATATACATATATACATATATATATACATACATATATATATACATATATATATGTATACATATATATATGTATACATATATATATATGTATACATATATATATGTATACATATATATATGTATACATATATATATGTATACATATATATATATATATATATATACATATATATATATGTACATATATATATGTACATATATATATGTATACATATATATATGTATACATATATATATGTATATATATATATATATATACACAATATATATGTATACATATATATATATACATATATATGTATACAATATATATGTATACATATATATGTATACAATATTATGTATACATATATATGTATACATATGTACGTGTATACATATGTACGTGTATACATATGTACGTGTATATATATATATATATATATATATATATATATATATATACATATATATATATATATGTACATATATATATATATATATGTATGTACATATATATATATATGTACATATATATATATATATATGTACATATATATATATATATGTATATATATATATATATATATATGTACATATATATATATATGTACATATATATATATATATATATATATATAGGGGCATATACTGTGCGGGCAAACATTAGGTGCAGGCATACGTGCAATTGATTTTGTGGATCAAGATGGTTTGAAAACGAAAAGTGATCAACATAATAGTTGTAGATCTCGGCGAGACGAACAACTTTCATGTTGATCACTTTTTGATTTGGAGCCTATTTGGACCTTTATTTGGGCCCCAAAATCGGGGGCGGCGGAACTGCTATAGTAAACCGTTCCGCCGCCCCCGATTTTGTGGCCCATATCGAGGTCCAAATCTGCTCCAAATCAAAAAGTGATCAACATGCAAGTTTTAGATCTCGGCCAGATCTACAACTTTCATGTTGATCACGTTTCGTTTTGAGACCATCTTGACCCCCAAATTCACTTGCCCGTATAACCCGCACCTTATAGGTGCCCGTATAATATATATCCCATATATATATATATATACATATATATATACATATATATATATGTATATGTATACATATATACATATATATCTTTATCTATTATAAATAAGTAGTTTTGAATTCTAGAATCAGATCACGATCAGGCCGCAAACCCTCCAGTGGGCGCCGGTCAGGCCGCCAGCGCCTCCGCCGCCGGTTGCGGGTGAACCCGTGAAGGGACGGAGCGGAAGGGAGGAAATCACAATTTTGCTGGTTATGAACAGTAGCAGTGCTGGAGAATGGGTTATTGGCAGACCGTTTTTTCTAAATCCAATGGCTAGATGACGTTTTCTGGAGATCGGACGGTCATAATGCGTTTAACGGTGCGCTTTAAGAATGGTATATTGGTTTATATAATAAAGATATATATATATATATACACACACAAACACGTGGCTCAGCCCCTACGGCTAGGCGCGACCGTACCCGACTGGCGACGGCGGACTTCGCCCACCCCGGCTCGATGTTCTCGGGAGGCCTTCGGCCAAATCCAGGAAATTGATGAGGGTGAAACCCGACAGGCGATGACTGTAACGCCCCCGATTTTTCGGCAATTATTTAAATCCTCGTTTGGCGTTACGTTGGCGCATTTCCAGCTCGTGTCGTTGTTAGAGTACCTCGTTAGGTGTTCTTAGAGGTTATAGACTGTTGTGTGGTTTCCCCAGCTAGCCGGCGTCTGTTTTGGAGGCCCGGCTGAGCCTCTTAGGGAATCCTTGTGCTTTGGCTTCGGGTGAGGTTAGCCCGAGTGTGTGGTCGTCGGAGGTTGTGTCCGACTTCGCCGATATTTTCGTAGCCCGAGTGTTTAGCTATGGTGCGAGCTTGGTCGAATCTGAGGGCGTTTTTTTTTCTTTTCGCGTCGTTTCGACGATCGCTAGTTAGCGGATCGTCACTTTATGTGAGTATATATATATGGTGGCGTATTTTTTTTAAGTATAGCACGTGATTTAGACGTGCAGGGTTTTAATAATTTGTGTGTGCGTGTCTACGTTTATGTGTTAGCATGTATATATATATATGTGTGTGTGTGTAAGTAAATGTATTGATGTTCATATAGGTGTTAATATATATGGGATAATATATATATATAGTAGATTAGTTAGTGTTTAGTTAATAAGGTCAATTAGGGGCTGCCTTTAGACTTGAGTCAATTAAAATTAGTATAGGGTTAATTATTAAGATAGGTCATATATATATATAGGAGAGTTAGTAAATTAGGTCTTTCCTCCCATTTCCTGAACCCGGCGGCACTGTTCTTGCGGGAAGAGCGAAGAGGCGGAAGCCTGGAAGTGCTCCGACCGCCGTCTCCCTGCCCCGTAAAGCCCGGAACTCCAGTTTGAGGCCGGATCCGAGCTCCTCTAGGCTAGACCTTCGTTTCAAGGTATTCATTTTGGGATTTCTCCTTCTTTTCTTTGGAATCGTGAATGGCGGGTTTGTTTTCTTCCAAGCTTTGAGCGCCCAGGTTTTTGTTTTCTTTCTTCCAGATTCCCTCCTAGGATTGTTGCGTGCGGCCGATTAGGTTGGGAAGGGGGTTGCTGGCCGAATTTCTCCTAAGCCAAGGAAAGTATTCCCTTGCCAAAGTAATTTTTCCATGCTTAGTTTTGTTGCTTGATTCATGAGAAGTCCTTTGTATTGTCTTTTTTACTTGTTTATACACATAAAAAACGGTGCAAAGCCTCTCATACATCCTCTTTCTATGTTGGCTGATTTCATCCTTTGGGTATGTGGTTTTATGGTTTTCTTTTTTTTTTTCTTGTACTAGGGATCTTGCCCCGATAGGATATAATCTAAGTGCCTTTATTTCAAGCTTTGTTCATTCATGAGGTATTTAGTTGTTTGCGGTTTTCTTTGGGTGTAAACCATTGATGTGGTTTTATTATTATTAGTTGCAAGAATTTTTTTGTAGTTGCCCCTTGGTTGCTGCAAAAATCGGATTGTTATCAAAACCACCCAAACCTCTTGTCATTTCTTTTTGTGTGTCAATACTCTAGCTTGCAATTAGTGTCAAACCCCTTTGTTAATGTTTGATACCAACCACCCAATTTAATTGTTTGTGGGTCGCATCAATTCAGTTGTTTATGGGTTGTATCAATTTAAATGTTTATGGTTTGTATCAAGTTAACCGTATAGGTTTTGTACCAAGCTAGTTCAATATATTTAGTTGAGATCAAGCTGCTAGTTATGCTTATTATCACGTTATCGGTAAGCGTTTAGTATCAAAATACTTACATAAACTTAGTATCGTGTCACCTTCAATTTATTTGTGTCAACCCACTTGTTTGGACAAACCCGATGTTTAGTCCGTTGGTATGTATATAAGGCTCTTAGGTGAGTTGCTATAGAGTGTTTAGGGTTCAGTGCGACTTCTTGGTGGTTCATGAAACTACTAGTAAGGGTTTTCCCGAGTCACTTAGTGTTGGAGTAGGATGTGATTTTGAGGTGGGTCGGACCGATGCCGCCACCCTTGTTTTACTTCTTGTCTTATTAAGACAATATGGGTTGTTTGGTTGGGTTGGACTGATGCCACCACCACAACACCTTGAGATATTTAGGCCTGTTAGACTTGGTTGGACCGTTGCCACCAGCCTAGGCCCTTGTTACTGATTTTGTCCATCTCCAGTATTAGGTGACTCTTTTTGCTCTACCTTTATGCTAGGATTTATTTATTTTTGCTAATCCTTTTTGCAGAGATAGTTGAAGTTCGGCTTCATTCGTGCTCTTGATGTACTCCCTTTCCACTTACCTTTGTGGGAATCATTTTTACCTGCTTTACTTACCTTCTTTTACCTGTACCTGTTTTACTTCACCTTCACTTACTTCTGACCTGATTTTAAAACATGTATAAATCTATTGTACCTTTGTTTTCCTTTTGATAGTTGTTTTGCTGAGGTGTTCGTTTTTTCTGAATACCTCAGGTACAGGTATTTAGCCGACTGTGCAGCTAGTTTGCTCCTGGAGATTTTCTAGCATTTCAGCTGCTACTGTTGTTCTCAGTTCCTCTTGTTTGGGAGGTAGCCTTTCTTTAGACTTGTAGTATAGACATACCTACTCACCAGTGGGTTCGTGTCAGTTGGTGACGCCCGCTGGTGGTTTCTCTTTTAGATACTTTGTGCTTGCTTACACTGTTAGTTTTCCTGTATTTGAGATTCATTAAACTTGCTCCTAGGATGATTTATGTTAGATTGCTAGTTACTTTAAAACCTATAAAAACAATTATTATATCTAAAACATAGACATCATGTTTTCTTTTCTAAAAAGCTTAATCACTACTTTCAAAACCACGTAAAAGGTCATTTTCTATATATATCATATAAGTTAAATCTAGGGTCTTGCATAGTCTAAGGTGTCCCCTAGGGACGCTTATGCATTCTCTTAGGATGTTAAAAAGTGAATAAAGTATTTTCTGCTACGTATAAGTATAATTTTTGAAGGGTGGACTAGTTGTTCCATGAAGCCGAGGGATACGACCTCTAAAATACAATTGATTTTCACATAATTAAAGCTTTTGATTTTTTTTCGTAGTCTTAGTAGTTGGTGGTTGCCTGAGCGTCGGCATTTATCCCCTGCCTGACGTGGCATCACAACACGTGTTTTCTCCTACTCTGATACTTCCTAATTTCAGAGAAAGTGCGGGTTGTGATAGTTGGTATCAGAGGGAGGTTGCTTGACAATTTGTCGGGCAACCTTTCCCTGTAGGTATTAGAAGTTTAGCATCATATCATACACACACCGATATGTCATCAGCACGTCTTGGCTGAAGCATGAACACTACACTCATAGCATAACATGAAGTATACGAGGCATATTATGTAGTATGAGATGCATAATATGTGTTTGTATATGGATCCACTATAGGAGGCAACATGTGAGGGTTATGTAGTATGTGATGCATAAGCTCACCACATGAATGCGACTAGCACGTTTTCTTTTTCGTTGCATGAAAATGTTATGTAGTATGGGATGCATAACATTTTCATGTGTACGCTGCTCATAACATGCATTAGGGACTTTTTAGAATGCATAGCACAATCATGCATAGCATAACATTGCATAAGCACAACGTGCCAAGCTAAAGACTTGCAGGATGACATATGTACACACATGGTTTTGAGTCAAAAAGAATATAAATTCATGCATTCCCGATATAGGCATAAGAGTTAGTGTTATGGTGGTGAACCATCTTAGGTTAAGCATGACATTATTTCCTCTGTATGAAATATATATATATATATATATATAACCCCAGAGCAAGTTGGCAGTGAAAGCAAGTACTTATGTAGGTTTGTCTGTACCTGTTTGTTTTGTCCTAGTAGTTGAACTAGGTTCTGATGATTGCTTGTTTGTTCTTTTTAGTATGGCGCCTAAGCGTAGAGTGGCGAGATCGACTCCCCAATCTGAGGGCGAGTCTTCTGGTGCTCCAAGCAGTGCAGTTGTGGAGAGTCTGAGGCAGAGCAATGAGACTCTATCGAGGCAGATGGTGGACGTTTAGACTCAGATCCAGTCCCTGGTATCTGTGGTGGCAGGACTAGCCCCGAGAGCGCAGGATCCTACTGCGGGTATAGCTGTTCCCGCACCTCCTACACCTCCTGCACCCCTAGCCCCTTTGGTGCCTCCAGTGGTGGTGCCCCCGGAGATGGCTTTCATCACTCAGTTCCAGCGACTGTGACCCCCTACCTACGATGGTAAGGTAGACTTCATGATATTGGATGTCTGGTTGATTTCCATAGAGGAAATGTTTCATTATTCTAGAGTGTCTGAGGATCAGAAGGTGATGTTGGCCGCCTATCAGCTGAAGGGGTTAGCGAAGAGCTGGTGGATGAGGGAGAAGGAGGGAATGGTAGGAGGAAGCACTTGGGCTTCCTTCAAGGAGATCTTGATGCGGAAATTTCTACCGTCAGTGGAGCGAGACAGGCTGATGAACGACTTCTTGCATCTGAAGCAGAGCCAGCTCTCAATCAGGGAGTATGAGATTGAGTTTAGCAAACTCAGTCGCTTTGCCCCTAATTTGGTGAGCTCAGAGGAGGATAGAGCGAAGCGTTTCCTCGGTGGCCTGCGGAGCGATGTGCAGCAGCTAGCGGTGGCTCACGGAGCGGTGAGTTATGCTGGGGCAGTGGAGGCCGCTTTGAAGGTAGAGGCCATCAAAAGCGCGAAGCAAAGATGACAGCAACCGAGGAATGAGAAGAGGAAAGCTGTTGAAGCAAAGAGCACCCAAGTGCCCAGTGCCCCTTCGAGGAAGAGGAGCAAAGAGGTCTGTAGTTTTTGTGGCCGGTCGGGCCATCCTGCTGAGAGATGTTTCAAGAGGGTGGCGGCGTAGAAGGAGCATGTGCATGCTATTCAGGGTGATCCCAGGCAGAATGTGGTGTGTACTCTGTGCAAGAAAGAGGGGCATGATGTTGCCCGTTGTTGGTTGAAGGACAAGGTCTGCTATCAGTGCGGACAGAAAGGTCATACCATGGCCCGATGCCCGCAGCTCCAGTCGGTGCACCGACCAGTTCCTCTTCAGGCGTTGCCACCGCCTCAGTCCATGGATAGAGGCAAAGGGAAGCTGAATGTGATATCATCAGCGGGGTCTCAAACTTCGACGCAAGTCATTTCAGGTAAACCTTCTCGCTAGTCTTTTACTTCCATTGCAGATTAGTTTGGCTTTTGTTTTCTTAAATGATTGTGCAATTTTTTTTCCCTTTTATATTTATATAGGGAGTTTTAAGGTAAAGAACCGCTGGGCGCGCGTTCTCTTTGACTCAGGTGCTACCCACTCATTTGTGGCTAGGGCCTTTGTAGAGCGGTGCCAACTGGTTCTTGATCGTGTCGGTGATGCCTTTTATGTCAAATTCCCCTCGAGAGATTTTGTGATATCAGATCAGGGCATTCTGGATTGTCCTATTATGTTGGGGGATTTCCCGGCCAAGGCAGATCTGAAGGTTTTAGACTTGGAAGATTTCGACGTCATCCTGGGTATGGATTGGTTGTCCAGATATGATGCAGTGATCCAGTGCAGGGGTAAGCACTTGAAATTCAAGAAGGACAACGGTCAGCCTGGGAGTATTTATGGAGACCCACGCCAGGCCTCTCCGGCGATTTCTGCGGTATGTGTTCAGAGGTTATTCAGTTCTGATTGTTTTGCTTGGTTAGTCTCAGTGCTGGGGACTGTTAGCAGTTTACCGCGGTTGGATGAGATTCCTGTTGTTCGTGAGTTTTCTGATGTGTTTCCTAGCGACCTTCCCGGTCTTCCTCCTGTCAGAGATGTCGAGTTCGTGATTGATTTGGAGCCGGGTACGCGTCCTATTGCTAAGGCGTCGTACCGGATGACCCCGCCAGAGCTAGAGGAGTTGCGTGCCCAGCTGGATGAGTTATTGGAGAAGGGTTTCATAAGGCAGAGCTCGTCGCCCTGGGGTGCGCCTGTTCTCTTTGTGAAGAAGAAAGATGGTTCGATGCGCCTTTACATCGACTATCGGGAGTTGAACAAAGTCACCATCAAGAACAGGTATCCTCTGCCCATAATCGACGACTTATTCGATCAGTTGCGTGGTAGCTCTGTGTTCTCCAAGATTAACCTTCGATCAGGATATCATCAGCTCGGGATCCGGGAGTCGGACATTCCACGGACGGCTTTCCGATCGAGGCATGGACATTTCGAATTCCTAGTTATGTCTTTTGGGTTGACCAACGCGCCGTCAACATTCATGGACATGATGAACCGGGTGTTCAAAGATTTTCTGGACAAGTTTGTGGTCGTATTCATAGACGACGTTCTGATTTATTCACGGAATGCTGCGGAGCATGATCAGCACTTGCGGTTGGTGTTATCTGCCTTGAGAGATGATCAGTTGTATGCCAAGCTGAGTAAATGTGAATTCTGGTTGCCTCAGGTTTCCTTCCTGGGTCATGTGGTGAACAAGGATGGCATTTCAGTGGACCCGGAGAAGATTTCTGTAGTGATGGATTGGCATAGGCCGAACACACCCAAGGAGATTAGGAGCTTCTTGGGGTTGACCGGCTATTATAGAAGGTTTGTTGAGGGCTTTTCTACCTTGGCAGCTCCCTTAACTAAGCTGACGCATAAGCATGCAACGTTCATCTGGAGCGAGCAGTGCGAGGAGGCCTTTCTGGAGCTAAAGAGGAGATTGTGCACTGCTCCTGTTTTGACATTGCCTATGGAGGGCAAGGACTATGATGTATATGTGGATGCCTCGCATGTTGGGCTCGGAGGCGTGTTGATGCAAGAGGGGAAGGTGATCGCGTATGGGTCACGGCAGTTGAAGACTCATGAGCGGAATTACCCTACGCATGACCTCGAGTTTGCGGCAGTGATTTTTGCATTGAAGCTGTGGAGGCATCTACTCTATGGGGCCCAGTGCAAGATTTTCACAGATCATAAGAGCCTAAAGTACGTGTTTACTCAGAAGGAGCTGAATCTGCGCCAGCGGCGGTGGCTAGAGTTTGTGGTCGATTATGACGTGGAGATCCAGTACCATCCAGGCAAGGCCAATGTGGTGGCCGACTCCCTGAGCCGCAAGACAGGGAAGATTTTCAACCTCACAGTAGACTGTTTAGTGGAAGAGTTTTTGTTGATGGACATCTCCGTGGGATGCTGTGATTTGCAAAGCAGTTTGGCAGTGGCAGAGCCATTTTGGATTTCACTCACCAGGTTGCACCAGAAGGATGATCCGGATTTGTTACACCTATACCTCAGGGCTGAGAGAGGGGAGTTGCCGGATTTCTCTATCGATGATTCGGGTACCTTGAAGTACCGCGACAGGTTTTGCATCCCCGCGGTTGGAGACATCATGAGTATGGTATGCAAAGAGGCTCATGGATCCAGTGTTGCCTACCACCCAGGATCCACCAAGATGTATCATGATTTGAAGCAGATCGCCTGGTGGTATGGTATGAGGGGGGATATAACTCGGTATGTTTATGAATGTTACACTTGCAAGCGGGTGAAGGCCGACCATGGGAGGCCTGGTGGCAAGTTGACCCCTTTGGAGATCCCGACTTGGAAGTGGGAAAGTATCTCTATGGACTTCATTACGTGCTTACCAAGATCTCCAAGGGGATTTGATTTAGTTTGGGTGATCGTGGACCGATTGACGAAGTGTGCGCACTTCGTACCTTATAAGATCGACTACCCGATGAAGAAGATAGCAGAGCTGTATTTGAGCGAGGTCATCAGATTGCACGGTGTGCCTGGTAGCATCATTTCTGATCGAGACTCTCGTTTTACATCTCGCTTCTGGAGGAGTCTGCAAGAGGGTCTGGGTACAGATTTGAGGTATTCTACCGCTTACCACCCACAGACAAATGGGCAGACAGAGCGTGTGAACCGGATTGTGGAGGATATGATCAGGTGCTACAATCTAGACCACGGTGGGGCGTGGGATGAGCGTTTGCGGCTCATGGAGTTTGCCTACAATAACAGTTACCAAGAGAGCTTGAAAATGGCTCCCTTCGAGGCATTGTATGGGAGGTGCTCAGAACTCCGTTGTTTTGGGCTGAGGCTGGTGAGAGGACTTTGTTGGGTCCTGATGCTCTCGAGGAAATGGAGGTTGCTGTGAAGCTCATTCGGGAAAAGCTTCGGTTAGCTCAGGAGAGATATGAGAAGAACGCCAACCGGCGTAGGTCCGATTTGGAATTTTCTGTGGAGGATTTGGTATTCTTGAAGGTGTCTCCGATGGTTGGAGTGAAGAGGTTCGGCAAGAACCATAAGCTGGATCCGAGGTATGTGGGCCCATTCATAATTTTGGAGCGTATTGGTGTGGCAGCATATAGGTTGGATCTACCAGCCAACTTCCCAGGCGTACATAATGTTTTTCATGTAAGCCAGCTGCGGAAGTGTGTGCGGAGCAGTGGGCAAGTCTTGGATACCGTGCCCCAGTTTGAGCCCAACCTCTCATATGTTGAGGTGCCGGTCCGCATCTTGGATACTCAGGATCGGGTGCTGCGGACAAAGTTTATCCCTATGGTGAAGGTTCTTTGGAAGAATCAAGGTTTGGAAAGCGCGACTTGGGAGCTAGAGTCGGCTATGAGGGAGGCTCACCCTCGCCTGTTCTCCTGATTTGTTGGGTATGTTTTCTTTCTAGTAACTTTTGTTTGTTACTTTCCTTCTATAGTAGAAGTAGTGTACGTAAAGTTTCGGGACGAAACTTTCTTTTAGGGGGAGTGACTGTAACGCCCCCGATTTTTCGGCAATTATTTAAATCCTCGTTTGGCGTTACGTTGGCGCATTTCCGGCTCGTGCCGTTGTTAGAGTACCTCGTTAGGTGTTCCTAGAGGTTATAGTCTGTTGTGTGGTTTCCCCAGCTAGTTGGCGTCTGTTTTGGAGGCCCGGTTGAGCCTCTTAGGGAATCCTTGTGCTTTGGCATCGGGTGAGGTTAGCCCGAGTGTGTGGTCGTCGGAGGTTGTGTCCGACTTCGCCGATGTTTTGGTAGCCCGAGTGTTTAGCTACGGTGCAAGCTTGGTCGAATCTGAGGGCTTTTTTTTCTTTTCGCGTTGTTTCGACGATCGCTAGTTAGCGGATCATCACTTTATGTGAGTATATATATATGGTGCCGCATTTTTTAAGTATAGCGCGTGATTTAAACGTGCAGGGTTTTAATAATTTGCGTGTGCGTGTCTACGTTTATGTGTTAGCATGTATATATATATATGTGTGTGTGTGTAAGTAAATGTATTGATGTTCATATAGGTGTTAATATATATGAGATAATATATATATATAGTAGATTAGTTAGTGTTTAGTTAATAGGGTCAATTAGGGGCTGCCTTTAGACTTGAGTCAATTAAAATTAGTATAGGGTTAATTATTAAGATAGGTCATATATATATATATATATATGAGAGTTAGTAAATTAGGTCTTTCCTCCCGTTTCCTGAACCCGGCGACATTGTTCTTGCGGGAAGAGCGAAGAGGCGGAAGCCTGGAAGTGCTCCGACTGCCGTCTCCCTACCCCATGAAGCCCGGAACTCCAGTTTGAGGCAGGATCCGAGCTCCTCTAGGCTAGACCTTCGTTTCAAGGTATTCATTTTGGGATTTCTCCTTCTTTTCTTTGGAATCGTGAATGGCGGGTTTGTTTTCTTCCAAGCTTTGAGCGCCCAGGTTTTTGTTTTCTTTCTTCCAGATTCCCTCCTAGGATTGTTGCGTGCGGCCGATTAGGTTGGGAAGGGGGTTGCTGGCCGAATTTCTCCTAAGCCAAGGCAAGTATTCCCTTGCCAAAGTAATTTTTCCATGCTTAGTTTTGTTGCTTGATTCATGAGAAGTCCTTTGTATTGTCTTTTTACTTGTTTATACACATAAAAATCGGTGCAAAGCCTCTCATACATCCTCTTTCTATATTGGCTGATTTCATCCTTTGGGTATGTGGTTTTATGGTTTTCTTTTTTTTTCTTGTACTAGGGATCTTGCCCCGATAGGATATAATCTAAGTGCCTTTATTTCAAGCTTTGTTCATTCATGAGGTATTTAGTTGTTTGCGGTTTTCTTTGGGTGTAAACCATTGATGTGGTTTTATTATTATTAGTTGCAAGAATTTTTTTGTAGTTGCCCCTTGGTTGCTCCAAAAATCGGATTGGTATCAAAACCACCCAAACCTCTTGTCATTTCTTTTTGTGTGTCAATCCTCTTGCTTGCAATTAGTGTCAAGCCCCTTTGTTAATGTTTGATACCAACCACCCAATTTAATTGTTTGTGGGTCGCACCAATTCAGTTGTTTATGGGTAGTATCAATTTAAATGTTTATGGTTCGTATCAAGTTAACCGTATAGGTTTTGTACCAAGCTAGTTCAATATATTTAGTTGAGATCAAGCTACTAGTTATGCTTATTATCACGTTATCGGTAAGCGTTTAGTATCAAAATACTTACATAAACTTAGTATCGTGTCACCTTCAATTTATTTGTGTCAACCCACTTGTTTGGAC
This sequence comes from Platanthera guangdongensis, assembly GCA_039583875.1. NCBI lineage: Eukaryota > Viridiplantae > Streptophyta > Magnoliopsida > Asparagales > Orchidaceae > Platanthera > Platanthera guangdongensis. Next base: position 11,949,818 of record CM077157.1, on the reverse strand, counting down.
AAACCCGATGTTTAGTCCGTTAGTATGTATATAAGGCTCTTAGGTGAGTTGCTATAGAGTGTTTAGGGTTCAGTGCGACTTCTTGGTGGTTCATGGAACTACTTGTAAGGGTTTTCCCGAGTCACTTAGTGCTGGAGTAGGATATGATTTTGAGGTTGGTCGGACCGATGCCGCCACCCTTATTTTACTTCTTGTCTTATTAAGACAATATGGGTTGTTTGGTTCTATTTGACTGATGCCACCACCACAACACCTTGAGATATTTAGGCCTGTTAGACTTGGTTGGACCGTTGCCACCAGCCTAGGCCCTTGTTACTGATTTTGTCCATCTCCAGTATTAGGTGACTCTTTCTGCTCTAGCTTTATGCTAGGATTTATTTATTTTTGCTAATCCCTTTTGCAGAGATAGTTGAAGTTCGGCTTCATTCGTGCTCTTGATGTACTCCCTTTCCACTTACCTTTGTGGGAATCAGTTTTACCTGCTTTACTTACCTTCTTTTACCTGTACTGTTTTACTTCACCTTCACTTACTTCTGACCTGATTTTAAAACCTGTATAAATCTATTGTACCTTTGTTTTCCTTTTGATAGTTGTTTTGCTGAGGTGGCCATTTTTTTCTGAATACCTCAAGTACAGGTATTTAGCCGACTGTGCGGCTAGTTTGCTCCTGGAGATTTTCTAGCATTTCAGCTGCTACTATGGTTCTCAGTTCCTCTTGTTTGGGAGGTAGCCTTTCTTTAGACATGTAGGATAGACATACCTACTCACCAGTGGGTTCGTGTCAGTTGTTGACGCCCGCTGGTGGTTTCTCTTTTAGATACTTTATGCTTGCTTACACTGTTAGTTTTTCTGTATTTGAGATTCATTAAACTTGCTCCTGGGATGATTTATGTTAGGTTGCTAGTTACTTTAAAACCTATAAAAATAATTATTATATCTAAAACATAGACATAATGTTTTCTTTTCTAAAAAGCTTAATCACTACTTTCAAAACCACGTAAAAGGTCATTTTCTATATATATCATATAAGTTAAATCTAGGGTCTTGCATTGTCTAAGCTGTCCCCTGGGGACGCTTATGCATTCTCTTAGGATGTTAAAAAGTGAATAAAGTATTTTCCGCTACGTATAAGTATAATTTTTGAAGGGTGGACTAGTTGATCCACGAAGCCGAGGGATACGACCTCTAAAATACAATTGATTTTCACATCATTAAAGCTTTTGATTTTTTTCGTAGTCTTAGTAGTTGGTGATTGTCTGAGCGTCGGCAGTTATCCCCTGCCTGACGTGGCATCACAACGCGTGTTTTCTCCTACTCTGATACTTACTAATTTCGGAGAAAGTGCGGGTTGTGACAACGGCGGGTTTCGCCCGCCCCATCAAGGCGGGTTTCGCCCGCAACATATACATATGAGTACTCAAAATGACCAGAAAAAAATACAGAAATATTACAGTTTTATTTTATAAAACAATATATGATTTGACCTAAAAAAATTAATTTTGACTTTAATAAAGTTGATTGATTTAACGTCATCACCTCGAAAATACCATTGATATGCCTAATGATAACCTTCCTTGAATAGACTGCTGACATGCCTAATGACAACCTACCATAGCAGGTGTAGGAGCTCTACTAAAAGACTTCTTGAATTTAAATAGATTTTCATCATTACTTCTAATTTTTTGATAGTGTAATTACTTGAATGGACATTGCATTTTAATTTCTTTGAAATAGATTACAATATATGTCAAGTCATTAAAATATAACAATGAGAACATAATTGGTATTTTTGAATCATTCACCAAAGACAACATTTCCCTTATAATAGTGAAAGATATATATATATATATATATATATATATATATATATATATATATATATATATATATATATATATATATATATATATATATATATATATATATATATATATATATATATATATATATACACCCGGCTATCGACGGCGGACTTCGCCCGCACCCCCCCCTGGCGGGCTTTGCCCTCCCCCCGTTAAAATCATATAATTTTTAATTCATTATTCAAATAATATAATTTGATTTAGTCGTGTGTATAACAATCTAAAATATTAAATGAGTCAAACTAAAGTAATTAAACTAAGTGTTAGCTAACAATTTAATTAATAAGCGTGCAATGTCATAAATAAAATATGCGCCAAAAACTTAATGGAAATGCTCTTATGATATAATGGTTAATGTGAGTTTTTTTTGAAGAGGAGGTCAGCGGTTTGATCCTTAGTACACACATGTTTTATTTTTAAATTATATATTGTGTTTAGTCCCACACGGGGTAAAATGTTTTAGATTTCAAGTATAAATTCAAAATTCAACCATAATTATTTGAAGTTGTGCATTCTAGGTGTAACATCCCGACTTTTATTGGGCCACCAGAGCCCTAGTGGGCCCAATAAAAGTGGCTCGAACCCTACCCCTGACCTGGTGGGAAACAACCCAAGGTGGGAAATAGAGCTAGAGAACTCTGAACTGAGTTCTGTCCGTTCCTGTGACCTTGTGTACTCAATACGAGTGCATCAGAACTCGTTCAGTTGCACCCCGAGACCATATAGTGAATGTGACCATTCCTAGTAAAATGCAACGAGAACAGATTTTGGATATCGACCTAGAGAACTCTGAATTGAGTTCTATCGATTCCTGTGACCTCATATAACCTAGACAGGTGCATCGGAATCTGTCACATAACGATCTGAGGTCTAACGACAGTTTTACACACTCTGGCCATTTTAGCGCACTACGACGCGCAAATTTTGGACTTTCGCCAAACGGACTCTGATTCAACCCCAGTCAGTGGCATTGGACTCGTGTGGTCAATACAAAGTCAACGGAAGTCATCCTAGTCAATTTCGATGATAATTGGCCAACTCGTGATCAAATCAAGCATAGTCGTGCACCGAAAAACGTGCACACACTAATTATGACACGACACCCGAACTTTGACCCGACCCCGATTTCTTGGACCTATTTTGACTTTGACCAGCAAGGGGGACCCACCCTAGGGTTGACTTGGTCAAACCTTCCTAAAAATCCACTTTTTGGATTTTTTTCTCCAAGTGAGGGGCCCACCTCCTCTCCAAAGGAGGATGTCCCATGCACGCCTCACTCTTCTTGGGCCCCCAACCAACAATCACGCCTAGAATAGGTGGAGACGCACCCCACCCCTCTTCTCCTCCTTTTCCCCTCTCTTCCCAAAAGGCCCAAGCCGATAAGGGATTCACCATCCTTTTCCCCACATGGGGAAAAGAGGGGGGCCTCCAGCTGTCCTTGGACAGCTGCAGGGTGGGGATTTAAACCCTCCATATGGAGGGATTAATCCCACCTTGCCCAAAGGGAGGAAGCTCCCCCTCCCCCTTCCTATAAAAGCCACCCCACCACCCTCTCTTTCCCTCACAGCTCACAGAGGAGCCCCCTCCCCCTACTCCCCCCTCTGCCGGAGCTCTGGTGGCCGGAAAAAGCCAAACCGAGGAGCTCCTCCCCCTCCACCACCACCACCCTCCATGGCCGACCAAGCCGACCCCTCCCGAGACCATCAAACCCAGGTGGAAGCCTTCTCCCTCCCCCTTCTCTATTTTGGACATCTTGCATGGCGCTCCCGGCGGCCGGAGCGCCGTCGCCATCACCCTCCTCCCTCCCGTTCAAAAAAAAGAAAATAGCTCCGGCGGCGGCCGGCAGCGGCAGGGCGTCGGACCACCGTCGGAGGGAGCGCCCCCCCACGGGCGGTCGGCCGGGGGTGGAGACACGGCGGGCCGGTGGCTGGAGAAGCCCGTAAGGGCGCAGAAATGGTACCCCTTGCTAAGGGCTTCCTCTACAAAAATTTTGAGAATTTTTGGAGTTGATTGGATATTTTTAAAAGCCCAAATAAATGTTATTTGACCAAATTAAATGTCCAAAATTGCTCGAAGAGTTTTGGAAAAATTACTAGGCTCAGTTTAGGCCCTCTTAAAGGTTGTATCAAAATTTGGGGTCTTGGGGATAAGTTTTGATATTTTTCCCAAATTATGGAAGCCTAGGATCGTGCTTGGTATTATTACGCTCGTTTTCTCCGAAAACGAAAATTGGAGCGTGCGGCTATCTTTTCTAATTGAAATTATAAATTCAAATTGTCTTATCGACGAGAGTGGCTGAGGCAAGTGACCAAACTCCGGGTGTTTCGAGATTTTATGAAACCGTCGAGCGCCTCGACTCTCGGGTGATTTGGGAAGCTCGCAAGTGAGGGTACGAGTAGTGAGTTGCAAATTATTCTTGATAAATAATGAGGGTGTAACTTTTGATAAAGCCCCGATCCGATTAAGCCGTGATTAATAAGGTGCAACCAACTCATAATCGGATCTTAATAATTGTGTAACCCAAGGAAACCTTATTAAAAACTGAGATGGAACTGAATCTATCCTGAGAATGGAGATAAAACTGAATGTGCCTCCTGGATGGAGATGGAACTGAAAAATCTCTCCTGAGAATGGAGATGGAAATGAAGCCTCCTGGATGGAGTGATTGGACTACTAACCTTTTTCTTTATGATTATTTCAGTCTTGCACTGCTCCAGTTCCTTTATTTATTTCAGTTCAGTACTTTCTATTCAGTACTACTCCAATTGTGTACTGGTCAGGCATATTTCAGTACTTTCTATTCAGTACTACTCCAATTACGTACTGGTCAGGCTTATTTTAGTGCTTTATATTCAGTACTACTCTAGTTACGTACTGGTCAGGCTTATTTTAGTACTTTTTATTCAGTACTACTCAAGTTGCGTATTGGTCAGGCTTATTTTAGTACTTTCAATTTAGTACTACTCCAGTCTAGTACTGGTCACATTTCATTCAAGTACTTTAAATAAGCAGCATAATCACTACACTTATCCTTATCACAATTTACTTTTATAATCCCGGGTCCTACTATAACGAGCAGTCGTTGTTAAGGTTGAGACTTAGTTGGGTATAACCAGAGTCAAAGTAGTCCTCCAGGTCTAGCCCCAAATATAGCACTCCCACGCTCCTTGTCAAAAGTAGAGCTGAGTGTCGACGCCCGAAGTCTAAGCCTAGTAGGGCAGGCCGACGTAAACCTGATGTTTTATAATATTTGCCTTTGTTTGATTGATTATAAATTGCTTGCGGTGAAATGGTGGCGGGTCAGTCCCTTCCGCAGACCGTTCATACCGGTGCGGGAAGGTTGACGACTCAAGGCGACAGGGAGATGAGTACCACGGGTGACCGACCATTATATTCCCCATCGGGTTTCCTCCACTGGTCGGCCAAAATGATTCGCCAGATGTCACTCACATCCAAGAGTACACAAGGTTGTATGTTAGGGCCTGGGGTTGTGCGGTACGACCACCCACAGAAGTGGTAGGACTAGCCACTGTCACCGACGACCACATCGGTGAGGCCCGTGGGGCTTGCTACCCTGCTGGAACAGAAGCAGTCCAAACTATGTCGACATAGGGTTTTTGTGTGCGGCTATGAATTCCTGCAGTGTGTGCGCAGCTATGAATACCTGTTGTATGTGCATAGCTATGAATGCCTGCGGTGTGTGTGTGACTATGAATGCCTGCGGTGTGTGCACGACTGTGAATACCAGCGATAGATTTCAGGATTTGAAACCTGATGTGCTGATGAGTTAGTAGAGCCTTGTTATAACCAATTTATACTATTGCTGCTTTTACCAGTTATACTACTTTTTTTATAATTACTCATAGCTGTTCCTATATGAAATGTTGTGATAACCCTCTCTTGCTTCAGCTATTTACTTTTGTTGGGTGGGTGCGTGTTCGTCCCCAGGATGTGGATCCGGGGAGGAGTTTGTTTCCACTTAGCTCTGTGACTAAAGGTTATTTGATTAACCATTCACAAGAGGTGGAGCACCGTAGTGACCCGCTGCCGCAGGAGATTACGCCAGCAGCTAGGTCTACTCGAGCAGATGCACCCCCGCCGTCCCCAGAGTTTAGAGACGTGAGTTCCGCCGAGCAGCGTAAAGAGAGAGAGAGAGAGAGTATATGAGGATTATATATATCACATGTATAGCCCACAGGCTTATTTAAACACTTAGGCTTCGGCCCTAGAACCTCTGTGATATTGATATTATATATCTATCTGCAATGGTTTCCTGTTAATGCTTCCGCTATACTTTGATGGGTTGTGAATGTTATGATTCGAGCGGACCAAGGCGGCCATCTAGTGCTTGGATAGGGTGGATCGTTTCCCCTAAGGAGCACTGGGTGGGCGTCTTGGGCCAATACTACACCTTCGACCCGACCAGAGGATACGTTTTAGCTACCCCACTGATGGCTATACTAGCTACCCCACTAATGGCTATACTAGCGACCAGAGGATACGTTTTAGCTACCACCAGGCCCGGTTGCTCCCGCAGCCATACCATTTACTGAGACAGATATAGGGCAGACACTGATGGCTATACTAGCGACTTTCCGAGATGCCCTGACACAGCCACCGTAGGAGATGACCTCACCCACCGATCTATTGACGACTTTTCGAGGACTGAGGCCTCCCCCTTTAAGTGTACAGAGATGACCATTCAGGTAGAGGAGCGGGTAGAGCGTGTAATGCCCCAAAAATCATTATCGAGCTGGTCGCATCCAAAAGTAATTTTGGTGCCTGTATAGGAGTACACGGCCTAGGACACGGGCGTGTCCAAGGCCGTGTCTTGCTTGGTGTTTTGGCCGGCTGTATCTAGAGAAGGACACGACAGGAAACACGGTTGAATGACACGAGCGTGTCATTTGACACGGGCATGTGCCTACCCATGTCAGTACCCGTGTTCCCTAGAGTCGTGACGGTTGGCATGACAATTATTTGTGACACGCCTCTGGTCACGGGCGTATCGAGGAACCGACACGGGCGTGTCTGGTTGAGACACGGGCGTGTCTGGTTGAGACACGGGTGTGTCTTTGTTGTGTGGTTTTTTTGCGTTCGACGATCGTGCCTGGATCGAGGCACACAGCCTGGGACACAGCCGTGTGCGAGGCCGTGTTCGGCCTAGGTTTGGGGATTTATGCACAGATCTGAGCCGTTTGTTTTCTTTAATTGAGATCCAACGGCCCAGATGAGTTCCTGCTATGTTAAGGTCGGAAATAGAGGATCAATTCCTCATTTCTCTCTTAAGCACTCTCTTTCAAGTAGTTAGAGAGAGGAGGAAGAAGGAGGAGGATTTCGGCTGCCGGCAGAGCATCGGAGCACCGTTTAGTGAACCGAGAGCGGATTTGTGGAGGAAATCCCGTTGCGAAGACTTCTATCCGTGTAATTTTCCATGGCGCAAAAGCGTACTTCAAGGGTAACGATTCTCTACTTGAGCATATGAAGCTCTCTTCCTTTTGTATAGGGAAACCCGCTCCCGCGAGTGTGCGGCGAGTGTGCGGTGTTCTTTGGGGTTGACGGGAATAGTCCCCCTTGTGTTGCATATAGAGTCTGGAATCGAAGTACGGACATAAGCATTGTGTGTGAAGCCTACCCGGACATGTTGGTCTGGATCGGTGATGTTGCATTTGTTATGGTTTGCCGGAGAAGACTCCATGCTTTGGGTTTTTCGGGTTCTACGCGGTAGATTGCAACAGGGATCCTTGGGGATTAACTCCAAGGCGCACCCGAAAAATTGAGCGGAATTGTTATTCTGCTAACTTGGCGGTCTGGGAACCGGCCTTGAACATAACTGGGTTATGTGATTGATTGGAAATGGCTGGATCCAATGGAAGCTTGGCTCATGCTTATGCCTTAAGGTGTACTATGCGTTGTGAGCAACGGGCAAGTGGAATCAGACCTGGGCTATGTGGTTCGGTGCGAGAGACCCGAAAAGGGGACTGGCCGTTGGCATAGTCGGGAGCCTTAGACAGTGGTCAGAAAGGCTAAAATGCTCCCGTTGTTACCATCCTGGGGGTGGTGGTGAAGATGCTGAAGTGTCAGGATTCACCGATAATGTGCCCTGAGTGCACGGGGTGTTTGGCCGTGCGAGCCTACACCTGTGGCGAAGCATGTTTGTACTATTTTATTTAGCAGGTCTAATGAATTGCAGGGAAGGAGCGCCGCCGTCCCGAGTTAGGGGCGGGGTCATTATAATTTGGTCAGCTTTTGGCTGACCGTTGCTTTGTTTGCCACCGTGCGGTGGAATGTTGCTTGCAGGTGATGCAGAGCCGAGTACCAAATATCGGGCTGGAGCCCATATTGCTGTGCTGGCCCTAGAAGGCCAATGTGAATAGTTGTAATTTATTTTATCATGTGTGGCCGGCATGTGAGCCGATATATGGAAAATCAGTATCTTGGGTTGACTCAGGGTGCCAGAAGCGTGGACGAGTATCTCCACGAGTTTACACGGTTGGGTCGGTATGCTGGTGCTATGTTTACGGAAGAAGAAAGGAAGACCAACCGATTTTATGAGGGTCTACGCGGTGACCTACAGTTACTCCTTGCTAGGCCTAAGGCACAGAGCTTCCTAGCCTTGGACAATTCGGCCCGGTCATTGGAAAAGGTTGGGAAGAAAGTCCAAGAGAAGAAAGAACTAGGGGAAAAGAAGGCAGAGTTCAAAGTGCCAAATGCAAATTCAGGATTCTGCAGATGGAGCAAGAAGCAGAGGACTTCAAACTCAGCCCCTTCGTCTGGTGAGTCGGGAGCAGCCACAAGTCGAGTTTCAGGAGCTTGCTACAACTGTGGGAAGACGGGGCACTTTGCTCGTGAATGTTGGAGCATACGTGCAAAGTCCGAGAGGAAGCCTGGAGCGACCTATGAAGAGAAAGGGAAGGTGGTGGAATCAACCGCATCCCACCATGCTCCAACCTAGCGTAGAGTTTATAATCTTGGTATGCAAGAGGCCATGAAACAAGATGACGTGGTGACAGGTATGAGTTAAATTTTAGCAGTTTAACTTTATATAGTTGTTAACCTTTTATATGTTGGCTTATATTTATTGGTGCTAGGCTTCGTGTTGATTTTTGATCGTCCGGCAAGAGCCCTGTTTGATACGGGAGCATCACATTCCTTCTTGTCCGAAAGGTTCATATCGCGCATCGGGGTCCCTTCCTCGATGGCAAAAGACAAGTTGGATGTGTTGTTGCCCAATGGGTGCTCAATGCGCGCGGATAGGTTCTGTGTGGTAAAGATTCAGATTGGGGACCGGGAGTTTGATTTGCGAGCGTTGGTTCTACCGTTAGTGGAGTTCGGCATAATCTTTGGTATGGACTGACTCTCGGAGCAGCGAGCTTACATCGATTTCAACCGAAAGGAGGTTAAGTTGGGACTGCATACTGAACGGGAGACTATGCTTGCGGGCATGAAGGGGTCGGGTAAAGTTTTGATGTCGGCCCTACAAGTGATTAAGGCAGTTCGGGCTGGTGCAGAGCTGTTTGTCATCTTAGTGTAGGCTTCAACGCCTAGGTCAAGTCTGGACAGTATCCCAATTGTGTCCGAGTATCATGATGTGTTCCCAGATGATCTCCCAGGAGCCCCTCCTCAGCGGGAGATTGATTTTACCATTGAGCTGGTACCGGGCGCCAAACCGGTGTCACGCTCTCCGTATCGGATAGCATCACGAGAGATGGCGGAGTTGAAGGTGCAACTGTTGGAGTTGTTGGAGCAAGGGTATGTGCGTCCAAGTTCGTTGCCTTGGAGCGCACCGGTTCTTTTCGTTAAGAAGAAGGATGGGAGCATGCAACTCTGTATTGACTATCGGGAGTTGAACAAGCTTACGGAGAAGAACAAATATCCGATCCCCAGGATTGACGATCTATTTGATCAATTGGTTGGGTCAACAGTATATTCGAAGTTAGATCTGAAGTCCGGTTACTACCAATTGAGGATAAGGGAAAGCGACAACCCAAAGACAGCGTTCAGCAAGTGGTTTGGGAATTACGAGTTCACGGTCATGCCGTTTGGGCTGACCAACATGACATCCATGTTTATGGATTTGATGAACAGGACGTTCAGAGAATACCTGGATTATTTCGTGATAGTATTTATCGATGATATCTTGGTATACCCGCAGTATTAGGAGGACCATTACAAACATCTACACATGGTGTTGGAGACCTTGAGGTGGAATTAGTTGTATGCAAAGTTCTCCAAGTGTGAGTTCTAGTTATCTTCAGTAGCGTTCCTTGGTCATATTATTAGTGGAGAAGGGATAGCGGTGGATCCGGCGAAGATAACAACGATACGGGAGTGGCCTGTATTGTCTTCAGTGGCGGAAGTTCGGAGCTTTCTGGGGCTTGCCGGCTACTACAGGCACTTCGTAGAGAACTTCTCTCGGATAGCATTACCACTCACGACGTTGACAAGGAAAAATCAAAAGTTCGTGTGGTCTATGGAGTGTGAGCAGGCTTTTGAAGAATTGAAGAGGAGGTTGACCACGGCGCCTGTTTTACATTTGCCGAGTGGAACTGAAGGGTTTGAGATTTATAGTGATGCTTCGGGCAGTGGTTTAGGCTGTGTTCTACTACAGCATAGGAGCGTGATAGCCTATGGTTCACGATAGTTGAAGGTTCATGAGAGAATTATCCAGTCCATGACTTAGAGTTAGCGGCCGTGATATTTACTCTGAAGCTGTGGAGGCACTATCTGTACGGGGTAAAGGTCGATATATACACCGACCATAAGAGCCTGAAGTACCTGCTAGATCAGAAGGATCTGAACATGAGACAGCGGAGGTGGATAGAGTTCTTGGGGGACTATACCTTCAAGATACATTATGTACCTGGGAAAGGAAACGCGGTGGCGGATGCGTTGAGCTGCAGGGCTCCCGCACAGGCTAGTTGGTTATCGGTACATGATGAGAGATTGGTCCGTGATTTGGAGGCATTAGAGATTTCCTGCGTCGATAAGCAGTCTAGTGCCGGGGCGATATTGTGTTCGACAGAGGTGCGGTATGACCTGGCTGATAGAGTCCGACGGGCTTTGATTCAGGATAGCAGCATGAAGCAGATCTTGTATGAATTTTTGGATGGGTCAAATTCCTAGTTTGCGGTTGAGGATGGACTGCTAGGAAAGGATGGTCGTCTATGCGTCCCTAGTGCAGATAATCTTCGGGAGGAGTTGATGTACGAGGCTCATCATACCAAGTACTCAATCCACCCGAGTAGCACGAAGATGTATAGAGACATGAAGAAGTTATTCTAGTGGCCAGGATTAAAGAAGGATGTAGCACTTTATGTGGCCAAGTGCTAAACTTGTGCCTTGGTGAAAGCGGAGTGCCAGAAGCCCGGAGGCTTCCTAAAGTCCTTGCCTATCCCGGAATGGAAATTCGACGACATTTCTATGGATTTTGTGCATGGTTTGCCAAAGTCGCAGAGGGCAAATGACGCCATCTGGGTGGTCGTAGATAGGTTGACAAAAGTGTCGCATTTCATCCCGAATAGGAAGGAAGATCCAGTGGAAAAGTTAGCCAAACTCTATGTGGATAATATCGTACAGTTGCATGGTATGCCGCGCAGTACTGTTAGTGATCGGGATGGACGCTTCACGTCAAAGGACTGGAGGCTAGTGCATAATTTGGTGGGAACTAAGCTGAGTTTCAGCACAGCCTTCCACCCACAGACGGATGGTCAGACCAAGATGGTCAACAGGACGATGGAGGACATGCTTCGCATGTGCGTCCTAGATGTCAGAAAGCATTGGGAGGTTCACCTGTACATGGTGGAGTTTGCGTATAACAACAGCTTTCAAGCGAGTATTGGAATGGCACCTATCGAGGCCTTGTATGGGAGGAAGTGTCGTACGCTGTTGTCTTGGCTGGAGACAGGCGAGTCGAAGTTGTATAAATGTCAAGCGGTGGAAGATGCCACTTCAATGGTACGTACAATTCAAGAAAGGTTGAAGATCGCTCCGGACAGGCAAGCAAAGTACTATAACGCCAAGCATAGGAACGTGGAGTTCGGTGTTGGCGACTGGGTGTATTTAAAAATCAAGTCGTTTAAGAGTGTTTTGCGGGTTCGACGCTTGAAGAAGTTGAGTCCGAGATACCTTGGACCATTTGAAATCCTGGAGCGTGTTGGCGAAGCAGCGTATAGATTGAAGCTGTCGGTGGAGTTGAGTGGGCTACACGATGTGTTCCACGTATCGGTGTTGCGGAAGGCGATGCAAGAGCCTTCACAGATAGTTGCGGTTGATCAAATGCCAGTGGATTACGAGTTGACGACAAAGGTCAAGCCTACATGAATAGAAGACGTTGTGGTCAAATGACTCCGTAACAAGGAAATCCGAATGGTTAAGGTTCGTTGGGATAACTGCGGATGTGAGGAGCTTTCATGGGAGCGAGAGCAAACTATGTTGGAGGAATACCCCGAGTTATTCCACTCAGGTAACATTTAATTTTTGTATACCTTTACTTAATTTCGGGACGAAATTCCTTAAGGGGGGGGGGGGAGATTTGTAGCGCCCAGAAAATCGTTATCGAGATGGTCGCGTCCAAAAGTAATTTTGGTGCCTGTATAGGGGTACACGACCTAGGACATGGGAGTGTCCAAGGCCGCGTCTTGCTTGGTGTTTTGGCCGGCTGTATCCAGAGAAGGACACGATAGGAAACACGGCTGAATGACACGGGCGTGTCATTTGACACGGGTGTATGCCTACCCGTGTCAGTACCCATGTTCCCTAGAGTCGTGACGGTTATTCGTGATACGCCTCCAGTCACGGGCATGTCGAGGAACTGACACGGGCGTGTCAGGTTGGACACGGGCGTGTCTTTACTGTGTGGTTTTTCTGCGTTTGACGATCGTGCCTGGATCGAGGCACATGGCCTGGGACACGGCCGTGTGCGAGGTCGTGTTCGGCCCAGGTTTGGGGATTTCTATACAGATCTGAGCCATTCATTTTCTTTAATTGAGATCCAACGGCCCAGATGAGTTCCTGCTCTGTTAAGGTCAGAAATAGAGGATCAATTCCTCATTTCTCTCTTAAGCACTCTCTTTCAAGGAGTTAGAGAGAGGAGGAAGAAGGAGGAGGATTCCGGCCGCCGATGGAGCATTGGAGCACCGTTTAGTGAACCGAGAGTGGATCCGTGGAGGAAATCCCATTGCGAAGACTTCTATTCGTGTAATTTTCCATGGCGCAAAAGCGTACTTCAAGGGTAATGATTCTCTACTTGAGCATGTGAAGCTCTCTTCCTTTTGCATAGGGAAACTCGCTCCCGCGAGTGTGCGACTAGTGTGTGGTGTTCCTTGGGGCTGACGGGAATAGTCCCCCTTGTGTTGCATATAGAGTCCGGAATCGAAGTACGGACATAGGCATTGTGTGTGAAGCTTACCCGGACATGTTGGTCTGGATCGGTGATGTTGCATTTATTATGGTTTGCCGGAGAAGACTTTGTGCTTTGGGTTTTTCGGGTTCTACGCAGCAGATTGTAGAATGGATCCTTGGGGATTAACTCCAAGGCGCACCCGGAAAACTGAGCAGAATCATTGTTCTGCTAACTTGGCGGTCTGAGAACCGGCCTTGAACATAACTGGGTTATGTGATTGATTGGAAATGGCAGGATCCGAGAGAAGCTTGGCTCGTGTGTACATCTTAAGGTGTACTACGCGTTGTGAGCAACGGGCAAGTGGAATCGGACCTGGGCTATATGGTTCGGTGCGAGAGACCCGAAAAGGGGACTGGCCATTGGCATTGCCGGGAGCCTTAGACAGTGGTCAGAAAGGCTAAAATGCTCACGTTGTTGCCATCCCGGGGGTGGTGGTGAAGACGCTGAAGTGTCAGGATTCACTGATAATGTGCCCTGAGTGCACGAGGTGTTTGGCCGTGCGAGCCTACACCTGTGGCGAAGCATGTTTGTACTATTTTATTTAGCTGGGCTAATGAATTGCAGGGAAGGAGCACCGTCGTCCCGAGTTAGGGGCGGGGTCGTTATAATTTGGTCGGCTTTTGGCTGACCTTTGCTTTGTTTGCCACCGTGCGGTGGAATGTTGCTTGCAGGTGATGCGGAGCCGAGTACCAAATAGCGGGCTAGAGCCCATGTTACTGTGCTAGCCCTAGAAGGCCAATGCGAATAGTTGTACTTTATTTTATCATGTACGGCCGGCCTGCGAGCCGATGTATGGAAAACATTATATTATTAAGTGAACTCCTGTAAGGCCATAATGCCGTGTATCTTTCAATGTATTTGTATTTCATTCCAGTGGTAGTGGTTGTGGACATTCATGCCTTTTTTGGATTCAAGTTTGGGTTCTTTCAACTGTTTAAAAACTTCCGCTAGAATGTTTTGTGTTAGGACGAGTAGTCTTAATTGGATAGTTTGGTTATTCATATGTAACCCTTCCGACTGTCCGTGGTATATAGTATCGGGTTCTAGCTGGACCTTCTACTATATGCCATACGATGGATGGGGGTGTTACAGAGCGAGTGGAGGAGCTGTTAGTAGGGATGATGTGCCCAGCTATGGTAACAGTCTCTTTGGTGGTGACCATCTTGGAGGGATATCCGAGGGATTAGTGGAGAGCGGCTAGTCGCTTTACCTTTCGAGCTCGGCCGTTGAGCACGATCCTTTGGGGGGGAGTTCTCCGTAGCTCTACTAGAGTTTTTCATCACAGATGCAGACCGAGCCGCGTTGCAAGAGAGGTTCCTGCTTATTCGACAGGGAAACCGCACCATGGCAGAGTACGAGAGAGAGTTTATTCACCTGGCATGCTTCGCCGGGAGTCTGGCTGCCTCCGACAGGGATAGAGCTTCTCGGTTCTACCGAGGACTACGAGACGACCTGAGGCAGGACCTGATCATGCTCTCTTAGGCCACTTTTTACAACATAGCCACCCATGCGACAGCTTTAGAGTTGGACCAGCAGACAGTGGCTCATCGACGTAGAGGTCAGGTAGAGCTTCCTCAAGACCAGAGGCGAGACGGAGGAGTCGCTCCCCACAGACAGGATAGAGAGCGCAGGCAGCGACGCCGCAGGCAGCCTTATAGCACCCACAAGTACCCCCAGTACCCCCAGCTGTACAGCCAGACGTTAGACCAGCTCCAGCTCCACAGCCCCCACTAGTGGCCCGACGAGATGTTCCCTTCGTAGGGAACTGCTTCTTGTGTCAGCAGCTAGGATATATGAGGGCCTTTTGCCCTCAGGAAATGGGGAGACCCGGATTAGGAGCAGTTCAGGGTGGGCAGCCGACACGAGGACAGGGTAAGAGAGGCCGTAGAGATAGAGCTGGCAGGAGAGGCCAGTAGGGCCGAGCAGCGCCCCAGGAGGCCTACGCACTAGACCTACAGCATGGACCAGCCCCTGACATAGTCATAGGTATATATCTTAGGCGATAGGAGATATCAGATCTTCCACTGATGTTGTATATTTCATATATATGTATATATGTATATATGTATATTAGTTGGATGATATATGTCTATATATTTCCCCATATCGTCAGGAATCTTGTTGGTAGAAGGACACCCTGTCAAAACCTTTTTCGACACAGGAGCGACCCATTCTTTCGTCTCCCACGAATTTATCGCAACAAAAGGAAATGTTATGCATTCAACCGGACTGTCTATACGAATCCGTTTACCAGACGGGTCGGATATGACATCTACCAAAAAGTGTTTGTTCCAGGATACGCTAGGAGAGGTAGAATTTGAAATCTACGCAACCATCCTAGCAATAACTGGGTTTGACATCATTTTGGGGATGGACTGGCTGGCCGAGCACCAAGCCCAGATAAACTGTTCCACGCGAGAAGTCCGGCTACAGAATCCAAATGGCCAGAGCGACGTGTTGACAGGTGTACCTTATTTATTTCGAGATGGAAGATAAAACCCGGGTGCTCGCCAAGGTCCCAGTAGTCCGCGACTTTCCATATATCTTCCCTGAGTCCCTCCCGGGATTGCCACCCCAGCGAGAGTTCGACTTTCAGATCTAGCTCGTGTCTGGAGCACGACTAGTATCGCGAGCCCCCTACCAGATGGCGTGAAGGGAGCTGACTGAACTGAAGATCTAGCTACATGAACTAATAGATGCTGGATTCGTCCGCCCTAGTTCCTCGCCCTGGGGAGCCCCAATACTTTTCGTCAAGAATAAGGACGGGACTCTACGATTGTGCATCGACTACAGGGAACTGAATAAGCTTAACATACACAACACGTACCCCCTTCCTAGGATCGACGAACTGTTCGATCAGTTGCAAGTTGCTTCGGTATTTTCTAAGATGGAGCTGAGGTCCGGCTATTACCAGCTTCGAATCTGAGAGGAAGATATCCCCAAGACTGCCTTCAGCTCCCGATACGGTCTATATGAGTTCCTGGTGATGCCCTTTGGGCTCACCAACGCACCCTCTGCCTTCATGGCCCTGATGAATAGAGTCTTCGAACCTTTCTTGGATCACTTTGTCATCGTCTTCATAGACGACATCCTAATCTACTCGAAGACCACGATGGACCATACTCGGCACCTGTAGATGGTGCTATTAAAGCTCCGGGAGCACTCTCTCTTCGCCAAATTCAGTAAGTGAGAATTTTGGGTAGACGAAGTCGGATTCATGGGCCACACGATAAACAAGGAAGGAGTGGAAGTAGACCAAGCCAAGATCCAGGCAGTACAAAATTGGCCGCCACTCAGGATGGCTGCGAATATCCGGAGTTTCCTCGGCCTTATCGGATACTACAAGAAGTTTATCGAGGGATTTTCCAAGATCGCCCTACCCCTGACTGCTCTCACCAAGAAAGACGTCGCATTCCGATGGATGTCGGAGTGTGAGGCTGCGTTCATCAAACTGAAGAAGCGGCTGACTTCCGCGCCAATCCTTACGATTCCTTTAGGGACCGAGGGATTTCAAATCTACACTGATGCCTCCCTGAAAGGATTGGGAGCAATCCTAATGCAGCATGGTAAGGTAGTGGCCTACGCTTCGCGGCAATTAAGGCCGTATGAATTAAACTACGTAGCGCATGATTTAGAGTTGGGCGCCGTCGTCTTCGCCCTTAAAATCTGGAGGCATTATCTGTACGAAGTAAGATGTGAGATCTTCTCCGACCACAAGTGCCTCAAGTACATCTTCACACAGAAGGATCTGAACCTCTGACAGCGCCGATGGTTGGAATTCTTATGTGATTATGACTTCGCTCTCCAATATCACCCCGAGAAGGCTAATAAAGTCGCTGACGCCTTAAGCCGCCAGCCTGCGATAGCCGGTAGTTGGATGGAGCAGACCCCTAAGGAACTTTTCCAGTCTTTGATGAACTTGTAGATTATCCTGGTTGCCCGAAGAGATCCGGAAGAGTACTATTCTTAGCTGTATTGGATGGAGATCCAATGCGACATCCGGGACCGGATACGAGAAGCCCAGAAGATCGACCCAGAGGTAATGTCGATCATCCGATCTCTGCAAGAAGGGGCACATGAGTATTATAAACTGCATGATGGGATAATGCAATTCAAACATCGCATATTCCTTCCCACTACCAAAGGGATTCGTGAGGAAATTCTGCAAGAGGCCCATCTGTCAAGGTACTCAATTCACCCTGGCGTAGTTAAGATGTATGTAGACTTGCGCAGGACCATCTATTGGCCTGGAATGAAAAGAGATGTCACCAACTTCGTGGCCTGGTGCCAGACCTGTTAGAAGGTCAAGGCCGAATGCCGCAGTACAGGAGTCCTATTACAGCCCCTACCGATACCAGAGTGGAAGTTCGAATACATCTCCATGGACTTTGTCCACGGTATACCTCGATCCCACGCTGGGAATGACTCAATTTGGGTGGTCGTAGATCGACTCACCAAGATAGCACAGTTCATTCCAAACCGACAAGTTGACGAAGTAGATATACTAGCCAGGATGTTCCTAGAGCAAGTGGTATGATTTCACGGAGTACCAAAGTCCATCTAAGGAGTGGAGGCGGGTGCAGGCATATTTGGGAACCAAATAGCCCTTCAGCACCGCCTTCCACCCGCAGACAGACGGACAGACGAAGAGGACGAACCGGATGATGGAGGATCTTCTTAGACTGTACATAGTGGAGCACAATGAGCCGTGGGAGCAGCTGTTGTCGTTAATCGAATGTTCATACAATAACAGCTACCAGGCTAGTATTAATATGGCTCCGTACGAGGCATTGTATGGAAGGCGTTGTCGAACCCCGTTGACTGGGGCTCAAGAAGAGGACCCAGAAGCCTTGGGAGTGGCTTACATCGATGACACTACGACAGCGATACAGCTGATACAGGAGCGAATGCGGGAAGCGCAGAGCCGACAGGCTAAGTACTATGATGCGCGACACCGATCGGTGGAGTTCAGCGTGGGGGAAATGGTGTTTCTGAAAATAAAGCCCATGCATGGTATCTCCCAGTTGAGGAAGCAGAAAAAGTTAGATCCCTGCTTCTTGGGCCCCTATCCGGTGATAGAGCGTGTTGGCCCCGTCGCCTATCGTTTAGCCTTGCCCCCATAGTTGGAAAATCTTCACGATGTGTTTCATTTGTAACACCCCGAAACTCAAAAGAGTGACGGGAGGCATTTTGAGCCAAGTTTGGAATTTGGCAGGGGGCATATGGCCTAGGACACGGGCGTGTCCCAGGGCGTATCGTGCTCGGGTCGACAATTTGGTCGAGATATCGACGAATTTTGGAGTCGACGATCGTCGAGCAGCAAACACGGCCTGAGACACGGGCGTGTCACAGGCCGTGTCCTTCTCGGGTTGAAGCCGGGCCGTGGCGGGGGTGTTACACGGGGTCGGCACACGTGCGTTATCAGGTAGACACGGGCGTGTCAAATGATACACGGGCGTGTCCCAGACCCGTGTTCTTCTCGGGTTGGTGTTGGTCCTATGTTGATGGAGTAACACGGCACAGTACACAGCCATGTTCTGGATGACACGGGCGTATCAAGTTTGACATGGGCGTGTCGGGTACTCGTGTTCTTTTTGGGATGCGTCGATTTAGACGGCGAATGGGGAACACGGCCCTGGACACGGGTGTGTCATAGGCCATGTTCGGCCCAGATTTTGGATTTCAATGGAGAATCGTGGTCGTTCGTTTCCTTATTTTGGGATCCGACGGCTGGGGGTTGTTCCTGTTGAGATATACCTGGGTTTAGGGCTTTGAAAACCCCATTTCACTTGGGTTATTTTCTTTTTAAAGTTTAGAGAGAGGGGAGAGCAAGGAAGAAGAAAGGAGTCTAGATCCGGTTACCGGCGGAGCTTCGGAGCTCCAAATCACGAGCCGACTTCGGATCTACGGAGGCAAGGAGATTGCGATGCTTTTCATCCGCATATATTTCCATGGCACCAAGGAAAAATGCTAGGGTAAAGATTCTCATCCTTGGACATGTGAAGTCCTCTTTTCCTTTGCATGGGAAGCCCGATCTCATGAGTTTGCGATGAGTTTGAGGCGTTCCTTCGGGTAGACATAAATAGTCCCCATTGTGTACATGTAGAGTCTGTAATCGAGAATGGATATAGGCATGATGTGTGAAGCATACCCGGACAAGTTGGTATGGATCAATGATGTTGCATTGCGTGAATGGCCGAAGAAGACTCCGCGCAAATGTTTGTTTTTCGGGTTTTCTACGCGGTAGATTGCAACAGGGAGCCTTGGGGACTAACCTCGAGGTGCACCCGAAAAACTGGGCAGATGCGTGATTCTGCCATCTTGGTGGCCTGGAAGCCAACTTGTACATAACTGGGTTATGTAATATTGTGTGTTCGATTCACGAGCTTCAGGGAAGCTTGACCCGCGCCGATAACTTTAAGTGTCATTGCGAGGTGAGCAACGGGTTGAGTGGAACCGTTCTTGCTCTATGCTGTTCGGTGTTAGAGGCCTACCGATGGCATAGAGATCGTGTCTTAGGCTGTCTATGTTTTCAAGTGACGTGACTTCTGCCTGAAAGGCTCAAATGCTCACGAGATGTGCTGTCCAAGCGACAGTGGTGAGACCGCGGTTTTGACCGGGTTCACCGAGAATGTGCCCTGAGAGCATGGAGTGTCTGGCTGTGCATGCCTACGCATGTGATGTAGTGTTATTACTCTATAATTCTTGGTTATGCTAATAAAGTGCAGGGAAGGAGCATCGCCTCCCCGAGTTTGGGGGTGAGATCTTTATAATTTGGTCAGTATAGCTGACCGTTGCCTTTGTTTGCCACCGTTGCGGTGGGTTGTTGCTTGCAGGTGCTGCAGGACCAAGCGGTAAATAGCGGGCAAAAGCCCTTGTTGCTGAGCCGGCCCTCGAAGGCCTAAATGTTGAATGTTTACTTGCTTTATTCATGTGTCACCGGCCTGCGTGCTGAGGTTTGCAAAACATGTAATTTAAGTAAATAAATGTAAGGTCTTAAGGCCATTGTACTTCATTCCTTTGGGGTTTTGTAGTGGACATTCATGCTTGTGGCTGAGTTCTTTAATTTGCAACTTTTATTAATTGCTTCCGCTAGAATGACTCTGTGTAGGGCGTTGGTTATTAGTTAGATGGTATTCCATTGAGTAACTACCCGATCTGTCTGTGGTATATGGCGTCGAGCCACGGCCGGACCTACTGTTATATGCTATGCGACGGATATGTGGTGTTACAATTTGGTATCAAACTATTGGTTTTGGTCAGGCTTAAAATGAATTCGTGGGAGAATTCTTTTTAAGGGGTGGTGAGCACATGTGTGTGCGCCATCGTTATAACATTAAAAGAACCCATGAATGTCCACTTAGGAATGAAAATACACGTGTTTGAGGAACCTGCGTGTTCCTATAATTGTTTTTTGAAATTTTGTTTGGTCGCATATCGGTGTTTTGTACAACTATAGGTGACCAGAAGTGGTGCAGGGCCGTCAGAACGCCCAGTTTCTGAGGCTAGTAGTGCACCAAGTGATGCTCCTACAACACCTCCCTCGGGTGAAACCATACGATTGGTTGCCAAAGCAGTGTTTGCCATGATCAATGTGCATCTTGCATGGCAAATGCAGCAGCCCGCTCCTACGATGGAGCAGGTACCGCTTCTAAGGGATGAACCGAGAAGAGTGGAGCAGGTAGTGGTGGAACCTTTGGTGCCTAGGAGAGCAACCGAGAGACAGCTCAAACATGTTATGGGCTTCAATCCTCCTGTGTTCTCGGGGTTGGGAACCCCATCCCAAGCTGAAGATTGGCTTTCCCGAGTGAAGAGAGTCTTAATAGAGATGGAGATGGAGGAGTGGCAGATGACCACTATAGCTACGTTCCTGTTGGATGGAGACGCTAGGCTGTGGTGGGAAGGTTTGGAGCTGCATCTCTTGAGAGGAAGGCAACTTACAGACGTCTCAATGGAAGAGTTCTCGAGACTGTTCTTGACAAGGTACCTCCCTTCGGCGCAGAGGATAGCTTTGGAGAATGAGTTCCTGAAATTGGTGCAAGGAGAGAGTAGCACGGATGAGTATCTCTATGAGTTTACTTGATTGGGTCGGTATGCTAGCTCTACGTTCGCGGATGAGGAGCGTAAGACCAACCGTTTCTTTGAAGGTCTGAGAGATGACTTGAGGCTACTACTCTCGGAGCCTATCATGCAGGGCTTCTTGACCCTGGTCAAGACGGCCTAGTCTATGGAGAAGGATATGAAGAACGTGCCAGCGAAGAAAATCTCTGGTGATAAGAGGTCGGAGTTCAAAGTGTCGAACTCCTCAAAGTTTGTGTTCCAGAAGTGGAACAAGAAAGCTAGGACTTCGGGTCCAGCCCCCTCTGCTGGTGCTTCTGGGCCGACTACGGGTCGGACCCCGGGCACATGTTACAACTGTGGGAAGCCGAGGTATTATGCCCGTGAGTGCCGGGGTGGACGTCCAAAGTCTGAGTTGAAGCCGGGAGCAACATATGAGGAAAATGGCAAGGCAGTGGAGTCAACTGCATCTCATTATGCTCAACGTAGAGTTTATAATCTTGGCCAGCATGATGCCATTAAGCAAGAGGATGTGGTGATAGGTACGGTTTAAATTTATAGCAAGTTAATTTTTAAATACTTGTTATGCGCGTGTTACCTTACAACTACTTGTATAGGATTTGTTTTGATTTGTGAGAATCCGGCGAGAGCATTTTTTGATACGGGAGCTTCACACTCTTTTTTGTCTGAAGGATTCATATCACGCATCGGAGTACCTTCTTCGTTGGCGAAGGACAAACTTGATGTGTAGTTGCCCAATGGGTGTTCGATGCGCGCGGATAGAATCTGTGGCGTTAAGATTCGTATCAGGAGTCAAGAGTTCCATTTGCAAGTGTCGTTACTACCGCTAGTGGAGTTTGACGTGATATTTGGCATGGACTGGCTCTCGGAGCATCAAGCTTATATTGATTGCGGTCGCAAGGAAGTCAAGTTGGGAACAGGTCGTGAGATGACTTTCATGGGCTTGAAAGGGTCGATCAAGACTTTGATGTCTGCTCTTCAGGTGGTGAAGGCAGTTCGTGTAGGAGCAGAGCTGTTTTTCACACTAGTGGAGGTTGCAAAGCCTAAGCATACGTTGGATAGTATTTTAGTGGTAGCTGAGTACCCTGATGTGTTCCCTGCCAATCTTCCTGGAGCCCTGCCTCAACGGGAGATAGATTTCATGATTGAGCTAGTGCCAGGTTTGAAACCTGTGTCACGCTCTCTGTATCTACTAGTGCCTAAGGAAATGGCGGAGCTGAAGGTGCAACTTCAAGAGTTGTTGGAGCAAGGTTATGTGCGTCCGAGTTCTTCGCTTTGGAGCGCACCGATCCTCTTTGTTAAGAAGAAGGACGGAAGCTTGAGACTATGTATCGATTATCGAGAGCTGAACAAGCTAACATAGAAGAATAAGTACCCGATCCCAAGGATTGATGATCTGTTCGATCAGTTAGTCGGGTCGACGGTGTACTCAAAGTTGGATCTCAAGTCCGGGTATTATCAACTGAGGATAAGGGAGAGTGATATTCCCAAAATAGCTTTTAGTATGAGATACAGGCATTATGAGTTTACGATCATGCCGTTTGGGCTGACGAATGCGCCGTCGGTGTTCATGGATTTGATGAACAGGACTTTCAGGGAGTACTTAGACCACTTTGTGATCGTCTTCATCGACGACATATTTGTGTACTCGCAGAGTGAGGAGGATCAATTTAAGCATCTGTATTTGGTGCTGGAGACGCTGAGGAGGAATCAATTGTACGCCAAGTTCTCCAAATGCGAGTTTTGGTTATCCTCAGTGACGTTCCTTGGTCATATAGTAAGTGGAGATGGCATTGCGGTGGATCCGACAAAGATTGTTGCGATACGAGAGTGGCTTATGCTGTCTACGGTAGCGGAATTCTGGAGTTTTCTGTGGCTTGCCGGCTACTACAGGCGCTTCGTGGAGAACTTCTCGCGGATAGCGCTACCCCTCACTATTTTGAAGAGGAAAGAGCATAAGCCTGTGCTGAGTTCGTCGAGTGGGACCGAAGGTTTTGATATTTACAGCGATGCTTCAGGCAGTGGTTTGGGTTGTGTGCTACTGCAGCACGGAAGTGTGATAGCGTATGGCTAGAGACAGCTGAAAGTGCACGAGAGGAATTATCCGGTCCATGACTTGGAATTAGCGGCCGTGATTTTTGCCTTGAAGCTGTGGAGGCACTACTTGTATGGGGTGAAGGTCGATATATATAATGAACATAAAAGCCTGAAATATTTGTTGGATCAAAAGGATCTAAACATGCGACAGAGGAGATGGATGGAGTTCCTGGGGGACTACACATTCAAGATCCATTATGTGCCTGTGAAAGGCAATGCGGTTGTAGACGGGTTGAGTCGCCGGGCCCCAGCTCATGCCAATTGGATGTCGGTCCATGACGAGTGGTTGGTTTTGGAGTTGGAGGCGTTGGAGATCTCTTGCGTAGACAAGCAATCGAGTACTGAAGCGTAATTGAACTGGACAGAAGTTCAGTATGACCTGCCTGATCGGATTTGGCAGGCTTTGGGTGTGGATAGCAGCATGAAGGAGCTCATGATAGAGGCTTTGAATGGGTCAAATTCCCAATATGAGGTCGTGGATGGATTGCTTTGGAAAGACGGTCGTCTGTGCGTCCCAAATGTGGGCACTTTGCGGGTGGAATTGTTGTACGAAGTGCATCATACCAAGTACACGATTCACCCGGGGAGCACGAAGATGTACCGCGATGTGAAGAAATTGTTTTGGTGGCCAGGACTGAAGAAGGATGTGGCACTATACGTGGCGAAGTGTCAAACATGCACCTTAGTGAAGGCGGAGTGCCAAAAACCGGGAGGATTCTTGAAGTCCTTGCCTATTCCGAAGTGGAAGTTCGACGACATTACTATGAACTTTGTGCACGGGTTGCCAAGGTCGCAAAAGGGGAACGACGCCATTTGGGTGGTCGTAGATCGTCTAACGAAGGTGTCGCACTTCATTCCGCATAGGAAGGATGATCCGGTTGAGAAATTTGCAAAGCTGTATGTGGACTATATTGTGCGGCTTCATGGTGTACCCCGCAGCATCGTGAGTGATCGAGATGGGCGGTTCATGTCCAATGATTGGAGACTGGTGCAGCAGATGTTGGGAACAAAGCTGAGTTTCAGTATGGCCTTTCATCCGAAGACGAATGGTCAGACCGAGAGAGTTAATAGGACAATGGAAGACATGCTTCGCATGTGCGTCCTGGACTTTGGGAAGCAGTGGGAAGACCACCTATACTTGGTGGAGTTCGCGTACAGCAATAGCTACCAGGCGAGCATACAAATGGCGCCCTTCGAGACCCTTTATGGTAGAAGATGCCGCACTCCGTTGTCTTGGTTGGAAACGAACGAGTCAAAGTTGTACAAGCGACAAGAGGTGGAAGATGCTACTTCGTTGGTTCAAATGATTTGAGAGAGGTTGCTAATCGCTCAGGACCGTCAGGCTAAGTACTATAATGCCAAGCACAGGAACGTGGAGTTCGCTGTTGGCGACTGAGTGTACTTGAAGATCAAGTCGTTCAAGGGTGTCTCGCGGGTGCGGTGCATGAAGAAGCTAAGCCCGAGGTACCTTGGACCGTTTGAGGTTCTGGAGCGGATTGGCGAAGCAGCATATCGGTTGAAGCTATCAGTGGAGCTTAGTGGTCTACACGATGTATTCCATATATCGGTGCTACGAAAGGCGGTGCAAGAACCTTCATAAGTGATTGCGGTCGATCAAGTGCCGGTTGATAATGGGTTGATGACGAAGGTCAAGCCCGTTTGAACTGAGGACTCGGAAGTCAAGCGGCTATGCAACAAAGTGATCAGGATGGTCAAGGTCCGTTGGGACAACCTCCGTCGGGAGGAGCTCTCGTAGGAGCGAGAGTAGACCATGCTTGAGGAGTACCCATAGTTATTCCACTCAGGTACCGTTTAAATTTTGTGTTTATCTTTCCTTTATGTAATTTCGGGGACGAAATTCTTTTAAGAGGAAGAGGTTGTAATGCCACGAAAATCAAAAGAGAGACGGGAGGCATTTTTAGCCAAGTTTGGAATTTGGCAGGGGGCACATGGCCTAGGACACGGGCGTGTCCCAGGGCATGTCGTGCTCGGGTCGACGATCTGGCCGAGAGGTCGACGAATTTTGGAGTCGACGATCGTCGAGCAGCGAACACGGCCTGAGACACGGGTGTGTCACAGGCCATGTCCTTCTCGGGTTGAAGTCGGGCAGTGGCGGAGTTGTTACACGGGGTCGGCACACGGGCCGTGTCAGGTAGACACGGGCGTGTCAAATGGGACACGAGCGTATCCAAGACCCGCGTTCTTCTCGGGTTGGTGTTGGTCCTGTGTCGATGGAGTAACACGACACAGTATACGACCGTATTCTGGATGACACGGGCGTGTCAAGTTTGACACTGGCGTGTCAAGTTTGACACTGGCATGTCAGGTGCCCGTGTTCTTTTTGGGACACGTCAGTTTCGACGGCGAATGGGGAACATGGCCCTGGACACGGGCGTGTCACAGGCCCTGTTCGGCCCAGATTTTGGATTTCAATAGAGAATCGTGGCTGTGTGTTTCCTTATTTTGGGATCCGACGGCTGGGGGTTGTTCCTGCTGAGATATACCCGGGTTTAGGGCTTTGAAAACCCCATTTCACTTAGGTTGTTCTCTTTCTAAAGTTTAGAGAGAGGGGAGAGCAAGGAAGAAGAAAGGAGGCTAGCTCCGATCACCGGCGGAGCTTCGGAGCTCCAAATCGCGAGCCGACTTCGGATCTACGGAGGCAAGGAGATTGCGGTGCTTTTCATCTGCATACATTTCCATGGCGCCAAGGAAAAATGCTAGGGTAACGATTCTCATCCTAGGACATGTGAAGTCCTCTTTTCCTTTACATAGGAAGCCCGCTCTCGCGAGTTTGAGACGTTCCTTCGGGTATACATGAATAGTCCCCATTGTGTACATGTAGAGTCCGTAATCGAGAACAGATATAGGCATGATGTGTGAAGCCTACCCGGACAAGTTGGTCTGGATCAGTGATGTTGCATTGCATGAATGGCCGGAGAAGACTCCGCGCAAATGTTTGTTTTTCGGGTTTTCTACGCGGTAGATTGCAACAGGAAGCCTTGGGGACTAACCTCGAGATGCACCCGAAAAACTGGGTAGATGCGTGATTCTGCCATCTTGGTGGCCTAGGAGCCAACTTGTGCATAACTGGGTTATGTAATATTGTGTGTTCGATTTACGGGCTTCGGGGAAGCTTGACCCGTGCCGATAACTTTAAGTGTCATGGCGAGGTGAGAAACGGGTTGAGTGGAACCGTTCCTGCTCTATGCGGTTTGGTGTTAGAGGCCTATCGATGGCATAGAGGTCGGGTCTTAGGCTGTCGATGTTTTCAAATGACGTGACTTCTGCCTGAAAGACTCAAATGCTCAAGAGATGTGTCATCCAAGCGGCGGTGGTGAGACCGCGGTTTTGACCGGGTTCACCGAGAATGTTCCCTGAGAGTATGGGGTGTGTGTTCGTGCGTGCCTACGCCTGTGATGTAGTGTTATTACTCTATAATGCTTGGTTATGCTAATAAAGTGCAGGGAAGGAGCATCGCCGCCCCGAGTTTGGGGGCGGGATCGTTATAATTTGGTCAGCATAGCTGACCGTTGCCTTTGTTTGCCACCGTTGCGGTGGGTTGTTGCTTACAGGTGTTGCAGGACCAATCAGTAAATAGCGGGCAAAAGCTCATGTTGCTGAGCCTGCCCTCGAAGACCTAAATATTGAGTGTTTACTTGCTTTATTCATGTGTGACCGACCTACGTGTTGAGGTTTGCAAAACATGTAATTTGAGTAAACAAATGTAAGGTCTTAATGTCATTGTACTTGTGTATTGTACTTCATTCCTATGGGGTTTTGTAGAGAACATTCATGTTTGTGGCTGAGTTATTTAATTTGCAACTTTTATTAATTACTTCCGCTAGAATGACTCTGTGTAGGACGTTGGTTATTAGTTGGATGGTATTCCATTGAGTAACCACCAGGTCTGTCTTTAGTATATGGAGTCGGGCCCCGGCCGGACCTACTGATATATGTTATGCGACGGATAGGGGGTGTTACATCATGTCTCTTCCTTGAGACGAGTCCTCCGGCAACCAGAGCAGTACCTTCCTACCCCTCCGGTGCAACTACAGTTAGATAAATCAGTCCGGCTCGAACCCGTCAGTATAGTAGATTACAAGGTCAGGACACTACGAAACAAAACCATTCCGATGGTTAAGGTGTTATGGTCAAACTACAGACGAGAGGAGTTCACGTGGGAACCGGAAGCACTCCTCAAAGAAAAGCACCCAGAGCTCTTTCCCCAGGAATGTTACTTTTTCCCCAGGAATGTTACTTTTTCCCCCTACTTCAAGCAAATTTTCGAGTACGAAAATCCTTTTATTTTTATTGGATTGTAACATCCCTGAAAGGGGAAACTAGATCTGATATACTCTAAAGGGGGGGGGGGTGAATAGAGTATATGGTGCTTTTTAAAATTCAAAGAAAAACTTTTGCAAAGCTTTACAACAGTTGTTGTAATGAGTGTAAGCAGGGAAGCAGAAATAAAACTAAGCTATGCAGAAATTAAGCATAAGAAAATCTAGGCCAGGAACAAAAAGAAAACATGCAGAACCAGATGACACAAGGAAATATAGTGGTTCCCCAACTTGGGTACATCCACTCTTCTACCACCCTAGGTAGGAATCCACTGCAGGATGAGTTGATCAGGTGTCCTGGGCACCAATGAGCTTTTGATAAGGTGCTCAAAAACCAAATCAGATTTTTTGATCAGGTGTCTTGCCACCAATGAGCTTTTGACAAGGTGCTCAAAAACCAGATTCAAACTTTTGAAGGGAGTTTAAAAAACCCTTTACCGAATGGGGGTGAGAGAGTGATGGCAGTCTTCTCTTTCTCAAGCAACTGAGAAGACTATGTGGATTCAGTGATGTTGTCAAAGCTCCCCCTGAGTCCTTGAAATCTTCAGGAAGATGAGCTTTGCTGAGGGTGATAGGCCTTCAAAGATAGATCTCCAGCAGAAGATGATTTCAGCAAGCTGAAATGTTGAGTGTCTGGAGTCTTGAAATGATATTGGCCTTGAACACTTGAGAGCTGAAGAGATCTGAAGAATGTTTGAAAACTTGATCTCTTTTTGATGAGTGTTCTTCTGAATTCTTGTTGACAGAATATTTTTCAGAGTCTTGTATATTTTTTCTTGTCTGTGTATCCTTTTTGACTCAAAAACATTCTCTCTTTTATTCTCTAAGTCTGAATAGGAAATTGCTCTGTCAAAGATAGCCGTTGGTCTGAATTGATTACAGCCTTAATTGCATAATATGTTCTGAAGGAAAGTCCACTGAATTATTCCTTGAAAAATCCCTTGAAACTTGCTCCAGAAGTAAATGAAAACGGCTGGCAGATCTTCTGAATTAAATGCAGAATAACTTCTATCTGATTTGAATTTGAATTCTGAAAGATAACTAAAATCGTCGAACTGAGCTCTGCTATCGTCGAGCTGAGCTCAGCGAACTGGAAAATGCAAGCAGCAAAGAAGTCGTCGATCTGAGCTCAAAGATCGTCGAACTGAGCTCAGAGATAAGGATCCAGTGCAGAGTCAAAATCGTCGACCTGAGCTCAGCGATCGTCGAATGGAGTTCGACGATATTATGAGGGTTGAGCTCAGCGATCGTCGAATGGAGCTCGACGATCTGTCAATAGTTGAGCTAGACGATCGTCGACCGGAGTTCGACGAAACGTCGTGCTGAGCTCGACGATTTGGACTTGGTTTCCAGAAAAACTTGGGTCTTCAGGGCAGCTTCCAAACCTAGACTCCTGATCCCTTAGACTTAATTCTAATTGACCTATAATCTATACAGAAGGTCAAAACATAAATTCCTAGAGACATAGTGATCCTGACCCAAATTAGTAATAGGGTGTTCCAACAATCTCCCCCTATTTGGGTTAGGAAAACTATTTACAGATTTTGAAAAAATAAACAGCATCATACAATCACAGAAACATAAAAACAACAAAAACAAGACACAGAGCAGAACCATCACAGAGATATATATATATATATGTGATATCCAGATAGCAGTTAGAAGAACCAAAAGTTGTCACCTTACAGAGTTACTCCTTTTCTTTGCCTTTTACCATTTTAATTTCTCTGTTGGGATCTAAAGCTTGTTGTTTGGATCTGGTATCATCAGCTGCACCCAAATAAATTTGCTTTGAAGCCCTGGGAACCACTGCAGCTGGATGCAACTCCATGTACCTGTCTGCATCAAAAAATTTGCTGGAGGCATATCTCTCTAATTCTTTTTGCCTTTGTTCTGACATTGTAGATATGTTGGAAGTGTCTAGCCCTTGTTCTTTTGCTTTCTTGATCTGATCTAAGGCAGCCAGCTCTTTCATTCTTGCAGTCCAAACCATAGGATTTTTCTCAGGATCCTCAAATGGAACAGGTGGCTCATACCTGTTGGAAGTAGTTTCTTGAGGAGTCCTGGCAGTCACTGTATCTTTGAGCTTGTAGGGAAAAGGACCAGAAGATGTATCAGCAGAAACATGTCCTCCCCTAGAGTAAGGGTGCTGCCTGGAGTGTCCTTTAGAGTAAACCTGAGTTTCTCTTTGGTTTCCCCTATATCCTCCCCTTCTAGAGTAAGACCCCCTAGACTGGCTTTCCCTTTGATAAGTTCTTGCATGAGGTTGGTAGGGAGCCTGGCTTCTAGCAGGGCCTGATCTTGCAGAGCTGCCACCTGCACCTGCATCAGGTGGAGGTGGTGGAGGAGGATGAGGGTGCTTGAACTGAGAAGAATCTTTCTCATATTTCCTCTTCTTTTTCATAGCTTTCAACTGGTTCTTAGAGAATTGCATCCAATGCTCAGAGATTGGGCAATTGTGCAGAATATAGTATGGAACATCATTGTCATCTCTAACCTTGGCAGGAGGAACTCTCTTCAAAGCCTTACTTCTTGCTTTCCTTTTCTTAGCAATTGTGGCAGATGAGTCATCAGAAGCAGTGTTATAATCCTCAGATTCAGAACTTTGTTCATCATACAAAGCATCAAGCTGTTTCATCAAATTTTCTTTCAGTTTAACAGCAGCTGATGGAGCAACAGATATAGAAGCAGGAGGAGCAACAGAAGCAGCAGCAGATGAAACTATAGGTACTGGAGCAGCAGAAGTTACAACAGATATTGCTTCAGGAATGAGGGCAGCAGCAGCAGCTTCAGAAACAACAACTTCTACAGCAGGCTCAAAATCAACAGCCTCTGTCATCAAAACATCCTGTGAAATGGGCTCAACAGCAGCAGATATAACTTCAGAGGTAGACACAGCATTGTCTTCAGCAGCAGCAGCAGCAGCATCAGAAGCAGCAGTCACTGACAGAAGAAAATCAGAGATGATTCTGGGGTCACAGCAAGAGAAGGGCACTAGGGCCTTGGACAAATCTTCTGACTGGGCAGCAAGAACCTCTGGAGGCTGGACAGGATATGGCTCTGGGAGGCAGCAGAAGTAGGCAGTATCAAAGGTAGATAGCAGAGACCTTAGGTCTATTGCTAGTACTGGTGTAGCAGCAGCAGCAGCAGAAACAGACACAGCAGCAGTAGCAGCAGAAACAACAGCAGGGGCAGCAACAGCAGCAACAGCTTCATAGGGCATCTCCCCCTGCCTGGATGCAGAGACCTGTGCATCAAGGCACACTGCTGGGGGTGCTGCTATAGGAGTAAGGAAAGAGGACAGCCTGGCAGAGAGAGATGCCACTGATTGTTGTAGAGGAGCTAAAGAGGCCTCCATGAGAAGGGAGAGCCTAGGAGCAAGGAGCTCATACAACTGATCAGCAAGGGCTGGGAGATCTACATGCTCAAGGGGAGCAGAGGTAGAGGGTTGAGGGATGGCTGAGGATGCTGGAGGAGGAGGGCTGAAGGGTGGAATGAATGGTTCAGGAGAGGGGATGGTAGATATGGAGGATAGAGGGATGGAAATGGAGGGAGTGAAGGTGGGTTGATCAATAATCTGGTGGAGAAGGTCTTGGAAAGATGTGGAGGAGGATGGGAAGTCTGGAGGAGAAGAGGGGGAATCATCCATGTAGGATTCATCCAAGAGAGTGAAGGATGGAAGGGATGGGGATGAGGTGACATCTGGAGGGGGATAAGAGAATAAGAGATGGAAGTGGTCTGCTGGTGGGGATGAGATTGTTGCTGGAGATGGAATAGAAGTTGGAGATGGGCTGGAGATGGTAATTGTGGAGGTGGCTGGAGAGGTGGATGGAGCTGGAGCTAGGGTTGAGCTTGGAGGAGGAGAGGCAGCAGCACTAGCAGCAGGCAGGTCCTCTGCAGGGGCAGAGGCCTGGGGTGGAGTGACTCTTAGAGTCCTGGTGCCTGAAGGGCCAGAAGAAGAGGGCCTGCTGGGCTTGGAGATTTGCCTGTCCCATTTCCCAAAAAGGGCACAGGTGAGTCTCTTGGAGGCATTGATGTGCACTCCAGAGGAGACTAGCAGGGCAGGGCACTTAGCCTGGAGGAAGATTCCCAGTATTCTTCCAAAGTTCACAAATGTCTTGTTTATCTTTTTCTTCAACAAATCAAAGAATACTTCTCCCCAGTTCAAGCTTTTTCTATCTACCAGAGCTCCCATAAGGCAGAGCTGATATCTGGAGATTGTGTCATGAGCAAAATGCTTGGCCAAGAGAACCTTGCCTACTACATCAGCCAGAAACCTGTATTCCACAGACAGGTTCCTTTTAAACAGCTTGCTAGGGTTCCCCTCAGGATGACCCATCCTGGCAAGTACATCAGCAAACTCTTCTCCAGAAAGGTCAGCAGAATCTTCACCATTCCTTAAACCAAAAACCTCTGTCAATACTGCTGGAGTCAGAGGTACCTGGGTGCCACCAATAAAACCGACTATGGTATTGTTGTCCAGGTTGTGGGCTGTGTAAACCCATTCTTTAATCTCATCAGATGCAAGTTTGATTCTGGTTGTCATCAGGGCAGACAGTTGCTGATCTTTGAATAAAGTGAGAATATCCTGGAAGATTTGATCGGTTGTGTTGAAGGAGTCAAGATCGATGTCAAAGCCTGCATCAAATTTCATTGCAGAGAGTACAGCAACTGAAACGGCCATGGTACCTGCAAAAATCAACAGACAAAACGACCAAGTGTAGAACTGCTTGGAGGGAAGAAAAGTTTGCAGAGAAATTGAAAGCGCAAGAGAGAACGATGACGAAAAAAGAGTTTTATATTAGGGTTCGACGCAGAAAAGGAAAGATCGTTGAACTCAGTTCGACGATCGAGGCTTCTAAAGGAATCTGAAGAGACTCCAAAATCGTCGATCTCCGTTCGACGATCTGGAAAGGGCGTCGAGCTCCGTTCGACGATCGTTCAGTGAACAAATCGTCGAGCGCCGTTCGACGATCGTTGACCAGAGGAGATAGTTCATACTATCTGAGGAGCGCTGAACTCAGTTCGACGATTCTGGAAATCGTCGAACTCCGTTCGACGATCTGTGGGGAAATCGTCGAGCGCAGTTCAGAGATCAGAGAAATCCTAGACACTAAGGAAAATCAGAATTTTGCCTAGTCTTGGTCCATTTTTAGCTTTCAAAATCTTGGGGATTATTTAAGACTTCCTCCATCTAACATTCCTAACTGATTTAGGAAGAAAGTATGTTTCTTTTCATCCAAGGGCTTGGTGAAAATATCTCCCCTTTGTAAATCAGTTGGGATATATTGCAGTTCAATTTTGTTCTTTTCAACATTATCCCTTAAGAAATGATGCCTAATCTCTATATATTTTTGTCCTACTATGGAGGACTGGATTTTGAGCTATGGAGATAGCACTTGTATTGTCACAAAAGATTTTTGACTTTTCTAAGTTGTAACCATAGTCTAGGAGTTGATTTTGAATCCACAATATTTGTGAACAACAACTGCCTGTAGCCATATATTCAGCTTCAGCAGTTGAAGTTGACACAGATGTTTGTTTCTTGCAAAACCAAGAGACAAGTCTATCACCAAGGAACTGACAAGTTCCACTGGTGCTTTTCCTGTCAATTCTGCATCCAGCATAATCAGCATCAGAGAATCCAGTTAACTCAAATGCTGAATCTTTTGGATACCAGAGACCTAGATTTGGACAACTTTTAACATACCTAAGAATCCTCTTTACTAATGTGAGGTGTGACTCTCTAGGGCTAACTTGGAATCTAGCACATATACATGTAGCAAACATTATATCTGGTCTACTAGCTGTAAGATACAGTAAAGAGCCAATCATTGCTCTATATGTTGTCTGATCAACAGGTTTCCCATGTTCATCAGCATCCAATACAGCATTGGTAGGCATGGGTGTTTTCGTACAAGATGCCTCAGACATGCCAAATTTCTTAACCAGCTCATTAGCATATTTGGTTTGAGAAATAAAGATGCCTTCAGCATGTTGTTTGACTTGCAATCCTAGGAAGAAGGATAGCTCACCCATGCTACTCATCTCAAATTTAGAATGCATTAAGTTAGAAAACCTTCTGCATAGTTTTGAGTCAGTAGAACCAAAAATGATATCGTCTACATAAATTTGTACTAGTAGGGTATGGGACTTATGGGTTCTAATGAAAAGAGTTTGGTCTACTCTACCCCTTATAAAACCATTTTCCAAAAGAAAGCATGCTAGGGTCTCATACCATGCTCTAGGAGCTTGCTTGAGACCATATAATGCTTTATTTAGTCTAAAAACAAAATCAGGATGAGTTGGAGAGATAAAACCTGGAGGTTGTCTGACATAGACTTCCTCTTTGATGTCTCCATTTAAGAAGGCACTCTTGACATCCATCTGATAAACCTTGAAGCCTTTGTGAGCTGCATAAGCTAGAAAAATCCTGATGGCTTCCAATCTTGCAACAGGTGCAAAGGTCTGGTCGTAGTCAATTCCTTCTTCTTGAGAATATCCTTGGGCAACTAGCCTTGCCTTGTTCCTTATTATTATTCCTTGATCATCCAGTTTATTTCTGAATACCCATTTTGTTCCAACAATGGAATGATCCTTAGGCTTGGGCACTAGTTCCCATACTTTGTTCCTCTCAAATTGATGCAACTCCTCTTGCATGGCAATGATCCAGTGTGGATCTTGCTCTGCATCTTGAATGGACTGAGGTTCAATTTGAGAAAGGAAAGCAGGTGTGCAACAGGTTTTGGTTGACCTGATTTCTGGTTTGCACACCAGCTGAGATTTCTCCAATTATTTGGGTAATTGGATGGTCTCTTGATGTTACTAAATCAACAGGGGGTGTTGATTGTTCACCAACCTGTGTTGTTGTTTCCTCTTGTGGTACAACAACTGGCTCTTCAGGTTGAGCTTCAATATGTTGAGCATTGCTTTCATCTTCACTGCTTTCATCTTCTTGAGCAACCTGTAGCTTGTTCATATCTTCAACTAGAGAGTGTTCCTGCAAAGGTTCTATGGTAGAAGAAATCTTCTCCTTGAAAGACATGTTAGTTTCATCAAAAGAAACATGAACAGATTCCTCAATTTTTAATGATGATTTATTATAAACCCTATAGGCCTTGCTGATCATGGAGTATCCCAGAAACACTCCTTCATCAGCTTTGGCTTGAAATTTTGCTAGATGTTTCTTATCATTATTGTGAATATAGCAAATGCAACCAAAAATTTTGAAATAGTCAACTTTAGGTTTCTTCCCTTTGAGTAATTCATAGGGAGTCTTTCCCTTCAGTTTATGTATCAGGCTTCTGTTCAGCACATAGTTGGAGGTGTTCACTGCCTCTGCCCAAAAGGATAGAGGTAGATGAGCATCTGACAACAATGTAGTGGCAGATTCAATAAGGGTTCTATTTTTCCTTTCAGCTACCCCATTTTGTTGAGGAGTTCTAGGAGCTGAGAAAGTATGCCTGATCCCTTCACTCTGGCAGAACTCTTGCATAAGAAGAGAATCAAACTCTGTCCCATGATCACTTCTGATCAGGGCAATGTGAGTATTGAACTCAATCTTTATACATTTGAGAAACTCTGTCAGACACTTAAAGTTATCAGACTTCTTCCTTAGAAAGAACACCCAAGTGAATCTAGAGAAGTCATCTACAATCACCAAAGTGTAGGATTTCCCTCCTAGGCTTTGTACTGTGATGGGTCCAAATAGATCCATGTGTAACAGATACAATATCCTAGGTGAATCACTCTTATTAAGTGACTTAAAACTGTTTTTAGTTTGCTTGCCTAATTGACAAGCCTTGCAGAGTCCTTCTTTCTTGTAGGGGCCAGAAGGTAGTCCTCTAACAAGGTTGTCCTTAGATAGCCTAGCAATAGTTCTAAGGTTTAGGTGTCCTAGTCTCTTATGCCATAAAACATTTGGTCTACAAACTGAGTTGAATAAACAGATATCTACAGTAGTTGAAAGAAAATCTACTAGGTAGATGTTACCTTTCCTTTTACCTGTCAACACAGTGGTGTTGTCCTCTGACTTGATTTTGCATAAGGTTTGCTGAAGGTCACCTGGTAGCCTTCATCACATAGCTGACTGATGCTGATTAGATTGTGCTTCAGTCCTTCCACATATGCTACCTTCTTGAAGGTTACAGAACCAATCTGGACTGCTCCATATCCTTTAGTTTGTCCAAAGTTGGAATCACCAAAGATAACTTTGGGTCCAAGCTTGGCTATAAAGGAATTGAGGTTCTCCTTGTTCCCTGTCATGTGCTTGGAGCACCCACTATCCAAATACCATTGCTGGTTAGATGTTGGATAGGTCTTCACCTGCACATAAAGCAATTCACTTGTTTTTGACCCAGTTTACCTTGGGCCTAGGTTGATAACCTTTAAATTCAGAAATGAAAGACATCCCTGGCTGACTCTTATATCCTTCAGGATGATATCTCCTTGGAGGTAAAATCCATTCAGTATAAGGGTTAAATGTTTGGGATGAAGAACCCTCAGGATTCAATTTTGACTTGCCATTGAAAAAATTTCCAGAGCTCTGACCTCTGTTCGACGATCTTGGAGCTGAGTTCGACGATCTTGGGTCAGATCGTCGAGCTCCGTTCGACGGTCGACTATGGCTGAGGTCAGGTATATGGGATCGTCGAGCAGCGTTCGACGATCTTGGCTTAGATCGTCGATCAGCGTTCGACGATTTGTCCTGAGATCGTCGAGCTGCGTTCGGCGATCGTCGATCTTCATTCGG
The DNA here is from genome assembly GCA_039583875.1 of Platanthera guangdongensis. NCBI lineage: Eukaryota > Viridiplantae > Streptophyta > Magnoliopsida > Asparagales > Orchidaceae > Platanthera > Platanthera guangdongensis. The sequence continues at coordinate 11,913,284 of CM077157.1, read as the reverse complement.
CGATCGTCGATCTCCGTTCGACGATTTGTGCTGGACTTTGGTTTTCTGGGGCAGATCAGAATTTTTCCTGGCAACCTCTACAACTCCCTTTCCCTTGTCAGAAATGAACTTGATAGGGGTTGTTAGAACAATAGGTTGGCTGGATGAGGCACCCAAGCCCAGTGTACTGTTGAATCTTGAGTTCACTGTGCTTGTGATGTCCATCAGCTTGATGCTTCTCCCATTGAGAGATTCTTCAAGCTTCTTGGCCTCAGAGAGTTCACTCTTCAGTGAAGCTATCTGTTCCCTATGGTTCTCCAACTCCTGAGAGAGCTTGAGGTTTTCTGATTTTAAAGCATTGTGTTCAGACAATTGATTTCTGAGAGAGATGATCTCTTTCTCAGACTTTAGCAGGTCTAAACATAGTGCTTTAAATTCAAGTTTGAAAATCTTCTGAAGTGAAATCAAAAGAGCTGATTACCTGATCTTCTTCAGGTTGTGTCTCTGAGTCTGACTCTGACTCCTCTTCCTCTGAGTTGTGTTGTGAGGCATTGATTGCCATCATGCAGAATTCTTTTTCCTCTGCATCATCCTCATCATCACTTGAGCTGGAAGAGGCCTGTGACTCCTCTTCAGTCTCACTCCAGGATTCAGCAACAAATCCTTTCCTTGTGTGCTTATTTCTGCTGGAGGAAGGTTTGCTATTTCCATTCCTTTTGGAGTCCTTCTCCTTTCTTCTTTCTTTTCTGTCCCTTCTGTCCTTGTTCTTGTTTTCTGGACAGTCAGGAACTATGTGCCCTGGTTTCCTGCAACCAAAGCAAATAATGTCTTTGCTATTGCCAATGGACTTGTCATACCTTGGCTTGTCTTGCTCCTTGTATGATCTTCTTCTGAAGTCCTTTCTGGCCATCTTGTAGAATCTTTTGGCCAACAGGCTGAGAAGTTCATCATTGCCTGTACCTTTTTCTTCAGGCAGATCCTCAGCTGCCTTAAATGCTATAGTCTTCTCCTTTCTTGTGGCTGGTGAAGCAGCCTTCTGTTCTTCTTCTCTGTTCTTGATGAGTAGCTCATAAGATTTGAGCTTACCCAACAAGGCTTCAGTTGTGATCTCATTCAGGCTTCTGGCATCTTTAATTGGCCAGATTCTTGAATCCCAAGTGCTGGGGAAGCACATTAGGATCTTGTCATTAAGTTCTGTCAGTGAGATCTCTTTGTCTAATGTCCTCAGTTCACTGACAATTAGACTCAATCTGTTGTACATTTCTCCCACTGACTCAGTTTCTCCCTTCTTGAAGTTCTCATATTGGGAGATGAGATGAGATCTTCTGTCCTTTCTCTCATCAGCTGAGCCTGAAACTATTTCTGAGAGCTTGTCCCAGATCTCCTTGGCTGAGTTGCATTCAGCTACTTTTTGAAAAATGTCATCTGACATTGTTGAGCTAGAATGTTCATTGCCTTGGCATCAGCTACTTTCCACTTTTTGATGTCAGCATCTGTTCCTGATGGAGGTGGAACAGCATTTGTGCTTGTGCTCTCTGGAGGTCTTGGACACACTGTTAAGACAGAATTAAAAATATCTTCGTCAATAGAATTCATGTATAGTTAATCCTTGCTTTCCAAAGTGCAAACTTTGACAGATTGCACACTGGAGGTCTGGTGCTAGCATAATCTTTGTTTTGGGCCATGATTTGTGCAAGCTAAATCTAATAATGAAATATAAAAGAAGGATCTAGTTTGGGATCTTTGGGGTTCAGGTGTTAGCCTGTACAACCAAACAGATATGGTATGTTTAACCAACCTCCCTCTGATACCAATTGAAAGGGGAAACTAGATCTGATATACTCTAAAGGGGGGGTGAATAGAGTATATGGTGCTTTTTAAAACACAAAGAAAAACTTTTGCAAAGCTTTACAACAATTGTTGTAATGAGTGTAAGCAGGGAAGCAGAAATAAAACTAAGCTATGCAGAAATTAAGCACAAGAAAATCTAGGCCAGAAACAAAAAGAAAACATGCAGAACCAGATGACACAAGGAAATATAGTGGTTCCCCAACTTGGGTACATCCACTCTTCTACCACCCTAGGTAGGAATCCACTGCAGGATGAGTTGATCAGGTGTCCTGGGCACCAATGAGCTTTTGATAAGGTGCTCAAAAACCAAATCAGATTTTTTGATCAGGTGTCTTGCCACCAATGAGCTTTTGACAAGGTGCTCAAAAACCAGATTCAAACTTTTGAAGGGAGTTTGAAAAACCCTTTACAGAATGGGGGTGAGAGAGTGATGGCAGTCTTCTCTTTCTCAAGCAACTGAGAAGACTATGTGGATTCAGTGATGTTGTCAAAGCTCCCCCTGAGTCCTTGAAATCTTCAGGAAGATGAGCTTTGCTGAGGGTGATAGGCCTTCAAAGATAGATCTCCAGCAGAAGATGATTTCAGCAAGCTGAAATGTTGAGTGTCTGGAGTCTTGAAATGATATTGGCCTTGAACACTTGAGAGCTGAAGAGATCTGAAGAATGTTTGAAAGCTTGATCTCTTTTTGATGAGTGTTCTTCTGAATTCTTGTTGACAGAATATTTTTCAGAGTCTTGTATATTTTTTCTTGTCTGTGTATCCTTTTTGACTCAAAAACATTCTCTCTTTTATTCTCTAAGTCTGAAAAGGAAATTGCTCTGTCAAAGATAGCCGTTGGTCTGAATTGATTACAGCCTTAATTGCATAATATGTTCTGAAGGAAAGTCCACTGAATTATTCCTTGAAAAATCCCTTGAAACTTGCTCCAGAAGTAAATGAAAACGGCTGGCAGATCTTCTGAATTAAATGCAGAATAACTTCTATCTGATTTGAATTTGAATTCTGAAAGATAACTAAAATCGTCGAACTGAGCTCTGCTATCGTCGAGCTGAGCTCAGCGAACTGGAAAATGCAAGCAGCAAAGAAGTCGTCGATCTGAGCTCAAAGATCGTCGAACTGAGCTCAGAGATAAGGATCCAGTGCAGAGTCAAAATCGTCGACCTGAGCTCAGCGATCGTCGAATGGAGTTCGACGATATTATGAGGGTTGAGCTCAGCGATCGTCGAATGGAGCTCGACGATCTGTCAATAGTTGAGCTAGACGATCGTCGACCGGAGTTCGACGAAACGTCGTGCTGAGCTCGACGATTTGGACTTGGTTTCCAGAAAAACTTGGGTCTTCAGGGCAGCTTCCAAACCTAGACTCCTGATCCCTTAGACTTAATTCTAATTGACCTATAATCTATACAGAAGGTCAAAACATAAATTCATAGAGACATAGTGATCCTGACCCAAATTAGTAATAGGGTGTTCCAACAATCCCGACTTTTATTAGCCCACAAGAGCCCTAGTGGGCCCAAAAAAAGTGGCCTGAACCCTACCCCTGATATGGTGGGAAATAACCCTAGGCGGGAAATAGAGCTAAAGAACTCCGAATTGAGTTTTGTAAGTTCCTGTGACCTTGTGTACTTAATACGAGTGCATCGGAACTCGTTCAGTTGGATCCCGAGACCATATAGTGAATGTGACCATTCCTCGTAAAACACAACGAGAGCAGGTTTTTGGATATCGACCTAGAGAACTCCGAATTGAGTTCTGTCGATTCCTGTGACCTCATATAACCTAGACAGGTGCATCAGAACTCGTCACGTCACGATCCGAGGTCTAACGACAGTTTTACACACTTCGGCCATTTTAGCGCACTACGACGCGCAAATTTTGGACTTTCGCCAAACAGACTCCGATTCAACCCCAGTCAGTGGCGTTTGACTCGTGTGGTCAATAAGAAGTCAACAGAAGTCGTCCTAGTCAATTTCGACGATAATTGGTCAACTCGTGGTCAAATCAAGCATAGTCGTGCACCGCAAAGCGTGCACACAACAATTATGACACGATACCCGAACTTTGACCTGACCCCGATGACTTGGACCTACTTTGACTTTGACCAACAAGGGGGACCCACCCTAGGGTTGACTTGGTCAAACCCTCCTGAAAATCCACTTTTTGGATTTTTTTTCTCCAAGTGAGGGGCCCACCTCCTCTCCAAAGGAGGATGGCCTATGCCCCCCTCACTCTCCTTGGGCCCCCCAACCAGCAATCAAGCCTAGGATAGGTGGAGGCACACCCCACCCCTCTTCTCCTCCTTTTCCTCTCTCTTCCCAAAAGGCCCAAGCCCATAAGGGCTTCCCCATCCTTTTCCCCACATGGGGAAAAGAGGGGGGCCTCCAGCTGTCCTTGGACAGCTTGACGGTGGGGATTTAATCCCTCCATAAGGAGGGATTAATCCCACCTTGCCCAAAGGGAGGAAGCTCCCCCTCCCCCTTCCTATAAAAGCCACCCCACCCCCTATCTTTCCCTGACAGCTCACAGAGCAGCCCCCTCCCGCTGCTCCCCCCTCTGCTGGAGCTCTGGTGGCCGGAAAAAGCCAAACCAAGGAGCTCCTCCCCCTCCACCACCACCACCCTCCATGGCCGACCAAGACGGCCCCTCCCGAGCCCATCAAACCCAGGTGGAAGCCTTCTCCCTCCCCCTTCTCTATTTTGGACGTCTTGCATGTCGCTCCCGGTGGCCGGAGCGCCGCCGCCGTCACCCTCCTCCCTCCCTTCAAAAAAAAAGAAAATAGCTCCGGCAGCGGCAGGCCGCCGCCGCACCGCCGGAGGGAGCGCCCACCCCCGAGCAGTCGGCCGGGGGTGGAGACACGGCCGGCCGGTGGCCGGCCAGCGGCTGGAGAAGCCCGTAAGGGCGCGTAAATGGTACAACATGCGGGGGGGGGGGGGGGGGGGGAAGATGATGTACAGGAAAAACTTTATATATATAATATATATTATATATATATATATTTATTAATATAATATTTATAATAAATATTATAATATTAATAATGGGTTTGATTTTTAAGAGACTAAAATTTTGAGAATTTTTGGAGTTGATTTGATATTTTAAAAAGCCCAAATAAATTTTATTTGACCAAATTAAATGTCCAAAATTGCCTGAAGAGTTTTGGAAAAATTAGTAGACTCATTTTAGGCCCTCTTAAAGGTTGTATCAAAATTTGGGGGTCTTGGGGATAAGTTTTGATATTTTTCCCAAATTATGGAAGCCACAGATCGCGCTCGGTATTATTACGCTCGTTTTCTCCAAAAACGAAAATTGGAGCGCACGACTATCTTTTCTAATTGAAATTATAAATTCAAATTGTCTTATCGACGAGAGTGGCTGAGGCAAGTGACCAAGCTCCGGGTGTTTCGAGATTTCATGAAACCGTCGAGTGCCTCGACTTTCGAGTGATTTGGGCACGCTCCGAAGTGAGAGTACGAGTAGTGAGTTGCAAATTATTCTCGATAAATAATGAGGCTGTAACTTTTGATAAAGCCCCGATCCGATTAAGCCGTGATTAATAAGGCGCAACCAAATCATAATCAGATCTTAATAATGGGTGTAACTCAAGGAAACCTTATTAAAAACTGAGATGGAACTGAATCTCTCATGAGAACGGAGATGAAACTGAATGTGCCTCCTGTTTGGAGATGGAGCTGGAAAATCTCTCATGAGAACAGAGATGAAACTAAATGTGCCTCGTGGATGGAGATGGAACTGGAAAATATCTCCTGAGAATGAAGATGGAACTGAAGCTTTTTGAATGGAGTGATTGGACTACTAACCATTTTCTTTATGATTATTCCAGTCTTGCATTGGTCCAGTTCCTTTATTTATTTCAGTTCAGTACTTTCTATTCAGTACTGCTTCAGTTGTGTACTGGTCAGGCATATTTCAATACTTTATATTCAGCGCTACTCCAGTTACGCACTGGTCAGGCTTATTTTAGTACTTTCTATTCAGTACTACTCCAGTTACGTACTGGTCAGGCTTATTTTAGTACTTTCTATTTAGTACTACTCCAGTTGCGTACTGGTCAGATTTATTTTAGTACTTTCAATTCAGTACTACTCCAGTCTAGTACTGGTCACATTTCATTCCATCACTTTAAATAAGCAGCATAATCACCGCACTTGTCCTTATCGCAATTTACTTTTATAATCCTGGGTCCTGCTCTGACGAGCAGTTATTGTTAAGGTTGAGCATGAGTTGGGCATAACCGGAGTCAAAGTAGTCCTCCAGGTCTAGCCCCAAATAAAGCACTCTCACGCTCTTTGTCAAAAGTAGATCTGAGTGCCGACGCCCGAAGTCTAAGCCTAGTAGGGCAGGCTAACGTAAACCCGATGTTTTATAATCTTTGCCTTTGTTTGATTGATTGTAAATTGCTTGCGGTGAAATGGTGGCGGGTCAGTCCCTTCCGCAGACCATTCGTACCGGTGCGGCAAGTTTGACGACTCAAGGCGACAGGGAGATGAGTACCACGGGTGACCGGCCGTTATATTCCCCGTCAGGTTTCCTCCGCTAGTCGGCCAAAATGATTCGCCGGATGTCGCTCACATCCAAGAGTACACAAGGTTGTACGTTAGGGCCTGGGGTTGTGCGTTAGGGCCTGGGGTTGTGTGGTACGGCCACCACCAGAAGTGGCAGGACTGGCCACTGTCACCGACGGCCACATCAGTAAGGCCCGCGGGGCTCGCTACCCTGCTGGAACAGAAGCGGTCCAAACTATGTCGATATAGGGTTTGTGTGCGCGGCTATGAATGCCTGCGGTGTGTGCATGACTATGAATGTCTGTGGTGTGTGCGCGGCTATGAATGCTTGCGGTGTGTGCGCGACTGTGAATGCCAGTGATTGATTTTGCGGGGGGGGGGGGGGGGGGGGGGGGGAGCGGTTTTTTTATATAAAAATTAAAATATTAATATATTAAATATATTAAAAACGTAAATTAAAATATTAAAATATAAATATTTTAAAAATGTAAATTAAAATTAATATATAAAATATATAAAATAGATATATTAAAAACATTAAAAATAATTTAAAAAGTAAAATTTAAATTATAAAAAAGGTGCCACGTCGTCCTAGGGGGCGGGCGGAGCCCCCCCCCCCCCCCCCCCCCCCGTGGGGGGGGGGGGGGGGGGGGGTGCGGGCGGAGCCTGCCGGGGGGTGGTGGGGCGCGCGGAGCCCGCTGTCGATGGCCAGGTACTGTGGCGCGTGGCCATTGGGCCAGAGGGTCGTGCCTGTCACGGCCGGGGGTGGTAGGGCGGGCGGAGCCCGCTGTCGTCGGCCAGGTACTGTGGCGCGTGGCCATCGCGCCGGAGTCCCGTGCTTGTCACTCGTGTGTGTATATATATATATATACACACACTAGCATCTTCGAACGGGTTTCTCCCGTTCTCGATGCGTCGCTGCGGGCTTCGCCCGCAATCAAGCACGCTTGGCATTTAAGCGGGCTTCGCCCGCAATCAAGCCCGCTTGGCATTTAAGCGGGCTTCGCCCGCCCCCCGGCGGGCTCACCCTCCAGCGGGTTTCGCCCGCCCCCGACAAAATTTAAAAGTATTTAAAGCAATTATTTAAAAGTATTTGAATTTTTTTAAATAGAAATTTTAACAATTTTATAAATTATAAATAAATTATTTATTATAATGTAATAAATTATATATTTAATAAAAAATGAAATAAAAAAGATAAATCCCCCCTTCGCTTTCGCCTGCTCACGCGGCGACATTCTCTGCCGCCGCCGGCTGAGCTGCCGGCGGCCTGCCCGGCACCGACCGGCGGGTTCGCCTGCCTCCGGCGAACCCGCCGGGGGTTGTCTGGCGGCGAGCGGGCAGGGCGACTGCCGGCGGTGGCCCTGCCAGTGAGACCCAAATTTGGGACTCACTGGCAGGGCCACCGCCGGTGGTGGCCCTGCCCGCTCGCCGCCAGACAACCCCCGGCGACTTCGCCGGAGGCCGGCGAACCCGCCGGTGGGCGCCGGCCAGGCCGCCGGCGGCTCTGCCGCCGGCTGCGGGGTGAGCCCGTGAAGGCACGGGAGGTGGAAAATGGGGTATCGGGAAAATCTGGGATGTGAACAGTGTTTTAAAAGGTGATTTGGATATTGGCAGCCCTCCTGTTTTGAATCCAACGGTCATTTTTTGATGGAGCTTGATCGAACGGACAGGATGCAGCTAGTGGTGTGCTTCAAGAATGCTATATTGTTTTATATAATAAAGATATATATATATATATGTATATATATGTGTGTGTGTGCGCGCGAGCACATATATACACATATACATTTATAGATATATATGTATATATGTGTGTATATATACACAGATACACATGTGTATATATATATATATATATATATATATATATATATATATATATATATATATATATATATATATATATATATATATATATATAGGGGCGTAATCATATGAGAATACATCTTATATGCGCAGGGGCGGATTTAAAGGGGGGCCAAAGGGACACTGACACCCCCTTTTTTGTGCACATCTATGAGATGTTATTTATATAGACCAAAAATATGTATTAGTTGGGCAAAATTTTAAACCATGCACCCCCAAAATTTTAATGAAATCCCGCTTCTCTGTCTGGGCGTTCGACGATCGTTGAACGGGGCTCGGCGTTCGACGATCGTCGAACGAGGCCTGGCGATCGACGATCGTCGAACGCGGCCTGGCGATCGACGATCGCTGTCGCGAATGCGGTTCGGCATTCGACGATCGTCGAACGCGCCCTGGCGATCGACGATCGCTGTCTCTGGCTGTTTTTCATGGGGTATTTAACTCCTGGTCACCGACTCACCGCTCCACTTTTCCAGATCGTCCAGGCAGCACTGCGGCAGGCTCATCCTTCTCCGGTAGTCCGGTTCTCCCTCCCGAGTCCGGAGTCCCGACTGAACTGCCGCCTGCCAAAATATTCCAGTTTTTATAGGTAGATCCCAGTTTCACAGTTTCACTGTCATGAGGTTTAACACCATCGCATTCTCTCTATTTCACTTCTCATCTCTAACCCAAACACCATCTGAACTGCCGGAATATTCCATTGTCACGATCGGTCCTCACTGAAATCTCTTGGATTTTCCCGTAACCTATAAAAGCCCCAGCTCCACTCACTTCCTTCCTGCCCTAAAGCCAGGGGCGATTTAAAGGGGGGCCAAAGGGACATTGACACCCCTTTTTTTGTGCACATCTATGAGATGTTATTTATATAGACCAAAAATATGTATTAGTTAGGCAAAATTTTAAACGATGTACCCCCAAAATTTTAATGAAATCCCGCTTCTCTGTCTGGGCGTTCGACGATCGTTGAACGGGGCTCGGCGTTCGACGATCGTCGAACGCGGCCTGGCGATCGACGATCGCTATCTCGAACGCGGTTCGGCGTTCGACGATCGTCGAACTCGGCCTGGCGATCGACGATCGCTGTCTCTGGCTGTTTTTCACGGGGTATTTAAGTCCTGGTCACCGACTCACCGCTCCACTTCTCCAGATCGTCCAGGCAGCACTGCGGCAGGCTCATCCTTCTCCGGTAGTTCGGTTCTCCCTCCCGAGTCCGGAGTCCCGACTGAACTGCCGCCTGCCGGAATATGCCAGTTTTTATAGGTAGATCCCAGTTTCACAGTTTCACTATCCTGAGGTTTAACACCGTCGCATTCTCTCTATTTCACTTCTCATCTCTAACCCAAACACCATCTGAACTGCCAGAATATTCCATTGTCACGGTCGGTCCTCACTGAAAGCTCTTGGATTTTCCCGTAACCTATAAAAGCCCCAGCTCCACTCACTTCCTTCCTGCCCTAAAGCTCTCCCCCAGTTCTGTTTCTGTTTCTCCCAAGTCCCACCTTCAGAACCCATACTCTTCCCCAGTTAACAAAGCTCTCTTTCCAGATCATATGATTAGGTTTCACAGCTTTTTCACCTTTTCAGGGCTTTGTTCAGTAGATCTACGCCGCAGTGCTTCGTTTGCTGGAAAATACGACCGAAGATAGGCTTATGACATCAAATGTACTCGAATTCCAAGGTATGTCTTTTTCTCACTTCTCAGAACTTTTCCATAGCTGAAAATCAATTGTAATTATTATGCGCAATTATTCCAATTTCCAAGATATTGAAGTGCTTCTTCATATACTGTTATAGATTGTGGCCAACATTCGTGATGACTGAGTACGTGAGTCACGTGACAACAAAAGAAGGAGAAATACGTTCTTCTTTGGCTACAGATTGTGGCCAAGGTATCGAGAATGTATTTTCATGTATTTTTATTTTTAGGGGTGTTTTGAGGTATTAGTCAGGTAGTGATTAAGCAAAACACATAGTCTCTGTGTTGAATGTTTATCCCTAGGGATACTCCGTAGTATTAGCCGGTAGAGGGTCAAGCGGAGTAGATAGATGTTTAAATACTTTGCATTTTATTAATATGGTTTTTTGTTAATATTTTGTTTTTTCTGGCATTCATATAGAAATAGCATTGAACAATATTGTGATATGGAGAGTCAAAAAAAGAAGTCCAGTCTCATATCATCTATGTTTCAAAAGAAATTAAAATCTCAAGAGACTTCAAGATGTAAACCTCCAAGTCAAAATGAAGAGTTATCCCTGAGTGCTTCTGAAGCTATCGAGAATGCGTCGCATTTGCCATCTCCTGATGCTCAAGACGTTGTAATGGGTGCTTTATATGACGTGGAGATGCTTCCACAGGATCCGAGAATGAGAAAACGTATATCAGCCTATCCTTTAAATGAGCAAGATGCAGTGAGAAAGACTTATATACTAAGAGGTCCATGCCAACCAAAATTGCATCCATTTCCTCAAAGAAAGATAGGTGACCGAGAACGTAGGTTTGTAGTCACATGGTATGATATGTTTGAGTGGCTAGAATATAGTGTTAAAAAGGACGCTGTGTTTTGTTTAGTTTGTTACTTATTCAAGAATGAAACCACAAGTACTGCTGCCTGGGGAGATGCGTTTGTTAGAGGAGGAGGATATATGTCATGGAATAAACCTGACGGATTTATAAAATATGTTGGCAAGATTAATAGTTCTCATCATTTAGCACTCCAGAAATTTGAAGGTTTAAAAAACCCTCAAAAGTCTATCATTGTTTCTCTTGATAAACAATCAGATAAAACAAAGTTTGAAAACAAATCACGATTACAAGCTTCTTTGAAATGCTTGAGATTTATCTTGCGATAGGGATTATCCCTACGTGGGCATGATGAGAGTCGCCATTCACTTAATAGGGGAAATTTTCTCGAGCTTTTGCAGTGGCTTGCTGATATAGATGAAGAAGTTGGTAAGTATGTGCTGAAAAATGCCCCGAGAAACAATCAACTGACTGTGCCTTCAATTCAGAAAGATATCATTAATGCTTGTGCCAAAAAAACTACAAAGATTATAATGCAAGAGCTTGAAGATGACTACTACTCAATTTTAGCTGATGAATCTAGTGACGTGTCACACAGAGAACAATTGGCCCTTTGTTTGCGTTATGTTGATGGGAACAGAAGGTTAATAGAGCGTTTTCTCGGCATTGTGCATGTTCACGATACTACTGTCATGTCTCTTAAAACTGCAATTGAATCATTGTTAATTGACCATTCCTTGAATTTGTCTAAAATCCGTGGCCAATGATATGATGGTGCAAGTAATATGGGTGGTGAGATAAATGGACTCAAGAGTCTAATTTTGAAAGAAAATCCATCAGCTTATTACATTCACTGTTTTGCTCATCAGCTTCAGTTAACCGTAGTTGTAGTTGCTAAAATAAATGATGATTGTCAATGATTTTTTGAAGCAATTTCGACGCTATTAAATGTGGTTGGAGTTTCTTGCAAGCGAAATGAGATGCTTAGAGAAAGTCAAGTGCAAAAGGTTGCTCAGGCACTAGAAGATGGTGAACTACAAATAGGGTCGGGTTTAAATCAGACACTTCCTTTGGGTCGGCCGGGGGATATCGTTGGGGCTCACATCACAAGACATTAATCCATATTATTTCTTTATATCCTGATATGGTTGCTATACTTTTGAAGATTGGTAAGAGTAAGGCAAATGATCGGGTGAAGGCACAGGGTGTACTGTTTGCATTAGAATCATTTGACTTTGTTTTGATGATTCATGTGATGACAACTATATTTGGTTATACACATGAATTAAATCTTGCTTTGCAAAGAAAAGATCAGGATATTATTAATGCTATGTCTTTTGTAAGTTTGACAAAAAGACAATTGCAAAATTTGCGTGATGATGGTTGGGACACTCTGTTCAACAAGGTCTTACTTTTTGTGATAAATATAGTATTCATATTCCTAAAATGGATGATCTGTATGTTCCGCGCGGAATATCAAGACGATTTGTTGAACATTACACATATTTGCATCATTATCGGGTATCAATTTTCTTAAAGGTGGTTGATTTACAATTGCATGAGCTTAATAACAGGTTTTATGAGGTGAGTATGGAGTTGCTCCATTGTATGGCTTGTTTGAATCCCATTAACTCCTTTGGCTATTTTGACAAGCAAAAAATACTCAGACTTGCAGAGTTTTATCCTAGTGATTTTTCAAGTTTGGAGTTGTTTAATCTTGAATTTCAGCTAGACAATTTCATTGTGGATATGAAAAACGATGAGAGGTTTTTTGACTTGAACGATCTTGGTCATCTCTCTATGAAACTTGTTGAAACTGGGAAACATATTGCTTATCAACAATTATACAAGCTATTGAAGTTCATATTAATTCTTCATGTGACCACTACAAGTGTTGAAAGAGTCTTTTCAGGCATGAATTATGTCAAGAACAGATTACGCAATATTTTGGGCGATCAGACATTGAATGACTGTTTGGTTACATTCATTGAAAGAGACACATTTTTGAAAGTTTCAGATGATGATGTTATTGATCGTTTTCAAAAAATGAAGACTCGTCGCGGATAACTGTAATTTCTTCTGGTATTTAGTAATTTTCAATTAAGACATTTATATGTAATGGTGTATGACTTTATAATATCAGAAATTTTTCATTTTCTATATTGTGCTATTAAATTTTTTTTCGTGCACCCCATTTTCTAAATTCCTGGATCCGCCACTGTATATGCGAACTGTGCGAACTCCCTCATTTGGGCACCAAAATGGACATGTAATATATTAATTTTGACTTGCTCGACGAGACCTACAACTTTCATATTGAAAACTTTTCCTAATTTTGCATGGATAAGCCGGATTTTGGACCCGAATATATTTAAAAAAACGAGACTACTTCCACCCAGATATATTCGGGTACAAAATCCGGCTTATCCATGCAAAATTAAGAAAAGTGTTCAACATGAAAGTTGTAGGTCTCATCGAGCCAGTCAAAATTCATATATTACATGTCCATTTTAGTGCCCAAATGAGGGAGTTCGCACAGTTCGCATATAAGATGTATTCTCATATGATTCCACCCATATATATCTATATATATATATATATATATATATATATATATATATATATATATATATATATATATATATCTTTATTATATAATACAATATGCATATTTGGATCACATCATGAAGCTCATCTGGACCGTCCGATCTCCAAGAAATTGCATCTGGCCATTGGATTCCTAAAGATTGGTCTACAATTAAACAAATCCCACAAAGTGTTATTGTTCATTTTCGGAGAAACCCCGATGCCCATTTTCCGCACTCCCGCCCCTCACCGCTGGACCCCCGCTACCGTCGGTGGAGCCGCCGGCGGCCTGCTCGGTGCCCACCGACAGGTTCACCGGCCTCCGGCGAACACGCCGGGCGGCGTGCTGCCCATGGGGGGGGCGCCGGGTTCCACTCTGGTATGAGGGGGAAAAAAGGGGGGAGGGGAGGGAAGAGAAAGAAAAAGAGGGGGAGGAGAAGACGGGGGGGGGGGGGGGGGAGAAAGAGAGTTAGGTTGCCTTTCTCTTTTATTTTAAATTTTTTTATTAAACGATTTTTGTTCTTGATGCTTTTCTCCTGCGATGAATTTTTAAGCCTTCCGCGATTGAATTTATGACACATAGTAAAACGACGCAAATAAATAATGTATAAAATAAGTGATTGCTGTAATCATGTGTTGTGCCCTCAGTAAGAAATGCTCAAATGCTACTCATAGATAAGTGATATCTCTCTTATGGCTGAGACAGACAGGCGATTTTGCACCAGAATTCATTGCCCTTGTAAGAAATGTTGCTATTCTCTAGATTTTAGTGTAGATGGTGGGTTGGATGTTAGTTTGGTTTGAAAGGTGTCTGTTGAGTTGGTTTGATTTTTTAAACCCACATGATTCACAACGATTAACTTGTAGGCACTCTCTAGATTTTAGTGTAAGACGTGAAAGTGTTCGTGGTGCTAAAGTATTGTGACACCATTTAGATAATCAAAACGATTAACTTGTAGGCATTCATGATGTTTTTTATTGAAAGTGTCGTGAATGGTTCTCTAACAAAATGCCCCGAATAATTTTGTTTTTTTTAAATATCATCGTGCTTAAAACAATTTTACAACTACAGAATAATTTTGTTTTTTTATATCCGACGTCTCTTTAAGTTTAACATAAACTTAGTTATCCAACAATAGAACACTAAAAAAACTACATTGTAAAGATCCAAAAACAGAGGCCGCGTTGCAACTGACAAACAATAAACTAAACTCACACACAAATGATATTTTATTTATCTATACTAAATCTATAACATCGAATAAATAAATCCGTTAAAAGAATAACCTTATTCCCATCAACAGATAAACTAAACCAAAACATCTTCAATAAAATAGACAAAACAGATCCCAGATCCAAATAATTGAAGTTCAACGCCTCAGTGAGAAAGCAGAACAACGAACAAGATGAAGCCTTCGCCTTAACGTCGTTAGGAACATGAGGGCATGAATTAACATTACCCTTCCACCCAGCCAGGTTAACACCAGCGAATATAGAACAGGCCCGAATCTGGTAGCTATCATCCAAGTTATGCTCCTGCAGAGTAAGGTTCTAATGAAGATATTATGCAATTACAAATCTATGCAAATGAGAAAATAAATTGCACATATCTAATTAATTTAATTATGCGGCGAGTAAAACATTCATACTTAGAATGCAGTTATCGCAAATCTACTGTTACAATAGTTATAGAAGAAATCATCAAGCTCTCTAATATTAAATTTAGTTGAATAAGATGGTGAATTCAAACGCATTGCCCAGAGAAGTTTTTTTTAATACGGGGAAGAGAATTTGACCGTTAAGACTATATGGCCTTAAAAATTACTAAACAGTTTATCTTGACTTCTCAATTGGCAGTTTTAGCCTCCCAAAAGGAGTACATAATTATCATGTGCCAACATGTGCAAAAAAACCCTATAGCTTACAACTTGTCTTATATTTCCTCCTATAGGAAAATTACTATCTGAATTTGAATCCCAAGAAATTCCATAGCTATAAATATATATAGATTATTTAATTGGCACATGCTACCATGTTCTGTGTTTGAATATGATGCTTGAGCCAAAATTTAGAGGATAGCTTCAACAAATGAACTTGTAAAGTGCAGTTCCATGCACTTGAAGCATGTTTTGATTAACTTTGATATTTCAAAGAAAAAAGTCACAAAAAGTATAATTGAGAGTTGATAGCATTGGAAGATTGAAGGTAAGTATTCATGCCACCCAGTTACTATTGGACAAATAGATGTTTGGTACTTGAAACTTCATTTTGGATACCATATAAGATGCACCTGTGCACAGTGAGTGGTGACATGCAATTAGTACCTATGTAGTCACTCTTAGTGCATGTCCCACTTTAATAAGAATTAATTACAGAATGTCAAAGGTAACACCGTCATTGGAAGTATATAAATAAACATAATAATGATATATCAACTATAAGAATCCTCTACTTGTAATTGAACCATAGCCTCAAGGGTTTTAAGGATGTCAACTCCATAAGAAGTATAAATATTAGAAGATTTTACAGCATTTGATTTGTTCTGCTTATCATTCATGCCCCAGATCAAATACAACAACAATGGAGGTTGAGCACGCCGAGGTGGGGGCATTCGATATGGCGTAGACATTCAGCAGTGCAACGACATTATGCGAGGTGGTGGCATATGCAGGTCATTTTCTCCAAGACAAATAATTTAGAGGAAATTTATTACCTTCTTGTGTTCCTTCTTCAGGGTAGCGTGCTCTTACGTAAGCTGAGCAATTTCCAACTCCATAAAAAGAAGCATGCAGAGTGTTTAGACCCTAAACATTGTCAAGTTGGTTTTGAATTCCAAGTAGAAAACTTCAATAAAGTTGGCGAGTCAAGAGTCATTCTTGTAAGTCTAGACAAATATAAAACTTCAATCACGGGCACTTTGAATTTGTCGTTATGCCCTTCGGCCTTACTAACACACCATCTACGTTCCAAAGTTTGATGAACAATCTCTTCCACCAACAACTCCGCAAGTCCATCTTGGTTTTCTTCGATGATATCTTGATCTTTAGTCCGTCATGGTCCGCGCATTTGGAGCACTTGAAGTTCACGTTGGGAATCCTACACCAACACCAATTGTTTTTGAAAAGGAGCAAGTGTACCTCTGGAAGTCAAGAGGTACAATACTTGGGACATATAATTTCCAAACATGGGGTAGCTACAGATCCATCCAAAATTCAATCGATCCTTGATTGGCCGACGCCAACATCAGTGAAGCAGTTACGCGGGTTTTTTGGGCTGTCGGGGTATTACCGTAGCTTCATTCGTGGTTATGGATTGTTAGCCAAACCACTCACCAACCTCTTGAAGACCGCCGGCTTTGTATGGGACATGGCAGCGGATCGGGCATTTGCGGAGTTAAAGCGGGTTGTTTCATCACCACCGGTATTGGGTTTACCGGACTTCCAGAAATCGTTCGAAGTGGAGACGGATGTGTCAGATACCGGCATGGGAGCGGTATTATCGCAGGAGGGAAGGCTGCTAGCATTCTTCAGTAAAACGTTAGGCCCCAAGAATGCAGCCCTTTCGGTGTTTGAAAAGGAATTGTTGGCTATTGTGTCGGCCGTGCAACATTGGAGGCACTATCTTGTGGGAAGTCCATTTATCATTAAAACGGACAATAAAAGCTTATGCTTCTTGATGGATCAGAGGTTAGCAACACCCCGCCAACAAAAATATCTTCAGAAATTAATGTGCTATGATTATGTGATCCAATATAGACAAGGGAAGGATAATATTTGCGCGGACGCCCTTTCCCGCAAGGTGAACTCCATGGAGTTGTATTCTCTTATCAAGGTAACATCAGACTTGATACAAGCCATCAAAAACTCATGGGAGGAGGATGATAAGCTGCAGCGAATCATCGCAGCCAAGGTAAAGGACAGCACCGTGAAATCACATTATAGCCCGAATCATGAACTGCTCCGGCATAAGGGCCGGCTGGTTATAGGCCGGGATGATGCACTCAAACAACGCCTACTTTAGATATAACACAATGGCACGGTTGGCGGCCATTACGGGATGACAGCCACCTATCATAGAATGAAGAAAATGTTCTACTGGAAGAATATGAAACCGGACATTTATGCTTATATCCAACGGTGCCAAGTGAAAGAGCAACTAGATCTGATATACTCTAGAGGGGGGGGGGGGTGAATAGAGTATATGGTGCTTTAAAAACTTTTGCAAACTTTTACAAAAATTATTGTAATATGTGTGAGCAGGGAAGCAAAAACAAATCTAATCACAGTACTTAGCTATGCAAATACTAAGCACAGAAAAATCAAGGCCAGAAACAAAAAGAAAGCAAGCCAAAACCAGATGACACAAGGGAATATAGTGGTTCCCCAAACTTGGGTACATCCACTCTTCTACCACCCTAGGTAGGAATCCACTGCAGGATGAGTTGATCAGGTGTCCTGGGCACCAATGAGCTTTTGATAAGGTGCTCAAAAACCAAAGCAGATTTTTTGATCAGGTGTCTTGCCACCAATGAGCTTTTGACAAGGTGCTCAAAAACCAGATTCAAACTTTTGAAGGGAGTTTGAAAAACCTTTTACAGAGTGGGGGTGAGAGAGTGATGACAATCTTCTCTTTCTCAAACAACTGAGAAGACTATGTGGATTGATGTCAAAGCCCCCCCTGAGTCCTTGAGATCTTCAGGAAGAAGAGCTTTGCTGAGGGTGATAGGCCTTCAAAGATAGAACTCCAGCAATAGATGATTTCAGCAAGCTGAAATGTTGAGTGTCTGGAGTCTTGAAATGATGTTGGCCTTGAACACTTTGAGAGCTGAAGAGATCTGAAGATTTTTGAAAGCTTGATCTCTTTGATGAGTGTTCTTCAGAATTCTTTTTGACAGATAATTTTTGAGTATCTTTCTGTATTCTGTATTGTGTGTGTCCTTTCTTCTGGTTGGTTTGGATTCAAAAACATTCTGTCTTTTATTCTCTGTTCCAGAATAGAATATCATTCTCTGTCAAGGATAGCCGTTGGTCTGCATTGATTGCATCCTTAATTGCATAAACTCTTCTGGAGGAAAGTCCACAGAATTATTCTTTGAAAAATCCCTTGAAACTTGGTCCAGAATTAAATGAAAACGGCTATCAAATCTTCTGAATTAATTGCAGAATAACTCCTGACTGATTTGAATTTGAATTCTGGAAGTTATCTGAAATCGTCGAACTGAGCTCTGCTATCGTCGAGCTGAGCTCAGCGAACTGGAAAACTCAAGCAGCAAAATAATTGTCGATCTAAGCTTAAAGATCGTCGAACTAAGCTCAGAGATAAAGATCCAATGAAGAGTCAAAATCATCGACCTGAGTTCACCGATCGTCGAATGGAGTTCGACGATATTATGAAGTTGAGCTCAGCGATCGTCGAGTGGAGTTCGAGGATCTGTCAAAGTTGAGCTAGACGATCGTCGATCGGAGTTCGACGAATCGTCGTGCTGAGCTCGACGATCAGACTTGGTCTCCAGACAGAAAAACTTGGTCTTCAGGGCAGCTTCCAAACCTAGACTTCTAACCCTTAGACTCAATTCTAATTGACCTATTAAGCTATACAGAAGGTCAAACAAAGGTTCCTAGAGACATAGTGATCCTGACCCAAATTAGTAATAGGGTGTTCCAACAATCTCCCCCTATTTGGGTTAGGATTACTATTTACAGACTTTGGAAAATTCAAATAACAACATACAATCAGAAAAGCATAAAAACAACAGCTAGACATTGCAGAAACATCACAGAGATATATATATATATATATATGGCATCCAGATAGCAGTCAGAAAATCCAAAGATTGTCACCTTACAATGTTACTTCTTCTCTTTGCCTTTAACCATTTTGATTTCTCTGTTTGGATTTAGAGCTTCCTTATTGGACCTGGTGTCATCTGCTGCACCCAAATAAGTTTGCTTTGAAGGCCTGGGAACCACAGCAGCAGGATGCAACTCCATATATCTCTCAGCATCAAAGAATTTGCTGGAAGCATATTTCTCTAGTTCCTTTTGTCTTTGCTCTGACATAGTAGAAATATTTGAAGTGTCTAAACCTTGATCTCTGGCCTTCTTGATCTGATCTAGTGCAGCCAGTTCCTTCATCCTAGCAGTCCAAGCAGATGGATTAATCTCAGGGTCCTCAAAAGGTACAGGTGGTTCATACCTGTTGGAAGGATTATCTTGAGGAGGCCTAGCAGACACAGTTTCTTTTAGCTTGTAGGGGAAAGGAACTGATGATATATCAGAAGAACCATGTCCTCCCCTGGAATATGGGTGCTGCCCGGAATACCCTTTGGAATAAACTTGAAAATCTCTTTGATTACCCCTGTATCCTCCTCTCCTAGAATAAGAACCCCTAGACTGGCTTTCCCTTTGGTAGGATCTGGCATGGGGTTGATAGGGAGCCTGGCTTCTAGCTGGGGCTTGACTTGCAGAGCTGCCACCTGCACCTGCATCAGGAGGAGGTGGTGGAGGAGGATGAGGGTGCTGGAGCTGGGAGGAGCCCTTTTCATACTTTCTCTTCTTCTTCATGGCTTTCAGCTGATTTTTAGAATATTGCATCCAATGTTCTGTGATTGGGCAGTTATGCAGAATGTAATAAGGAATATCATTATCATCCTTGACTTTTGCAGGAGGGACCCTTTTCATTGCCTTGCTCCTAGCCTTCCTTTTCCTTGCAATAGTGGCAGAAGAGTCATCAGAGTCTGTCTTGAACTCATCAGATTCAGAACTCTGGTCATCATATAGAGCATCAATTCTCTTCATCAAGTCTTTCTTCAGTTGAATAGCAGCAGATGAGGCAGAAGCAGAAGTAGCAGCAGCAGGGACAGCAGCAGATGGAGCAGCAGATGGAGCAGCAGATGGAGAGGGTGCAACAGGAGCAAATACAGCAGCAGCAACAGATACTGGAGTAGTGACAGCAGAAGTAACAGCAGTATCATCATCAAAATCTGCAGTAGGCTCAAAAGCAGTGGCCTCTGTCATCAGAAGATCCTTGGAAATTGGCTCATCAGAAGCAATTGGGATTTCAGCAGCAGTGTGAACAATCTCAGCAGTATCAACAGTTTCAGAAGCAAAGTCATTCTTTTCTTTAACAGCAGCAGCAGCAGCAACATCTTCAGTAGCAGCAATCACTGAATGTACAAATGCAGATATAATGCTAGGGTCACAGCAAGAGAAAGGCACCAGTGCCTTGGATAAATCTTCTGGGGGCTGGACAGCATTAACCTTTGGGAGATAGCTGAAGAAGGCAGTATCAAAGGCAGAAAGCAAAGACCTTAGGTCTATTGCCAGAACTGCAGTAGGAGCCTGACATTCTGGAGGCACAGCAACAGTAGCAGAAGGAGCAGCAGACACAGAAACATCAGCAGCAGCAGCAGTATCATCAGCAGCAGGAGCAGAAGCAGCAGCAGCAGCATAAAGGCTTGCTTCATATGGCATCTCCCCCTGCCTAGATGCAGAGACATCTGTATCAAGGCAAACTGCTGGTGGTGCTGCCTGAGGAAGGAGGGAGGAAATCCTGGCAGAGAGGGCTGCCACTGACAAGTGTAGAGGAGCCAATGAGGTCTCCAAGAGTAGAGAGAGTCTGGGGGCAATTAGCTCATACAACTTGTCAGCTAGGGCTGAGAGGTCTACTTGCTCAATAACAGGAGCAGAGGTAGAGGGAATAGGGATTGCTGAGGATGCTGGAAGTGGAGGGCTGGAGAGTGGAATGGATGGATCAGGTGTTGGGATGGTGGAAATGGAGGACAAGGGGATGGATATGGATGGGGTGAAAGTTGGTTGGTCAATGATATGGTGGAGGAGATCTTGGAATGAAGTTGAGGAGGAGGGTAATTCTGGAGGAGAGGATGGGGAATCATCCATATAGGAGTCATCCAGGAGGGTGAAGGATGGAATGGATGGAGAAGAAGTGACATCTGGTGGAGGGTATGAGAACAGAGGGTGGAAGTGGTCTACTGGTGGAGGCAGAATGGGTTCTGGAGATGGAATTGATGTTGGAGATGGGCTAGAGATGGTAATGGTGGATGGAGCTGGAATGGTGGATGGTAGAGGAAGGGTTGGAAGTGGAGGAGGAGAGGAGGCAGCAACAGCAACAGCCAGGTCATCTGCAGCAGCAGAGACCTGTGGGGGAGTGACTCTTTTGAGTCCTGGTGCCTGAAGGAGCACTTGAGGAGGGGCTGCCAGGCTTGCTGATTTGCCTGTCCCACTTGCCAAAGAGGGCACAGGTGAGTCTCTTGGAGGCATTTATGTGAACTCCAGAGGAGACCAGCAAGGCAGGACACCTGTTTTGCAGGAAGACTCCAAGAATCCTTCCAAAGTTAACAAAGCTTTTGTTTATTTTCTTCTTGATTAGGTCAAAGAAGACCTCTCCCCAGTTTAAACTTTTCTTATCCACCAGATCTCCCATGAGGCAGAGCTGGTATCTGGATATTGTATCATGTGCAGAGTGCTTTGCCAGCAGCACTTTCCCTACCACATCTGCTAGGAACCTGTATTCAACAGACAAGTTCCTTTTGAATAGCTTGCTAGGGTTTCCCTCTGGATGACCCATCCTGGCAAGTATGTCAGAAAACTCCTCCCCAGATAACTCAGCAAATTCTTCTCCATTTCTCAGTCCAAAAACCTCTGTTAAAATGGTGGGGGTCAAGGGTACCTGATTTCCAGAAATGGACCCAATTATTGTAGAGTTGTCTTGATTATGAGCTGTATAGACCCACTCCTTGATCTCATCTGAAGCCAGCTTGATTCTAGTGGTCATGAGTGCAGACAGGTTCTGATCCTTGAATAAATCCAGTATATCTTGGAAAATTTGATCAGTGGTATTGAAAGATTCCATATCAATGTCGAATCCAACATCGAACTTCATTGCGGCTAGAACTGCAACCGACACAGCCATTGTACCTGCAAAATTCAACAAACAAAACGACCAAGCGTAGAACTGTTTGGAGGGAAAGAAAAACCTTGCAGAGAAATCGAAATCGCAAGAGAGAACGACGGCGAAAAATGAGTTTTATATTAGGGTTCGACGCAGAATTGGAAAGATCATTGAACTCAGTTCGACGATCGAGGCTTCTAAAGGAATCTGAAGAGTTTTCAACATCGTCGATCTCCGTTCGACGATATTGGAGAGCGTCGAGCTCCGTTTGACGATCGTGCAGAGAACAAGATCGTCGAGCGCCGTTCGACGATCGTTGACCGGAAGAGATAGTTCATACTATCTGAGAGGCGCTGAACTTAGTTCGACGATTTTTGGAAATCGTCGATCTCCGTTCGACGATCTTAGGGGAAATCGTCGAGCGCAGTTCAGAGATCAGAAAGATTCTATACACCAAGGAAAATCAGAATGTTTGCCTAGTCTTGGTCAATTTTTAAGCTTTCAAAATCTTGGATATTATTTAAGGCTTCCTCCATCTAACATTCCTAACTGATTTAGGAAGAAGGTGTGTTTCTTTTCATCCAAAGGCTTGGTGAAAATATCTCCCCTTTGTAAATCAGTTGGGATATATTGTAATTCAATTTTGTGTTTTTCAACATTATCCCTTAAGAAGTGATGCCTAATCTCTATATGTTTTGTCCTACTATGGAGGACTGGATTTTGAGCTATGGAAATAGCACTTGTGTTATCACAAAAGATTTTAGACTTCTCTAAGTTGTATCCATAGTCTAGAAGTTGGTTTTGGATCCACAAAATTTGTGAACAACAACTGCCTGCAGCCATATATTCAGCTTCAGCAGTTGAAGTTGACACAGATGTTTGTTTCTTACAAAACCAAGAGACAAGTCTATCACCAAGGAACTGACAAGTTCCACTGGTGCTTTTCCTGTCAATTCTGCATCCAGCATAATCAGCATCAGAGAATCCAGTTAACTCAAATGCAGAATCTTTTGGATACCAGAGACCTAGATTTGGACAACTTTTAACATACCTGAGAATCCTCTTTACTAAAGTTAGATGTGACTCTCTAGGGCTTACTTGGAACCTAGCACATATACATGTAGCAAACATTATATCTGGTCTACTAGCTGTAAGATACAGTAAAGAGCCAATCATTGCTCTATATGTTGTCTGATCAACAGGTTTCCCATGTTCATCAGCATCCAATACAGCATTGGTAGGCATGGGTGTTTTCATACAAGATGCCTCAGACATACCAAATTTCTTAACCAGTTCATTAGCATATTTGGTTTGAGAAATAAAGATGCCTTCAGCATGTTGTTTGACTTGCAATCCTAGGAAGAAGGATAGCTCACCCATACTACTCATCTCAAATTTAGAGTGCATTAGGTTAGAAAACCTTCTGCACAATTTTGAGTCAGTAGAACCAAAAATGATATCGTCTACATAAATTTGCACTAGTAGGGTATGGGACTTATGGGTTCTAATAAAAAGAGTTTGGTCTACTCTACCCCTTATAAAACCATTTTGCAAGAGAAAGCATGCTAGGGTCTCATACCATGCTCTAGGAGCTTGCTTGAGACCATATAATGCTTTGTTTAATCTAAAAACATAATCAGGAAAATTTGGAGAGATAAAACCCGGAGGTTGTCTGACATAGACTTCCTCTTTGATGTCACCATTCAAGAAGGCACTTTTGACATCCATCTGATAAACCTTGAAGCCTTTATGAGCTGCATAAGCTAGAAATATCCTGATGGCTTCCAATCTTGCAACAGGTGCAAAAGTCTGGTCGTAGACAATTCCTTCTTCTTGAGAATATCCCTGAGCAACTAGCCTTGCCTTGTTCCTTATAATTACTCCTTGGTCATCCAGTTTGTTTCTGAATACCCATTTTGTTCCAATAATGGAATGATCCTTAGGCTTTGGCACTAGTTCCCATACTTTGTTCCTCTCAAATTGATGCAATTCCTCTTGCATTACAATGATCCAATGTGGATCTTGCTCTGCATCTTGAATGGACTGAGGTTCAATTTGAGATAGGAAGCAGGTGCGCAACAGGTTTTGGTTGACCTGATTTCTGGTTTGCACACCAGCTGAGATTTCTCCAATTATTTGGGAAATTGGATGGTCTCTTGATGTTACTAAATCAACAGGGGGTGTTGATTGTTCACCAACCTGTGTTGTTGTTTCCTCTTGTGGTACAACAACTGGCTCTTCAGGTTGTGCTTCAATGTGTTGAGCATTCCCTTCCTCTTCACTGCTTTCTTCTTCTTGAGCAACCTGTAACTTGTTCATATCTTCAACTAGAGAGTGTTCCTGCAAAGGTTCTATGGTAGAAAAAATCTTCTCCTTGAAAGACATGTTAGTTTCATCAAAAGAAATATGAACAGATTCCTCAATTTTCAAAGATGATTTATTATAGACCCTATAGGCCTTGCTGATCATGGAGTATCCCAGAAACACTCCTTCATCAGCTTTGGCTTGAAATTTTGCTAGATATTTCTTGTCATTATTGTGAATGTAGCAAATACAACCAAAAATTCTAAAATAGTCAACTTTAGGTTTCTGCCCTTTGAGTAATTCATAGGGAGTCTTTCCCTTTAGTTTATGTATCAGACTTCTGTTCAGCACATAGTTGGAGGTGTTCACTGCCTCTGCCCAAAAGGATAGAGGTGGATGAGCATCTGACAACAATGTAGTGGCAGATTCAATAAGGGTTCTATTTTCCTTTCAGCTACCCCATTTTGTTGAGGGGTTGTAGGAGCTGAGAAAGTATGCCTGATCCCTTCACTCTGACAGAACTCTTGCATAAGAAGAGAATCAAACTCTGTCCCATGATCACTTCTGATCAGGGCAATGTGAGTATTGAACTCAATCTGTATACGTTTGAGAAACTCTGTCAGACACTTAAAGTTATCAGACTTCTTCCTTAGAAAGAACACCCAAGTGAATCTAGAGTAGTCATCTACAACTACTAAAGTGTAGGATTTCCCTCCTAGGCTTTGTACTGTGATGGGTCCAAATAGATCTATGTGTAACAGATACAATATCCTAGGTGAATCACTCTTATTAAGTGACTTAAAACTGTTTTTAGTTTGCTTGCCTAATTGACAAGCCCTGCAGAGTCCTTCCTTCTTGTAGGGGCTAGAAGGTAGTCCTCTAACAAGGTTGTCCTTGGAGAGCCTAGCAATAGTTCTAAGGTTTAGGTGTCCTAGTCTCTTATGCCATAAAACATTTGGTCTACAGACAGAGTTAAACAGGCAAATATCTACATCAGTTGAAAGAAAGTCTACTAGATAGATGTTACCTTTCCTTTTACCTGTCAACACAGTTGTGTTGTCCTCTGACTTGATTCCACATAAGCTACCTTCTTGAAGGTTACTGAACCAATCTGGACTGCACCATATCCTTTAGTTTGTCCAAAGTTGGAATCACCAAAGATAACTTTGGGTCCAAGCTTGGCTCTAAAGGAAGTGAGGTTGTCCTTGTTCCCTGTCATGTGCTTAGAGCACCCACTATCCAAATACCATTGCTGATAAGATGTTGGATAGGTCTTCACCTGCACATAAAACAATTCATTTGTTTTTGACCCAGTTTACCTTGGGCCTAGGTTGATAACCTCTAAATTCTGAAATGAAAGACATCCCAGGTTGACTCTTATATCCTTCAGGATGATATCTCCTTGGAGGTATAATCCATTCAGTATAAGGGTTAAAGGTTTGGGATGAAGAACCCTTAGGATTCAATTTTGATTTGAATTTGGAAAAGTTTCCAGAGTTCTGACCTCTGTTCGACGATCTTGGAGCTGAGTTCGACGATCTTGGGTCAGATCGTCGAGCTCTGTTCGACAGTCGACTGTGGGTGAGGTCAGGTATATGTGATCGTCGACCTGCGTTCGACGACTCTGGCTGAGATCGTCGATCAGCGTTCGACGATTTTTCCTGAGATCGTCGAGCTGCGTTCGGCGATCGTCGATCTTCATTCGGCGATCGTCGATCTCCGTTCGACGATTTTTGCTGGGACTTAGTTTTTTGAGGCAGATCAGAATTTTTCCTGGCAACCTCTACAACTCCCTTTCCCTTGTTAGAAATAAACTTGATGGGAGTTGTTAGGACTATAGGTTGGCTGGATGAAGCACCCAAGCCCAGTGTACTGTTGAATCTAGAGTTCACTGTGCTTGTGATGTCCATCAGCTTGATGCTTCTCCCATTAAGGGATTCTTCAAGCTTCTTGGCCTCAGAGAGCTCACTTTTCAGTGAAGCTATTTGTTCCCTACAGTTCTCCAACTCCTGAGAGAGTTTGAGGTTTTCTGACTTTAAAACATTGTGTTCAGATAATTGATTTCTGAGAGAGATAATCTCTTTCTCAGACTTTAGTAGGTCTAAACACAGTGCTTTAAATTCAGATTTAAAATCTTCTGAAGTAAAATCAAAAGAACTAATTACCTGATCTTCTTCAGGTTGAGTCTCTGAGTCTGACTCTGACTCCTCTTCCTCTGAATTATGCTGTGAGGCATTGATTGCCATCATGCAGAACTCCTTTTCTTCTGCATCATCCTCATCATCACTGGAGCTGGAAGATGCTTCTGACTCCTCTTCAGTCTCACTCCAGGATTCAGCAACAAACCCTTTCCTTGTATGCTTATTTTTGCTTGAAGAAGGTTTGCTATTGCCATTCCTTTTGGGGTCTTTCTCCTTTCTTCTCTCTTTTTTGTCCCTTCTGTCCTTGTTCTTGTTCTCTGGACAGTCAGGAACTATGTGCCCTGGTTTCCTGCAACCAAAGCAGATAATGTCTTTGTTATTACCAATGGACTTGTCATACCTTGGCTTATCCTGCTCCTTGTATGATCTTCTTCTGAAGTCTTTTCTGGCCATCTTGTAGAATCTTTTGGCCAACAAGCTGAGAAGCTCATCATTGCCTGTAGCTTTATCTTCAGGCAGATCCTCAGTTGCCTCGAATGTTATGGTCTTCTCTTTTCTTGTGGCTGGTGAAGCAGCCTTCTGTTCTTCCTCTCTATTCTTGATGAGCAGCTCATAAGATTTGAGCTTACCCAACAAGGCTTCAGTGGTGATCTCATTCAGACTTCTGGCATCTTTAATTTGTCAGATTCTTGAATCCCAAGTGCTGGGGAAGCACATTAGGATCTTGTCATTAAGTTCTGTTAGAGAGATCTCTTTCTCTAATGTCCTCAGTTCACTGACAATTAGACTCAGTCTGTTGTACATGTCTCCCACTGACTCAATCTCTCCCTTCTTGAAGTTCTCATATTGAGAGATGAGATGGGATCTTCTGTCCTTTCTCTCATCAGCTGAGCCTGAGACTATTTCTGAGAGTCTATCCCAAATTTCCTTGGCTGAATTACATTCAGCTACCTTTTGAAAAATGTCATCTGACATTGTCTGGGCTAGAATGTTCATAGCCTTTGCATCAGCTACTTTCCATTTTTTGATGTCAGCATCTGTTCCTGATGGAGGTGGAACAGCATTTGTACTTGTACTTTCTGGGGGTCTTGGACACACTGTCAAAACAGAATTAAATATATCTTCATCAATAGAATTCATGTAAAGTCTAATCCTTGCTTTCCAAAGTGCAAACTTTGACAGATTGCACACTAGAGGTCTGGTGCTAGCATAATCTTTGTTTTGGGCCATGATTTGTGCAAGCAGAATCTAATAATAAAATACAAAAGAAAGATCTAGTTTGGGATCTTGGGGTTTAGGTGTTAGCCTGTACAACCAATCAGATATGGTATGTTTAACCAACCTTCCTCTGATACCACCAAGTATGTCAAAAGTGCAAGGCGGACAATCAGCAACCCGCGGGATTACTTCAACCGTTACCCATTCCGAAACAAGTTTGGCAGGACATTTCACTAGATTTCATCGAAGGCCTTCCGAAGAGCAAGGGAAAGACTACTATATTCGTGGCGGTGGACCGGTTGAGTAAGCAAGCTCACTTCATGGCAATCTCTCATCCGTACACGGTGGAGTCCGTGGCCCAAACATTCCTTGATTCTATATTCTGGTTACATGTCTTGTCGGCCTCCATTGTTAGTGATCGGGATGCTACCTTTGTGAGCCAGTTTTGGAAGGAGCTATTTAGGGTCCTTCAAGTGCAACTTAAACTTTCAACGGCCTACCATCCTCAAACCGATGGCCAAACGGAAGTGGTTAATCGGTGCATTGAGGGGTACTTACGGTGCATGTGTCATGAGAGTTCTAAGAGTTGGGCGGAACGGTTACTATTAACGGAATGGTGGTATAACACAACCTTCCATAGTTCCACACGGATGACACCTTATGAGATAGTTTTTGTCCAAGAACCAATGTTACACATAACATACATTGAGAGGACAGCCACAGTGGATGGGGTGGATCGATCTCTTCAAGCTCGGGAACACGTAATCAACAACCTTAAACATAATTTGGCGCAGGGACAGAATCAGATGAAGATGTTGGCCGACAAGAAACGACAAGAGCGACAGTTGGAGGTGGGGACTTGGGCCTATGTACGTCTCCAACCGTACAAGCAAACAAGCTTACGGGCGCATGGGTTTCATAAACTGTCCCCACGGTTTTTTGGACCGTTTTTGGAGATCGAAAAGATTGGACAAGTGGTCTACAAGTTACAACTTCCATCGGAGGCCAAAATTCATCCAACCTTCCACATATCGCAGTTGCGGGAGCATAAAGGAGCACCACCGACGGGGTACATATCAATTCCGGTGGCAGTGAATGCGGAGGGGAGCACGCTGATGGAGCCTTTGGTGGTGCTGGACAGGCGCATCGTGCCAAGGAATGGGCGGGTGGCGACCCAACTGCTGATTCAATGGCCAGAGAGCAGCGGCAAGAAGGCAACGTGGGAAGATCTATGGTCCATCCAAAAGAGGTTTCCAGATTTTGTTCCTTGAGGTCAAGGAACTTGTGATGGGGGAGGTATTGTTACATGTCTAAGGGTATTTTGGTAGTTGTTTATGGACTGAAGGGTATTTTTGTAATATGGCTATATATATATAAGTATAGCTGGGGTAGGGTTATGTTTCTATGTTTGTATGTGTTGTATTGTGAGAAGGACTAGAGGCCAGGCTTCTTCCTCACCTTGTCCGGTATCCCAGCTGTTATGGGTTTCCCTTAGACTGAGAACTCCTTGTATTTGGTTATTGTTATTCCCTATTATCTAGCGAAGTTGAAGGTTTAGAATCACCGTTTTATTGGAGTGTATCAAAACATCACAATAAAGTCTCGGGATATTAAAGATTATATGTTGCAAAGAATTAAGCACATCAATTTCTACTTACTTTCACAGCTAAATGAATGTGGTGACTCCCACGACATTTACTGGCATTTCAATACCTACCAAAAATCCAATCACTTGTAAGCTTTATGTCATGAGTAAAAAAGCATGTTTATAAATTTATTATCAACATGAATTTGCAGGAATTCTAGCCATAAACAACTTCTAAAACTTCCGATTGATAAATTAAGAGACAATAAAACCTGAATTGATTGTTCATGCATGCAGTTCAACAAATGGAATGAAGAAAGCGTAAAAACTAATCATGCTACAGGATGCCAAATATAATTAGGAAGTGACTATTAAAAACAATAATATAAGAAAAATAACTTACCCTTCTTTGCCCTTACCCTCAAAAATGATTTCAACAGTACCGTATCATATGGAGTTGTCAAAAAATGAAATATAAGTACTTAACAACTATACCTTTTAGTTTAACATCCATCTCTTTATTACCCAATCCCTCCATTTGACATTCCTTCCACTTCCATGTGTTTGTAGTATGTATTATAACATGGTCTTCCATATTTATTAGGAGTTCTCTGCCACTTTTTCGATATTTACCCTTCCATAAAATAAGGTCTTCCATATTTATTATGTAATTACATAGATTATCATTTCAAAAAACAACACAACACAATTTTAGAAAAGTGGTGGCTATAAGAAGCTGATAGACTACTAAACATACAAGATACTCATTCGATTATATGCAGTATGAAGAACCTGGAGCAACTCTTTTGTAAAAAACTAAAAATTCTGACTGCATGGAGAGTTTGTTGTAGCAGATTGCAGTGTGGCATCATCATCATGTACAACATCTTTGTCTGGGTTCAAACTTTGACTATTAATAAATGATAGGCCGGTTGACTCAGGGCCATATGCATTCGAAGATCCGAAGAGATCTGATGTTGAGCTTAGTATATGATGTGAGCATAGTAGATCCGGAGAAATTTAGAAGAAGAGGAGGAAAAAGAAGGAACCTATATGAGGCAAGCTGTGGAAGAATGATGGAGATGAGGATCTCTAAGAATGTGGCGTTTCCGGCAAACCCTTGGAAGGTGGAGATACGCACAAAGATGCTAGCAGAGAAGGGCTTTTCGGCGGAAGGGGGCGGCGATGGGGATTATTGTTGACTCCGAACGTAGCCGATGCGGAGCTCCAACACGCTGAGATTCAGGTCGTGGAGGAGCGGGGTAGGGTTATCGACGTAGAAGAATCGCTGTGGAAGACTCGCCGTGGAAGACTTGTCATGGAAGACTCTGCCGAGAAAGACTCGCCGCGGAAGACAGAAAGACGTTGCTAGTCATTGCGGGGAAGAAGACCTAGCGAGATTTTGTCAAAAATTTGCCGGATTCTGCTCCCTCTCCCGCGATGGATTCACCCCAGCGTCAATCGAGTAGATCACCGGTATCATTGGCGTAGAGCAAAATCTTCTTGTCGTCGCCTCCAAGGTGCGCGACTCCCTCATCTCCTCCTTCGATGGACATCCTCGCCTTCTTCAACGCCGCTTCCAGTGGCGATCACCTCGACGCGCTCCGCCTCCTTAATTCCAACCAGCGAGCTGCTGCGGCCTGCTATTTTGTGGAGGACAGAATCGACGCTATCGGGAGACGGGAGTGAAAACAATTTTTTTAAAATGTTTTTTAATCATTTCAGTCGGATTCAGTCGACGGGAGTGAGGCCCGACGGGGGGGGGGGGGGGGTTCGATTTTCTCATTTTTTTTTAATATTTAAATAATATATATTATTAATAAATAATTAAATAATTATTTAAAAAAATCAAAAAATTAAAATTTTGAATTTTAAAATCGCCGGGGGCGGCGGGAGGCTGCCCGTGCGCGGGGGGGGGGGGGGGGGGGGGGGGGGTTCGATTTTCTAATTTTTTAATATTTAAATAATTTATACTATTAATAAATAATTAAATAATTATTTTAAAATCAAAAAATTAAAATTTTGAGCTTTAAAATTTTAAAATTGTATGCCGGGCGAGCGAAGCCCGCCGGGGGAGCGGGCGAAACCCGCGGGGGGGGGGGGGGGGGGGGGGGGAAGCTCGCCGGAATGCCAAGCGGGCGAAGCCCGCAGCGACTCATCGTGAACAAGCAGAGCCCGTTCAAAGATGATAGTATATATATATATATATATGTGTGTGTGTGTGTGTGTGTGTGTGTGTGTGTGTGTGTGTGTGCATACATATGTATGGATATGTATACATATGTATGTATATGTTACATATATATAGACACACACACACACACACACACACACACACACACACACACACACACACACACACACACACACACACACACACACACACACACACACACACACACACACACACACACACACACACACACACACACACACACACACACACACACACACACACACACACACACACACACACACACACACACACACACACACACACACACACACACACACACACACACACACACACACACACACACACACACACACACACACACACACACACACACACACACACACACACACACACACGAGTACTTTCTCACGTGCTACATCCGTGCTTGATGCTCTTGGGCGGGCTTCATATGCATTTAGGCGGGCTTCGCCCGCCTCCGCACCGGCTTCACCCGCCTCCGTACGGGCTTCGCCCGTGGTCGATGCGTCGTTGCGGGCAGCGCCCATATCAAGGCGGTCAGCGCCCGCAATATATACATATGAGTACCCAAAATGACCATAAAAAAATATAAATCGATATTACAATTTTTATTTTATAAAAAAATTTACGTTTTAACGTAAAAATATTAATTTCTCGCCGACTTTCTTTTCTTATTCTCTCACTTTCTCTCTCTCGCTCTCTCTCTCTCCTCTCCCCCTCTCTCCGCTAGGATGAGCCTATTATTCGAAACTCGAAAATCGCTCGAAAATCGTTCAAATATTGAGCCGAATCGGAATCCGTTAAAATTGATTCGACTCAAATTTGAGTCGATTCAATTTGACTCGAATCTGATTTATAGTCAATTTCGAGTCAGCCCTGAATCGCTCGAAATATGATTCGAATCAACTCGAATTAATTAAAAAATTATGTAATTATTAATATATTTTTATTTTAAGATTAAAAATAACAAAATTTAAATCTAGATAAAAAGAATGAAGGCTTTAAGTGTTTCATTTGCTAAATTTATAGGTTGCCCAATTTTATTTTGAGAAAACTAGGAATAAAAGGAAAAATTACTAAATTTCGAGCCGATTCGATTCGATTTCGAGCCGCCTCGATTCGATTTCGAGCAGACTCAATTCGATTTCGAGCCGATTCGATTTCGAGCCGACTCGGAATCGAGCCATTTCGAGTCGAGCCGTCTCGACTCGAAATCAATTTCGATTTCGAGCCGAGGTCGAGTCGAAAATTTCAATTTTGAGCCGAGTCATAATTGCTCAAACTCGACTCGATATCAGCCCTACTCTCCGCCCCTTTCTCCTCTCCCCATCTCTCTCCTATTCTCTCCCCCTCTCTCTCATGTAGCGATAAGATTTATTTGATGAGATCCAATGATCAAAACTTATGTGCCTCGAGATATGAATATTACATTATTACTTTATATATATATATATATATATATATATATATATATATATATATATATATATATATATATATATATATATATATATATATATATATATATATATATATATATATATATATATATATATATATATATATATATATATATATATATATATATATATATATATATATATATATATATAATATATCTATAATCTATAATCTATAATCTATTATCTATTATTATTCAAAAAAGATATATGGTGGTCTGTCAATAGCGTGAGTACGAAAATAGGTGGCCGTCGGATTTGACTCTTTTAATCCTCAACCGTTGGTTCTTGGACTCTAAATAAAGGTGCTGGTTTGCAAAGAAAAAAAACAACAAAAACTTTCCCCTCTCTCCCTCCTAAAACCCGATCCACCATTCCCCCCCCTCAAAAAAATTGTCGCACACACAAAACCTCCCGGCCGCCACGACCGCCCCTGTCGTCGTCCGTTTCTCCTGCGGCCGCCGCCGTCTCCCGGCAGCGCGGCCGCCGCCGCCGTTATTTCCCGACTCCACGACCCCCTTCGCCGTCGTCCGTTTCTCCTGTGACCGCCGTTGACGCCGTCTCCCAACGCCGCGGATGCCGCCACCGTCGTTCGTTTCTCCCGTGGCCTCCGCCGCCGCGGTCTTCAAACGTCGCGGCCGTCGCCGCCATTATTTCTGCACTTCACGGCCGCCGCCTTCTTCAAACACCGAGGCCGCCTCCGCCGTTATTTCCCGAATCCATGACCGCCGTCATCGTCGTCCGTTTCTCCCGTGGCCGCGGCCGCCGTCTCCCAACGCCGCGGCCGCGGCCGCGGCCGCCGTTATTTCCCGACTCCACGACCCTCGCCGCCGTCGTCCGTTTCTCCCATCGCCGCCGTCTCCCAACGCCGCGGCCGCCACAGCCGTTATTTCCTGACTCCGCGACCGCCACCACCGTCGCTCATTTCTCCAGCGGCCGCCGCCGCCACTCCTCTCTTCCTAGGACGTTGCCCCCGTCGGCCACTCCCCACTTTCCGCCGACGGAATGGCCGCCGCCCGCTCTCCCGGACATGGCGGCGATCTCCCGTCTCACCAACAAATTCGCTGGCAAGTTTGCCGGCCGTCCGAGGGAGGCTTTCTCCACAGTCCGATCATGCTTCCACAATCGCAACCGTCGGTTACGTGGGTAACCACCCACGTAACCGCCCGCATGATCTCCCGTAGTGGAGATAATGCGTTGCCAAAAATAGAACGACATGCATATAACGAGATTAATATGCATTGTTGAAATTTGTGAAGTGGAAGTGGTTGACAGGACAAGCCGGGCGGCCTGGGCGGACAGCTTTGGCGGACTAGGCGGACTGGGCGGACTGTGATGTGCGGCCTGGTGGAAGGTCTAGTGAAAAGCCGGCTGTCTTCTGAGCGGGTTGTTGCATGGACTCCGCGGATTATGCGGCCTGGTTTCTGCGGATA
The DNA here is from genome assembly GCA_039583875.1 of Platanthera guangdongensis. NCBI lineage: Eukaryota > Viridiplantae > Streptophyta > Magnoliopsida > Asparagales > Orchidaceae > Platanthera > Platanthera guangdongensis. The sequence goes on along the minus strand of CM077157.1, from coordinate 11,878,687 downwards.
GGGTGTTTGCTGACTGGCTTTGCCAAGGAGCGGCCTGAGCGGATGGAGGCTTGCAGACTGGTGCATTGCTCAGTTGCCGCGGGTGCAAGCTTGTGCTGTTAGGCGGTTTGGCTCGTGTTCGCGGGAAGCTTGCGGACTGATGTGTCCGCGGTGTGGGCTGTTGCGGACTGGGCTTAGAGCTTGGCTGAGGCCTTGTCGAGCTCTGGTGTTACCGCAGGTGCTTTGCTGTGGAGTTCGATTGGCGGACTGGTTTTGGAGTCCGGGATTGGTTGCTGCATTGGACAGGAGTGCGAGGAGCCTGCGGACTGCTGGCGGTCTGTGCTTCGGTGTTTGGCGGACGGGGGTTTGCGTCCGCCATGCTCGCATTGGCCTTTGATGGTTTTGGACTTGGTCACACCTTGTGCCAAGTTCATGGTGTCCGCCGTATCCGCCAAGTCCGCTGTGATCGGGCGGACTGTTGCTATCTGCCTTTGGTCGTGGACTTGTGGCGGATTTAGGTGTGAGTCTTGCGGACTGCCTCGGGTTGGTGCGGACAGCAATTGAAGGGGGATTGCTGTCCTGCGGTGGTTGGAGCTTTGCGGGCTGATGCCTTGTCCGCATAGCTTGGGCGGACTGGAGAGGGTTCGCCAATGTTTTCCTTGCTCCTGGCAGTTTTCCTTGGTATCCGGCTAAGTCCTTGCGGACTCGGCAGACGGTGTTTTGCTATCGCGCGGGCTGGGGCGGTGTCGCTATCTCTTGGGCGGTGACCACACTCCTCACCTCGCCTATAAATAGGACCCCCTTGGCAGGTCTACAGTAACCAACCTAAGTAACTTGAGTGAACAGTAAGTTGGGTTGGGCAAGGAGCTGAGGTCTGTGTTTGTCAGTCCGCACGGGTTGATTCAGTGCTGACGTTTGCTCTGTGCAGGTCGCGCGGTTTGCTTCAAGGAGCCAGGAGTTTGGCTGTGACTTCGGTCAAGTACTTGGAAGTGTGCGGTCTCTGCGGACTCAGCAGGAGGTCGCTCTGCGGCTTGTCAGTTCTGTTTCATCTTTGCCAGCTTCAATAATCTGTCCGCCGGCTTCAGGCGGGTAGGGGGTGTTCCTCGGTTCAGGTTCAGCAGGAGACGAATAACGGTGTGTCCGCGTGGCCTCGCGGCTTCGGCGGACTCCGTGGTGATTCGGCGGACTGCAGCTAAGTGCGGGCGATCTCAGCGGACTCGGCGACCTCGGCGACCTCGCGGTCTCGGCGGAGTCCGGTGCTGTCCGCCCGGCTTATTTTTTGGTGCTTTCTGTTTACAGCTGTTATACTAGCGAAATCATGTCTCGCTATGTATGCCTCGTAGTGTAAAGAAGTGAATGAATAATAGACCTGCTTGTGCTTCCATTGTTTGTTGGGTTTAACCTTTGTTCCTCGGTTTTCCGTTGGTTCAACGTGAGAACTGGGTAGTTCCGAAGATATTAATTTGGCGTTTGGGATATCTTGCTGACCACGTTGAGAAAATTTAACATGCATATTAAACCTTAGTCCCGTAAAAATAAATATAATATTTTAGTCTATTGATAACAATCATGGTGGTTATGGGCTGAAGATAACCGTGTGACCTCCATAACCACTCATGAAGCCTATAAATAGGGCTTCAGATCCCCCTTTAAGGGGGATTCTCTCCTTCTTGAAAAATATCCTCCTACAGATTCTCTCTCTCCACTTCCTCCCTCATCTTCTTCATCTTCTTCTTCCTCTTCGAAAATCTTCAAGTATACTTTGAAGATCTCCTTCGTATTCGAAGATCTTCATCTTCTCCGCCCGGAATTTCTCTCTCCTCCACATATCTTCCTTGCGGCTCTCACGCGCGCCGCCTCCTCGCGCGCTCTCGCGCACATTTCTCCCTTGCGCGCTCCCGCGCGCGCCGTCGCCTTGCACGCTCGCGTGCGCATTTCTCCCTTGCGTGCTCCCGCGCGCGCCACCCCCTTCGCGCTCTTGCGCGCATTTATCACTTGCGCGCTCCCGCACGCGAAGTCTCTTTGTGTGCTACCGCGCCCGCCGCCTCCTCGCGCTCACTAGCACGCATTCCTCCATTACGCGCTCTCGCGCGCGCCGCCTCCTTGCGCGCTCCCGCGCTAGCCGCCTCCTTCCGCGCACTCACGCGCATTTCTCCCTTGCGCGCTCCCGCGCGAGCCGCCACCTTGCGCGCTCCCGCACGTGCCGCCTCCTTGCGCGCACTCGCGCGCATTTCTCCCTTGCGCTCTCCCGCGCGCGCCGCCCCATTGCGCGCTCTTGCGCGCATTTCTCCCTTGTGCACTCCCGTGCGCGCCGCCTCCTTGCGTGCTCCCGTGCGCGCCGCCTCCTTGCGTGCTTCTGCGCGCGCCGCCTCCTTGCCCGCTCTCGCGCCCGCCGCCTCCTTGCGCGCTCCCACGCGCAACGCACCCTTACGCGCACTTGTTCACATTTCTCCCTTACGCGGTCCCGCGGGCGCCGCATCTTTGCGCGCTCTCGTGTGCATTTCTCCCTTGCGCGCTCCAGCGAGCGCCGCCTCGTTGCGTGCTCTCGCGCGCATTTCTCCCTTGCGCGCACCCGCGCGCGCTGCCTCCTTATGCGCTCTCGCGCACATTTCTCCCTAGTGGGTTCCCGCATGCGTCGCCTCTCTCGCGCGCATTCTTGCTCCTGTCTCTCCTCTACACGCTCATGCATGTTATCACACACGTTGCTCCCTTGCACGGGTCTCTTCCCCCGGCGCTTCACGCACCGTTCTCAGACAAGCGCCCAGCGCGCTCTCCTCTGACAAGCGCCCTGCGCGTTCTCCTCCAACAAGCGCCCTGCACGCTCTCCTCCTACAAGCGCCATATGCGCTCTTCTTACCAGCAAGTACTCCGCGGGCCCTCTTTCTTCTAGCGCTTCACGCGCCCTCCTCCAACAAGCGCCTAGCGTGCTCTCGTCCAACAAACTCACGGTGTGCTCTTTGCCAACAAGCATACCGCGCACTCCAGAACAAGCACTCTATCTATCAATAAGACAACCAAACCATGCTTCTCCAAAAGACAATCGGACACAAGAAGTGGAGGGTAAAACGTGCTGAGCGTGCCTCCGAGCCTCAAAGCTCCAGACATCAGAACGTGCACAACGAGCTTCTCTCGCCCCCATGAATTATTAGAAGGCACCATAATACAATGAGCACATCGCTCCCCGCAGCACTCAAAGAAATAATTAATCATGTGAGTGGTGGCTTGTCACCCTCCAGTCTCTCTCTCCCGAATAATTGTAACGAGAGGCGGCCTCTCTCCCCCGAGTTCTTGAAAAAGCTTTGTAACAGCACTCAGATCTAGTGAAGGTTTGGTCGGCACAGACCCGACCACGCGGTTTTTGACCTTTTTCTGGTGTTTTCAACGTCAAAAAAAATTACCTTGTCAACTTTCTATTTTCATTGACTGTGTTCGTGATCGACCGTTCTGAGAGCTAAGACGGTCTAAGAATTCCGGCCCGACCGAGATGTCGAGTTAGTCAGCAACAGTTTGGCACCGTCTGTGGGAAGCGAGTTCCCAGCATCCTCAAAAGACAGGTTGGTCCAGTTCCCCCTCACCGGCGTGTTGTCATACCAGAAGGAGAACTCCCCAGTGAGGATGAACACGACCGTAGAGCCCGTTTAAACAAAGGATCTGAAGTTCATCATCACTACAATCACCCAGAAGCAACAGACATCAGGCCAACAGAAGTTAAAAGGCTCACACGCGAAGAAGTTCTCAACTTAATCACAGAAGAACGTGAGTGGGACAAGCAATGTGCCGCTCCCGCCAACCACCCTCTCCATCATTACTCGCCATTTGCACCCGAGGTTCGAGCACACCCAGTCCATCACGGTTTCAAGCTCCCATAGATCGAGGCATATGATTGTACAAGTGACCCGTCAGAGCACGTTAGACACTTCACAATCATGATGCAATGTTGCAACACCCCAGATTAACGCTTTCACAGCAACTTTGAAAGGCCAAGCTCGCACATGGTTCATGTCCCTAAAGGAAGGAGAAATCAAATATTTCACAAAACTAACGCAACAATTCACGGATCAGTTTATCGCCAGCCGCCAGATATTCAATGATCCTTCCCACCTGTCCGGTATCCATCAAAGTGAAGGGAAAACCATTAAAGATTTCTTCTGTCATTTCACCAATAAAGCACGACGAATCCCTGGAATAAAAGCGGAACTCCTACACGGATTTCTTCTTGGAGGGCTCCGCTCTGGTGGCTTCCACTCCGCACTAGTACAAGAAACTATACCCAGTTATCCTGATCTTATTCAACGTATCATTGCCCAGATCGCCGCTGACGGTGCAATCGAAGCACACTGCCAACAATTCAAAAGCAATTCAAGGAGACAACGAGAGCAGGGGTTGACACCAAAGTCGATTCCCAAAAAGAGCAATTCGCGCCGCGTCAACTCTCGACAGGCTGGGGGCATCACCAACATCAATGCTTCACTCCCCTTAACACGTCGCGAGCGGAAGTGTTGCTCACCATACACAACCATCCGTCTCTCCATAGGCCAAGGGCTCTTACTCCAAATTCAGGGGACCAATCTAAGTATTGCAACTTCCATCAAGGTCACGGGCATAAGACAAAAGATTGTTCATGACTGAAGACAGAAATCGAACGATTTGTTCGCCTTGGGTACCTCGAGAGTTTTCTCCAAAACAAAGGCTCTGAATCAACATGTCAAGAATGATCCGACACTGAGACGATCCCCAGGATGAACATCTCGAAGAAAAGTTTGCTTTCTGCTAAATGAGCATCTAGAGCTCCATCATCACTGCTTGTATTTTGTATTTTTAACATTCGTGAAACGAACAACATGTGTTATTTCCAATCTTTTTGATGATTGCATTACAGAGTGTCCAGTATTCCTAACAAGGGACTCTGGCCTCTCCTCTTACAGAGTGTTCAGTATTCCCAACAAGAGACTCTGGCCTCTCCTCTTACAGAGTGTTCAGTATTCCCAACAAGGGACTCTGGCCTCTCCTCTTACAAAGTGTTCATTATTCCGAACAAGAGTCTATGGCCTCTCCTCTTTCAGAGTGTTCAATATTCCCAACAAGGGACTTTGACCTCTCCTCTTATAGAGTGTTCAGTATTCCCAACAAGGGACTCTGGCTTTTCCTCTTTCAGAGTATTCAATATTCCCAATAAGGGACTCTGGCCTCTCCTCTTATAGAGTGTTCAGTATTCCCAACAAGGGACTCTGCCCTCTCCTCTTATAGAGTGTTCAGTATTCCCAACAAGGGACTCTGTCCTCTCCTCTTATAGAGCGTTCAGTATTCCAAACAAAGGACTCTGGCCTCTCCTCTTATAGAGTGTTCAGTATTCCCAACAAGGGACTCTGGCCTTTACTTAACAGAGTGTTCAGATCTCCGCAAAGGAGACTCTGGCCATTACCTTATAGAGTGTTCAGATCTCTGCAAGAGAGATTCTGGCCTCTTTGGCTCATAGCCAACTTCGCCACAAGCCAACCTTGTGTGTGCTAAGCCGCAAGCCCGACTCGTACAAACTCCCCGTGGAGGCCTGCCCCCTCACAGGAAAGCTGCGATTATAACTCGCGCAAACAAAGCCGCAGGATGGAACTGTGCAAACTAAGCCGCGGGCTGGAACCACGCAAAATAAGCCGCGAGCCCGACTCGTGCAAACTCCCTATTGGGGCCTGCCCCCCTCAAGGCTAAGTCGCGATTACAACCCGCGCAAAATATGACGCGAGCCCGACTCGTGCAAACTCCCCGTGGGGGACTACCCACCTCACGGCTAAGCCACGATTACGAACCGCACAAAATAAGCTGCGAGCACGACTCATATAAACTCCCTGTGAGGGCCTGCCCCCCGCATGGCTAAGCCGCGGTTACAACCAGCACAAAATAAGCCGCGAGCCCGACTCGTGCAAACTCCTCGTGGGGGCCTGCCCCCCTCACGGAAAAGCCGCGATTATAACCCGCACAAATAAAGCCGCGCGCTGGAACCGTGCAAACTAAGCCGCAGGCCAGTCTCGTGCAAACTTCCCTGCAAGCCAGCGTTATGCGCGCTAAAGCTGCAAGCCAGACTCGTGCAAACTTCCCCACAAGCTAGCCTTGTGCGCGCTAAAGTCACGAGCCAGTCTCGTACGAGCAAAAATCATGAATCAGTTTTGTGCGAGCAAAAGTCACGAGCCAGTCTCGTGCGAGCAAAAGTCGCGAGGCAGTCTTGTGCGAGCAAAAGTCGCGAGCTAGTCTCACGTAAAACGACGTGGCACGCCAAACGTACGCAGAATAACTTGAAACCAGCCAACTGAGGTATCATTCTGTAGGCACCGTGTCTGCATCCATGCACCTCGCCGTAATAAGTTTCTCCTTACGACCTTGTATAAGATGTACCCGGTGATATACTCGGGGGCACCAGAAACTCCGCATCACAGCAACCTCTTCCCTTCCACAGATTAGCATTCAATGTGCCGTACATATTACACCTTGCGCACATCACGTATGCTGCGCACATCATGCACGCGACACCCGTAATGCATCATGCACCTTATATACTGCGCACACATGTGCACATTACACACTTTGCACCATGCGCCCGCATGAGCCACAATTGTGCATATCGCTTCATGCGCGCACAACATCCAAATGTACACTGCGCCCACCACGCATGTCAACTCAGGGGCATCACCATGTGCAGGATCTTTACCTCCAGTCTTGCAGGTGTATCTCACTATTCGGTTCACACTGCACTCTTACACACAATCAGAACACATTGTGCGCATTAAACACACCTCATGCGCATATCCCCAAGCATGCACGATGCGCATTACACATCTCATACATACAAATCCTGGCACACACGCCGTCCCCTATACGGTCTAACCTCTACACCTTCTGTGCATTTTGTTGTATGCACAAACCAGTGGCCAGTTTGCTCGGAGGTCAGTGCACCTTTCGCACCTTTTCTACACCAATCATCTACACCGTACTTATGCACGCCCACACAAGCACATTAGCCCGCGCACAATCCGGCGCGCACCCGCACGGCCCGATGCGTGCGCACACTCCCACATCCAGGCACACGCGGCCCAGTGCGCACCGAGCACGCACTCACAACACGCGCATGACGCGCTGATATGCGCACACTGCGCATGCAGTGTACGTGGGCACAGTGCACTAGCACCCAGGTGCGTGCGAAACTAGGCGCGCGCACGCGCGCCCTCTCGCGTGACTAGGTGTGCGCACCCACACGACTTGGTCTGCGTGCCTCCTTGTGTTCCCGCGCAGTGGCTGCCGCAGCGCCGCCTGACCGTGAAGGCGCCAGGGGCCCCCCTTTTTTGGTTGCGCTGGCGCTTCCTCTTTCCGTCCCATCTTTCCCCCCGAAATCTTTTAACATAATATTACCTGGGCTCGTCGGGCGTCGCTCTTTGACGTTTCTGGCCTTTCAAGGGTTGCCGTCATGATCGAAGAGAATGGAGAAAAATCCTTGTTCTCTCGCTCGTGCCAATCTCCCAAAATAAAGGATTTGGGGGGCAATTGATGGTGATAAAGTCCCATTTAAAGCTCCAGGGGGTGACTCCCCCCATAATTTCTCCTATTATGAAGATCACGGGTTTGACCAATCAACCCACTCTCCATGATCTCCACCACAATAGGAGAAATCATGGGGGCTCCCATTCAACAACTACCGCTACCGGCCGCCAGTCGCCGCTACCGTCCGCCGCCGACCGCCACCACGACTGCCACTGTCGTCGTTCGTTTCTATCGCGGCCTCCGCCGCCGTCTCCCAACGCCGCGACCGCCGCCACCGTTATTTCCTGACTCCACGACCGTAGTCGCTGTCGTCCGTTTCTCCCGTGGTCGCCGTCGACACCGTCTCCCAACGCCGCAGATGCCGCCACCGTCGTTTGTTTCCCCGTGGCCGCCGTCGCCGTGGTCTTCAAACATCGCGGCCATTGCCGCCATTATTTATAGACTTCACGGCCGCCGCCACCACCGTATTCAAACGCCGCGACCGCATCCGCCATTATTTACCGAATCCATGGCCGTCACCGTCGTCGACAGTTTCTCCCGCGGCCGCGGCCGCCGTCTCCCAACGCCGCGGCCGCCGCCGCCATTATTTCCCGACTCCACAATCGTCGCCGGCGTCGTCCGTTTCTCCCATCGCCGCTGTCGCCTCCGTCTCCTAACGTCGCAGCCGCCACCGCCATTATTTCCTGACTCCATGGACGCCGCCACCGTCGCTCATTTCTCTAGCGGCCGCCGCCGCCGTCACTCCTGTCTTCCAAGGACGTCGCCACCGTCGGCTGCTCCCCACTTTCTGCCGACGGAATGTCCGCCGCCCGCTCTCCCGGCCGTTGGCGGCGATCTCCCGCCTCGTCGGCAAATTCACCGGCAAGTTCGTCGGCCGTCTGAGGGACCCCGTCTACACCGTCCGATCACGCTCGCACAATCGCCACCGCAGATTACGTTGGTAACCACCCACGTAACCGGCCGCATGATCTCCTGTAGTGGAGATAATGTGTTGTCAAAAATAGAACGGTCTGCATATAACGAGATTAATATGCATATTAAACCATAGTCTCGTAAAAATAAATATAATATTTTGGTCTATTGATAACAATCATGGTGGTTATGGGCTGCAGATACCCGTGTAACCTCCATAGCAACCCATGAAGCCAATAAATAGGGCCTCAAACCCCCCTTTAAGGGAGATTCTCTCCTTGAAAAAAATCCTCCTACGAATTCTCTCTCTCCTTCCTCCCTCATCTTCTTCATCTTCTTATTCCCCTTCGAATATCTTCAAGTATTCTTTGAAGATCTCCTTCGTCTTAGAAGATCTTCATCTTCTCCGCCGGGAATTTATCTCTCCTCCACATATCTTCCTTGAGGGCTCTCGCGCGTGCCGCCTCCTCGTGCGCTCTCGCGCGCATTTTTCCCTTGCGCGCTCCCGCGTGCACCGCCTCCTTGCGCGCTCTCGCGCGTATTTCTCCCTTGCGTGCTCCTGTGCGCGCCGCCCCCATGCGTGCATTTATCCCTTACACTCTCTCGCGCGCACCGCCTCCTTGCGTGCTCTCGCGCGCACCGTCTCCTTGCCCGCTCCTGCGCGTGTCGCCTCCTCGCGCGCTTTAGTGCGCATTCCTCCCTTGCGAGCTCCCGCGGTGTCACATCCTTGCGTGCTCCCGCGCGCGCCGCCTCCTTGCGCGCTCCCGCACATGCCGCCTCCTTGCGAGCACTCGCGCACATTTATCCCTTGCGCGCTCACGCGCGAGTCACCCCCTTGTTTGCTCTTCCGCGCATTTCTCACTTACGCGCTCCCGCGCGCGCCGCCTCATTGCGCGCTCCCGCGCACGCTGCCTCCTTGCTTGCTCTCGTGCCTGCTGCCTCCTTGCGCGCTCTCGCGCGCATTTCTCCGTTGTGCGCTCTCGCGCGTGTCGTCCCATTGCGCGCTCTTACGCGCATTTCTCCCCTGCGTGTTCCCGCGGGCGCTGCCTCATTGCGCGCTCTTGGGCGCATTTCTCCCTTGCGTGCTCCAGTGCGTACTGCCTCGTTGTGCGCTCCCGCACCCGCCGCCTCCTTGTGCGCTCTTGCGTGCATTGCTCCCTTGCGGGCTCCCACGTGCGCAGCCTCGCTCTCGCACAATCTTGCACATGTCTCTCCCCTGCACACTCCTATGTGCTCTCACACACGTTTCTCCCTTGCACGGGTCTTTTCCCTAGCGCTTCACGCACCTTTCTCCAACAAGCGCCCAATGCGCTCTCCTCTGGCAAGTGGCCTGCGCGTTCTCCTCTAACAAGTACCCTGTGCGCTCTCCTCCTACAAGCGCACTACGTGCTCTCTTTACCATTAGGCGCTCTGCGTGCCCTCTTTCTTCTAGCGCTTCGCGCACCCTCCTCTTGCAAGAGCCTAACGCACTCTCCTCCAGCAAACTCACAGCGCGCTCTTTGCCAACAAGCGTACCACGCACTTCAGAACAAGCACTCCATCTACCGATAAGACAACAAAACCACGCTTCTCCAAAAGACAATCAGAGGCAAGAAGCGGAGGGTAAAACGTGCTAAGCGCGCCTCCGAGCCTCAAAGCTCCGAACATCAGAACGTGTACAACAAGCTGCTCTCTCCTCCAAGAATTATTAGAAGACACCAGAATATAACGAGCACATCACTCCCTGCAACACTCAAAGAAATAATTAGCCATGTGAGTGGTGGCCTGTCACCCTCCAGTCTCTCTCTCCATAATAAATATAACGAGAGGCGGCCTCTCTCCCTCGAGTTCTTGAAAAAGCCTTGTAGCAGCACTCAGATCTAGTGGAGGTTTGGTCGGCACAGACCCGACCACTTGGTTTTTCATCTCTTTCCGGGGTTTTCCACGTCAAAAAAATTACCTTGCCATCTTTCTATTTTCATTGACTGTGTGCGCGCTCGACCGTTCTGAGAGCTAAGATGGTCCAAGAATTCCAGCCCGACTGGGACGTCGAGTTAGTCCGTAACCGGTACCATAATTGATTATAGAAGAACTCTTTCCTTCTGTGATTTCTGACTGCCTGGCCTCACCTAAAAAACATTGGTACCGTAATTGATTACAGAAGAGCTCTTTCCATCTATGATTTGGATAGAAAATCCACTTCAATTAGATGCAAAGAAATGAATGGTGAGGGAAAATTGCATACAGACATTCTCAGAAAGGTTCTTAGTGGCAAGACAGGTTCTCACGACTATGTCTCTGGGGCCATGTTTTGTTTGATCACAACAATTATCGCCAGGAAAAGAGTTAACTGAGGCACTATTTTGTTTGACAGAATTAAGGCTAGTGTGCAGTCACCAAACTTTGGAACAATTATCCCTCTTTATCTCAATCAGCTAGATGGAAATCAATTCGACGTGTCTTTCGGTATGACCATTCATCATCTTAAAAAGATAGATGCATCCATTTTCAGTAGATGAGAATGAAGGATTCCCAGGAAAGACGTCAGGAGAGCCGTTGAAGATGATTATGTTGAGCACATGGGGAATTCTCCAAACCCCCATGTAGCTCCAGAGATTCAGAGTGCAGTTGTTAAGGGGAAGAACGTACTTGTAGATACTACTATTGTTCCACATGTGCAAGTTGATTCTCACCTCAAGTTCCTGACATTCAGACTTATGTAGATCCAGATGTTCAAACTTTTGTAGAGCCACATGTTCAAACATAAGTACAAGCAGTTTGGGATTCAAATCTGGAGGAGTTTCAGATTTGGAGAAATTTCTTACTGAGAAAGAACTCCTAGCAAAGTCTGAGAGAGAGACATTAGTTGAAGACTCGCTCCAAGAGGACCTCAATGTTGAAAGAGCTTCTGGTGAGGGGAGGATTTGGTAGTGCCTTCTGAAGAAGTTAAGAGAGGCTGTGGTAAATTCTCCTGCTCAAGAACCACTCTTGCTCAAGGACCACTTAGGGGGAGATATCTCTAGTAGTATTAAAACTAATGCTGACAATCTTGAAGCTTTCAGATCTCAGGAAACTATTGCTCATCCTTAAGAAAGTTGTTTGTTAAAATCTATAGAAGGCATACTAGTCACGCAGAAGGAACACTTTGAATTCTCCTTGAAACAAGTTTTTGGCAGAGTGGCTGAAGCAGAAAAGGATCTGAATAATGGGTTAGCATAAATGAAGCATAACATGGACAAGTTCAATGCCTCTTTGACTGAATGACTGACTCAAGGTGGGAAAGCTGCAAACCATGCAATTCTAGGCATTGGTCATGTTTACAACGAGACAACTCACATATCTAAAAGACATGATGCTATAATACACTCTCATGATGCGAGCATGCATTATATTGACAGGAAAATGGGAGAGTACAGGGAGGAAATTATTCAAACCCTTACTAAAGAAGTCAGAAAGGGGGATGAAAAGTTAAAGAGAAAAATGGATAAGCTGAATAATGTTATGTGCAACCAAATACACAGTGCAAATGTTTATTGTTATGAGAATATAAAGTGGATGCATGGGGAGATAACATGGTCTGCTCTAGCTCAATTTCCAGTGCAATTCTCACCTCCAGAGCAACCTTTTGCAGGTTCAGAGCTTGCTGCAGAGCACCTTTTGAAGAATCAGATTCGTATGCCCCTCCCATACAATACACTTAGGTTTGGTCTGATTCTGCTGAGGTAGAGATCATTAAAGAATCTTCCAGACCTCATCTGAAGAGAAGAAGATATAGAGAAGGCCCTTCAGCTTGTAGATCAGATCCAAGTCAAGTAAGAGATTTTGCTGAAGTTTGGAGTCCAATCTCCAAGGGGATCATCTTGGATACTTACATGTTAATGGATCTTTCAAATGATAATCCTAGAAACTATTACAGCAAGGAAGAGTGGGATAAGCATGAAATTTCAAATGTGAAGAGGAGGGGATCCACTTCAGAAAGTATAAAATATCAAATCCTACTACTCCTCCTCCACCAAGATACTATCCCAAGCCAGATGCTTATTTTAACATACAGTATGAGAAAAGCAAGGGGCAATCTTAGATTTGTTATCTCTCTTATTCTGATTCGTAGAGAGAATTGTGAATGCCCATAAGAAACACTTATATAAATTTTAATGTTTTGTTGATCTAATTTTGACTTCATTTAATTATAACTGTTATGTGTTTCCTTTCTCTATACTTTATTGTTTGTGCAATTCAGCTTAGTCTATAGGTTTCTGACTTCTTCAAATAGGGAGAGATTTTTGGGCATTGTATTCACAATAGCCCTGATTTGAAGAAGTTCCACTTGAACTATGATGAATTGAGGGTGTATTTGATATTGCATTTTAGTTAGGTATGTTGCGGGTTTTAAATGTTAAGTACAAACCATTGTTAGATTACAATGGGTCATCATGCACTGGTCTATGAAATGTAATTTCTCATTGTATTGAAAAGAATCAAGTTGTTGTCTTTGTTGTGTAGAATTTATGAAATTATCTTAAGTTAAATTCACCGAGTGAACTCGAGCACTCGAGTAATTCATCGAGTGATCACGCAAGCACTCGAAGAATTTGTCGTATGCACTCAAGTGTTCTCAGAGAATTATCTTCAGAGATTGGATAAGTAAAATCTGTTGGCTTATCATATATTCTTGTGAATACTCGATGAATTCATCGAATACTCTTAAAAAGTCTCAAGAGTTCTGATCGGAGAAGTTCTGTTCAGCAAGTCTGATTCGTCGAGTAGTCTCGATCAATTCGGCATGATATCTAATGTGGTCACGTGTAGTCTCGACGAATGGACTTAACAGTTTTCATTTTCGATCTAGACGGGTTTTCAGATTTAGACCGAGCGCCATATACAGTATACGTAGAGGTTTTCTCTGAGTTTTAAATCTAGTTGTTAGAGAGGAATCACCTATATATATATGCAAGGGATAATTTCCAAAAACCCTAATTGTTATTGCTCTAATTTTCGGGAATTAAGAATATGCTCTCATGAAGAACACAATGACAACATCTTTGCCGATCAACGATTCCTCCTACAAGAAAAGCTTTGGTTGATTTCATGTTCGCAGATTCTCCAGAATACTTCCAGAGATCATTTCAAAGCTAAGTTTAGATCTATCTTCAAGCAGGCTGATCTTTCTTCTTCAAGATTCAAGTTAAAGCTTTCACTCAAGGAAGAAGGGTTGATTTCAGATCTGAAGAAACTGTAAAATATTTTTATACCTTGTATAAAGTTGTTTGCTTCCAAGATTTGTATATCCTTGTTGAGAGAATTGAGTGTAGGAGACGTTGCTCTCCAAGTTTGTAGAAGTGGGAGAATCCGAGTTATAAGATTATTATTAATCTGAGTTTTGGTGAAGTAACCGAGTCTAGCCCAAAGCGCTAGATATGCGAGGCGGGACAATGGACATACCCAATCTGGGGAACCACTCTAAATCCTTGTGTTTGTACTGTGCTTGCTCTCTTGTTCTATGTGCTTGATTTTTATTAGATTTTTTATTCTGCTATAAGCAGCAGGACTCACCTATTCACCCCCATTCAGGTGATTTATGTTGATAACTAGATACTTTCACTCTTGGAAGTGAATATAACAATTCGTGGAGATGAGAAGAGCAGTCCTTCTCCGACCCAGTTCTTATGTGACAAGATCTTGAGATTCTCTTTCACTCGTTCAAATACCTGTAGAGTCATATATCTATTTCTGTGTAGACTCAATCTCCTACTATTAGACAAAGCTTTCTTGGCTAGATCTTTGGAGCATCGTGCTTGAGTGAAGACTCATTCCCTTTCAGGTACAATGCATTTGTTATTTATATTCTTATTTTTTGATTCATGGATATCGCAAGATCCTTTACTCTTTAAGGTTGTTCTTGTATATTTATTCTGCCTCGCACATGTGATGTGCTATTCCACTTATGTATAGAAAACCCAACAGGGGACCGTAACAAAGTTGTTTCGACCATCCATTGAAGAGAGGGAGTTGATGGAGATCGACCAATAACACTCGTGGATGGATCCCTTCACCAATTTTTTTAATGACAGGGGAGCTCCCAGAGAAGATCCTGGATAAAAGAAAGTTTGTTGGATCCCTAGTTTGATTTGGGCTAGGTTCACTAAGTTAGGATCTTGTGACCCATCTTGTATAGCCAGAGTCATAGTTGTGTCCTAGAGTCTAGGCCAAGTACTTAGTGTCAACATCACATGGACCAGCCATCATCAGACTGCCAGAGACTCAAGACTTAGAGATTTTCCAAAGACTCAGTAAAATGAGTTCGACGTTCGTCGAACTCAGGTCGACGATTGTCGTGCTCAGCTCGACGATCTCAGAGAAAATTCTCTGAGCTGAGCTCGACGAACTTGATTCTCAGTTCGACGATCTTTGGACTCTACCTTCAGCATTCCAAGTCCAGACTTTGTTCTCTAGACTCAGGTCGACGAACTTAGTTCTCTGCTCGATGATTTCTGGGTTCTCTACTTCGACTTATTATTCCAGAAGTTTCTCAGTTTTTTAAGTCCAAAATCATCTTCAGTTGACAAATTCAAGATTCTCAGCTCGACGAACTTTGACCACTTTGGGTAGAGTTATCCAGCAGCAGTTAGTGGTTCTCAGCTCGATGAAACAGATTCTCAGGTCGACGATTTCTGGATACTTCAACACTTCACACCAGAAGTTTGTGTCGACACCAGAAGCAAGACTTGTGTCGACACCAATAGCAATTGTGTCGACACACAGGACTTATGTCAACACGACAGCCATGTCGAGACAAGAAGTAATTATGTCGACACCCACGACTTGTGTCGACATATTCCCCAGAAGTTCTGTCAACAAGTTATCAGCTCGACGAAATCAGCTATCAGCTCGACGAACTCCATACATAGAAAAGACAAAGTTTCTAGAGAATGCAGTTCTGTTTTAGCTCGACGATCTTGGAACTCAGCTCGACGAACAGAAGCCATCTGGTCGACGAACACAGCTTCTCAGCTTGACGAACTATGGACTCAGCTCGAAGATTTTTGTTATCTGTTCCACGAATCCAGACTTAATCATTTCCAGTCTTCTGTCCCTTTCCTAATGAAATAATTCCTGAGTAATTAATGCCTCAATATTCTCTGAATATAACCGTTAGACAAAGCATTAATTATGGTCTTCTTTAGGATTATTGCTTGTCGTTTTTCCATGGGACAGTTGGGGAAATAAATTAATGCAGTTTATTCTCAAGTCCGTCAGCATTAATTGCAGAGGAATTCAAATTTCGAAAGATAATTTTGACAGGAAATATAAAAGAGATTTTATCTCTTTTCCTAAGCAGTACAACAGAATATAAGAATAGAACATAGACACACAGACAGTCAATAATACAATCAGTCAGAATCAAGGATTTTCTCTGTTCACTCTCAATACAGAACTCTGATACAACAACTCAAGAAGCCCTAGACCAGAAGAACATCTGCTACCTGAAGAAGAAGAACAATCAATCAAAATCAAGAGTCTTCATTCTTCAACTCTCCAGGACACTTCAAAGGACAACAACTATTCCATCTGTCAAGAAGTTCCTGAAGATCTCTCTGGTCAAGGTTTAAATATTGAATATCTATCACCCTGAAGCAAAGCTCCAGATTTCCCTGAACCATTCTACATCACAGGGGGAGCCATTTTTTAAAATCATATCCACAAGTATTCTCAGTTGTATATTGAGAAAGAGAGGACAATATCATCTCTCACCTCCCCACTGTATAAAGGGTTATAACTCCCTTCAAAAGTTATTCTTGGTTTCAAGTCACCTGAACAAAAGACTTGAGTTTTGGTTTTTGAGCACCTGATCAAAAGTTCATTGGTGTCAGGAACCTGATCAAAAATCTGAGTGGGTTCCTAGCAGGGTGGTAGAAGAGTGGATGTACCCAGGTTGGGGAACCACTATAAATTTCTTGTATTGTCTGGTTGCCCCTTCTTTTTGTTCTTGTTGTGTTTGTGCTTTCTAGGATTGCTGTGTTTATATTTTATTAAGTTGTTTATGCACTTTCTCAATTACAACAAAAGCTGTAAAGTTTCTTTAAGGATTTAAGAATACTCTATTCACGCCCCCCCTCTAGAGTATTTCAGATCTAACACATCACTTTCAATTGGTATCAGAGCGGGATTCCCTTGGTTGTACAAGCTAACCCTTGAACCAAAGATCCTTAGTTAGATCTGTCTTTTCATTTCCATTAGATTTATAGTCACACAACATGGCACAGAACAAGTACTATGTAAGCACCAGACCTCCAGTATGCAATCTGAATAAGTTTGCCATCTAGAAGGCAAGAATTAAGTTATACACGAACTCTATTGAAGAAGATATCTACGACTCCATTTTGATAGGTCCCCCTCAAGCATCCTCTTATGTAACATCTTCAAGCACAACTGCAGTTCCACCACCTGAGTGGACTGAAGCCCAGAAGAAGGCAAAGATTGCTGATGCCAAGGCAATGAATATACTGGCACAAACAATGTCAGATGATATATTTCAAAAAGTGGTTGAATGCACCTCAGCCAAAAGCCATTTGGGACTCCCTAAATTAAATGGTGGCTGGATTAGCTGATGAAAGAAAGGACAGGAGATCTAATCTCATATCCCTGTATGAGAATTTCAAGAATGAAGAAGCTGAGTCAGTGGCTGATATGTATAATAGGTTAAGCTCAATCATCAATGAGCTAAAAACTTTGGATAAGGACATCACCCTCACTGAGGTGAATGATAAGATCCTTATGTGCTTCCCAAGCTCATGGGATTCAAGGATCTGCCCTATCAAGGAGGCTAGAAGCCTAAATGAGATTTCCACTGAATCTCTTTTAGGAAAGCTGAAGTCCTATGAACAGCTAATAAAATACAAAGAGGCAGCTGAGCAAAGAACACCTCCTCCAGTAAGAAAAGAACAAAGCATTGCATTCAAGGCTGCTGAGGAGATAGAGACTTCAACCACAAATGAAGAGCTGATGAGTCTTTTTGCCAAAAAGATTTTACAAAATGGCAAGGAAAGACTTCAGGAGAAAGTCATCAAGGCAGGATGATAAACCAAGGTATGACAAAACACCAACTAAAGAAGTGCTGTGTTTTGGTTGCAGGAAACCTGGACACTTCATCTCTGAGTGTCCCGAGAATCAGAAGAAGGAGAAGAGAAGAGAGAAGGACACAAGAATACAACACAACAGCAGACCTTCCTCCAGCAAATACAAGAAGAAGGAGAAAGGCTTTGTGGCTGAATCCTGGAGCGAGACTGAGGATGAATCATCATCGTCCAGCTCTAATAAAGATGAAAAAGAGGCAAGGGACAAAGAAGTCTGCCTAATGGCCATTGATGCCTCCAGAAGCCATTCAGAAGAAGAAGATTCAGACAATGAAGAAGCTTCAGAATCTGAAGCTGACCAGGTATTATCTTCTTTTGATTACAGTTCTGATTCATTTAAATCTGAATTCAAAACCATGTGCATAGATTTAATTAACTCAGAAAAGGAAATCAAGACTCTTAGGGAAAAATTAGGAAACCTAGAAAATGTTAATTCTAAAAACAATAAGTTAAAGGATGAATTAACCCTAGCTAATGAACAAATCATATTATTAAAAACTAAGTTATGTGAGGCTAAACCAATTGAGGAAACTCTCAATGGGAGAAGCCTCAAGTTGATGAACATCACAAGCACTATAAATTCCAGGCTTAATGGCAAGCTGAGCTTGAGTGCTTCATCAAGTTTGCCCCCCATCCTCAAGAAAAATATTCTAACTACCCCAATTAAATTTGTTTCTATAAAAGGGAAAGAAATAATAAACTATAAACAAACCAACGAACATATTCCAAAATCAAGAGGTCAAAACAACAAAAATCAGAAAACCACAAGTAAAAATAAGGTTCAGCAGAATTCGTCAAACTCAGATCGACAAAATGTTGCCAGTTCATCGAACCCCACTCGACGAACGCTGAATGCAAACTATAGCTATAATTATTCATCTAACTGCGATCGACGAACTCTGTATTGATCGTCGAGCAGAGGTCGACGAACATGGGGCACAGAAAATGAATATGTTCATTCTCTGGGCAGAGATCGACGATCTCAACCCAATTCGTCGAACTCTGGTCGACGAACTTACAGAAATTCGTCGAATCCAGAAAGACTTAACAAGAATGTTAATTATAACAGCAACTCTAATAATTCTAGAAAACTATTTAACCATGTAGTTGATTGGGTAATACCACCTATAAGATATCACCCTCTAGGATATAAATCTCAACCAAAATTCTCTATTATATCTAGTTTTTCATATCAACAATAGAAAGGACCTAAGGTAACCTGGGTTAAGAACAATTAATTGTTTTTCATTGCAGGTGAAGAGCTGTCCAGTAAATAATCAAACATGGTACCTGGACAGTGGATGCTCCAAACATATGACTGGCAGTAAGGACATCTTAACCAACTATTAGTCCAAGCTAGGACCAAAGGTTATCTTTGGTGATTCAAAATGTGGCCAGTCTGAAGGTTTTGGAGAAGTGAAGATTGGAGCAGTCACTTTCAAGAAAGTGACATATGTTAGAGGACTCAAGCATAACCTTATCTCCATAAGTCAGTTATGTGATGAAGGCTACCAGGTACACTTTAACTCATCTTCTTGCACTATTGCTAATAAAGAAAAACAAACTGTTTTAATTGAGAATAGACATGGTAATATATACTTAGTTGATTTTCTTTCTGCCAATTCTGATATCTGCCTACTTAATATAACTAGTAATCAGAATGATTTATGTCATAAAAGGCTAGGTCATGTAAACTTGAAAAACATTGCTAGGCTATCAAAAGACAACCTTGTTAGAGGTTTACCTTCTGGTCCCTACAAGAAGGAAAGTCTCTGTAGGGCTTATCAACCAGGCAAGCAAACTAAATCTAGTTTTAAATCTGTTAAAAAAAGTGATTCACCTAGGATTTGTATTTGCTACACATGGATCTCTTTGGACCCATTGCTATACAAAGCCTAGGAGGGAAATCCTATACCTTAGTTATAGTGGATGGCTTCTCAAGGTTCACTTGGGTGTCCTTTCTGAGATCTAAGTCAGATACCTTTAAGGTTCTTACAGATTTTCTCAGGACCATACAAATTGAGTTCTCTACTCATGTTGCATTGATCAGAAGTGATCATGACACAGAGTTTGAGTTTCTTCTTATGCATGAGTTCTGTGAGAAGGAAGGTATCAGGCACTGCTTCTCAGCTCCTAGAACTCCCCAACAAAATGAGGTAGCTGAAAGGAAAAATAGGACACTAATTGAAGCTACAGGTACATTACTTGCAGATGCTTACATGCCACTAAACTTTTGGGCAGAGGCTGTAAACACTGCAAATTATGTCCTGAACAGAAACCTGATACATAAACTAAAGAACATGACTCTCTATGAATTACTTAAAGGGAAGCAACCTAAAATCAACTATTTTAAAGTATTTGGATGTGTATGTAATGAGTGCGATTATGATAGGCCTTTTACTATCATAATTGTAATCATGTACACTATTTTCTGCCTCTTTGTGTAGTAATTTCGCAAGATTAGTTGAGAAATTGTCTTATCATGAATAAGAGAGCACAGTTAGGATTTTTGGTTACTCCTTGTATTAAGCTATATATTTATTCTTTCATTTTTCTAATGCAGGTAATGCCAACCAATGGAACTAAAAGTCTTGAAGCCAACAGAGGAGTTCACGGAGTCAACATGGCTGATGACAGGACAAAAATTTAGCGCACACGGGTAGACACACGGCCATGTCAATACCTGTGTCCTATGTGACCTGGAACTGAAGAAATTGGACGCAGGAGATAGAGACTCACACGGGTAGGCACACACCCGTGTGCCTACCCGTATCCAATTTGAACATGACTGCCGACCAACCCGTGTCTGGAGAACATGAAGAACAACACGACCGTGTCATCGGACACGACCCACTACTTGACACACTTGTTCGTGGGGAACTGCTCTAGAACCATCAACACGGTCGTGTTGGTACCCGTGTTCGACTTTATTTGCTAGGAGACTATAAAATTCCTATAGAAAAATGAGAGGGGACTTTTTTTGGATCAGTTTTCGTTGGGGAGAACTTCTAGAGCACGAAGTGGAGCATCCAAGAGAAGGAGGATTTGAAGGGTATTGTTGTATGCATTTAATCTTTCATTAATCCATTTTGATCTTCCCTATCTCTTGGTGATTCAACTTTAGTTATCTTTTATTTTGCATTAACTTTAATTTGGAACAATTTGCTATGAAAGATATAGTACCTAAACACCTAGGGGGGGTGAATAGGTGACCAAATTCTTTTTGACTTCTTATGGCAGCAATCAGTTAATATCACAGAATTCTAACTATTTTATCACAGCAAACACACAGCATACACAGCAAATCACAATCACAGCAGACACAGAGTTTTATAGTGGTTCCCCAAGCTTTGGGTACATCCACTTTCCCCCTTCGCCTATCTAGCTGTGTACTAGATTCAGCCAAACTCCTCCACTATCTCAGAACCCAAACTGGTTCCTACACCTCAGGCCCAAGGCCCTACAACTCAGCTTTTCCCCAAAGCCTACACTAAGCCACAAAGGCCTACACTCAGCCAACAAGGCCTACACTCAGCCACCAAGGCCTACACTCAGAGATTTCAATCTCCTACACTCAGGCTCTCAAGCCCTACACTCAGCCTTTATAATTACAGGCTTACAAAAACTCAGATCCAAAGGATCCTACAAGATAAAATGTATACAAAATGTATAAACTCAACAACTTAGATGAAAGAGAGATAAGTTGTGAGATTCTTGATGAGTTCTTGGAAGAACTCAGCTGGACTCAATCTGACTTAGCTTTCTTCAAAGCTTCTTGAAAGTAGAACTCAATAAGATTGACTCCTTCTGCAGTTGATCCTTGACCTCTGCCACTTAGAATTCAGAATAAATCTGAACCCTTCTTCTCAGCCTAGTTCCAATGGCTGATTTCTTGGATGGAGCTCTCTCTCTCCAACTTCTTAGTTCTGCACTTAATTCTTCAAGGAATAGCTAGATCTTCTTTGTTTGATACTTGATCAATGATTTTAACAACTCTGTGAACTACTCTTTCTGTAGACTATATAAGCCTATTTATAGGCCTTCTTCATGGTAACCGGCTGGTCCAGTCCATAACTGCTTTCTGACATCTCTGACAGGTGTTGTAGACCGGCTGGAACGGCAGCTGTCAAGTCATCCAGTCAGTTCTTGAAAAATCTCCAACTGTCTGAAAGTGTCGAGACTTTCTGTCTTTAAGTGTCGACACTTATAGACCAAGTGTCGACACAAGTTGTGTAAGTGTCGACACAAGTCTACAAGGTGTCGACACAACTCCTTGTGTTGTTGATTCTATCTCTCGACACAGTTTCTTCTTTATGTGTCGACACTGAAATTGAGTGTCGACACAAGTACTTGATCTTCTGTATTTTGCTGAATTCTTCTAAGTGTCGACACATCTCCTTTGTGTCGACACATCTTCATGTGTTGAATCTGTTAAGTGTCGACACTACTTCTTGGTGTCGACACATGTCTTCAGTGTTGATACTTGCTGAGTGTCGACACAGCTCCTTGTGTCGACACTTGATTCTTCTGTTGAGACTTCAGCTGAGTGTCGACACATTCCCTTAGTGTCAACACTTGTACTTAGAATAATTTGTAGATCTTGTTGTTCTTCGCTAAGTGTCGACACAGCTCCATGTGTCGACACTTTCTTCAAGTGTAGAGTCTTCAGCTGAGTGTCGACACATACTATCTTGTGTCGACACTTTCTTTAAGTGTTGACTCTTCTGTTGTGTGTCGATACATTGTTCTGGGTGTCGACACATACTTCAAGTGCTGACTCTTCTGTTGAGTGTCGACACATTGTTTTGGGTGTCGACACATATACTTAGTCTCTGCTGACTTTTGCTGAGTGTTGACACAGCTCCAAGTGTCGACACTTTCTGGTGTAGACACAGTTCTTCTAGGTGTCGACACTACTGTTAAGTGTCGACACAGCTTTACTGCACTTTTCTTAACTGAGTGTCGACACAGCTCCTTGTGTCGACACTTTCTATCTGGTGTCGACTCTGCATCCCAGGTGTCGACACAATGACTCTAAGTGTCGACACTGCTTGCCTGGGTGTCGACATAAGTTTTCTTAAGTGTCGACACTTTCCCTCTGGGTGTCGACACATGGACTTAGAAACTTTTTGCTTCAGTCCTGCAAATACTTAACCTGCACAAGTAACTCAAAATACATCAAATACATTATGATGTATATCATTGAGTTGGGTGAGGGTTCTTCAAATCAGGTACATTTAAACCAATGTACCCCACAATCTCCCCTATTTGGAGAAGTCATAACCCTTAGTCAATGATATACACCATTCATAATTAAAATTACAAAATGATGTAAAGCAGGATTATATACAGTAGGGTAAACATAAACATGTATCAATCACACATGTATACAAATACATCATCACAGAACAAATAGGAAATAGACATAGACATTATCACAGAACAATCATGAAATAGATTAATCATATAACATATTGTTCTAATATCTGTCTTATACATTTTCAGAAGTTCACAAAAAGTTTTACATCAAAAAGATTACAAAGTAAACTTCAAGAAAATTCTAAATCTATTTCAGTTCTGGCTCCTTAATCACTATTCCTTTGCCAGCATGAACTTTAGCTTGGACAGGAGCATCAGCAACTTCAGCATCAGCAGGCTTCTTGCCTTTCAAGTCTTTCTTCTTAAGCTCTTCTGCTTTGATCTTTTGTCTTTCAAAGTAATGGTATGGCTTTGGAAAGTACTTGCTAGGCTCCTGGGCAGTAGGAGGTAGCTTTCCCATCTTTGCCTTCCTTCTATATTGAACTATTGCCTCCTGTCTGGTTTCGTGTTTTCTCCATTCAGTTTCAGAAAACCATTTGTTCCTGTCTTGAATGTTATCCTTGGCAGCTTTCCAGGCGGTTAATATAATGTTTCTAGAGGTATGGCTCCACTTCTCAAAGTCTGGTCTCTGTTCAGCTTATTCCCTAAACCTCTTCTTAGACAATCTTGTCTCTTCTTCTTTCTGCATTGCCTCTTGCATGGCTTCAGAAATAGGCTGAACAACCTTTTCAATAATAACATTGTCCTTGCCCCCAGGTGGGCTATACATGGTCTGTATATCAGCATGAATCATGTCAAAATCTGGAGGAGGGTAGATGACTTGAGCAACTTCAGCTTGCTCCCCTCCTAGATATGCAGGTTGAATTCCAGATTCTGCCACATTATCATCATCACAAAGAGGAGGATAACCCAGTGTAGCTCTGATAGAATTGGATATCCATTTGGCATGATCAGAGCTTGTCTTGACTAACACTCTCTCCCCCTTTATGACTTCTCTTTCTATATGATCTCTCACATCATCCTTTTGAAATCTCACCTGATTATCCAAGTAATTGACTCCATCCTTAAAGAAATGTTTTAACCTTTGGAGTTTGTCAGTGATTAGCTTTTGTGAATCTTGGATGGCAGTCTTAAGAGCAGTGATTTCTTGTAGAAATACTTTGTCAAAATCTGCCTTTACTATAGCTGGAGTCTGCCCTGCAGCTATATTCTTCAGTTCTGTGACAATTGCATTATGGGAAGCAGTAAGATTGTCATTCATCCTTATCTGATTTTCAAGAACATACCCTTGCTTCAATGCTATGTCATCCACTTGTGTCTTTATCTTCTCCTGGTGTGTAGCCAGGTACACCACTGCATTTCCACCCTTGTGGAAACAGTATGTCATCTCTTTCTTGTTAAGATTCATCTCAAATCCTATTGACTTTATGTCCTAGGCCAGATCAAATTGGAGAGACTTCTGCCCTACATCCACATAAGTCTCTAGTGCTTTTCTATGCTCATCCAGCTTGAGCTGCATGGAAACCATCAGATCACTATAGTCTATTGATGGGGCTGGCTGAACTATAGGTTGTGGAGCTACAGTTTGCAAAGCCTTCTTATAACTTTGGCTTCTTCTTTTGAACACTTGGAATTTCTTTTGCTTGGCCTTGGTAGCCTCCTCATCTTCAGATTCTGAGGAGCTAGCTATTTCAACCCTCTCCTTAGGGCTTGGAGGCCTCTCAGGCTGCACATCAGGTGCCTTCTCAGTTTCTTTCCTCACAGGTTCTTCCAGAATTTCCATCTGCTCCCCCTCAACTGGAGCATTCTCTCCTTCAGCAGCATTGTCTTTGTCAAAGTCTTGTTGGTCCAAATTTAAAAACAAATCTTCCATAGTGTACTCTTGTGGTGAAGGAGCTGGAGAAATTCTAGGTTCTTCAACCACTGGATCAGGAACAACTTCTAGTACAACAGATGTGTCTTTTATAGCAGCATCTGGAACTTGACTATCCAGCTGAGTTTGCTGATGAACATCAGACAAATCAGTATCTTCCATAGGAAAATCTAAAGTGTTTAGTTCAGTGATTACCTCTAGTATGATGGTGGTTGCTTGTTCACTTTCCAGTGTAGTGGGTTCATCTACAACTGGAAGCTCCCCCTGGCTTTGATCCTTGTGGATGGGGCTAGCTTGAGGTAGCTCCCCCTGGATCTCAGCATCATCTTGAGGAGCAGGAGATTTTACTACAGGTCCTTCCTCATTCTCATCAGATGAGAAGACAACTTGCTCTTCACTTTCAGAGCTGCTAGTTGGAACCTGAGCCATTGGAGCTGTCTTCCTCTTCTTCTTTGGTGGAATCTCCTTCTCAGAAACTATCTTCTCAGGGGTTGGCATCTCCTTTGACAACACCCTATCCCATCTAGAGAAAATTCTCAGATCCATTTTCCTCATGTGATTTATTTTAGTTCCAGCAGCAGTACTCATTACCTCTGGTATGGTACCAGCTAGGTAGAGACTTAAGATTCTGCCCAGGTTGGGCTTCTTCAAGCTTTCCTTGATTTTCTCAAATACTATAACAGACCAATCAGTTCTTAGAGTTAAGATAATCCTGGTCATAATATTGAACATAGAGGCAGACACTCTGTCATGCCCTCCTGGCTTGCTTAAAATTACCTTGCCAACTATCTCAGACATGAATTTGCCTTGGCTGTTCATGCCCTTTCTGTTGAAAACTGAACCAATCTTCATTTTAGAATCAAGTCCACACCAGGTTAGAGCTTCCCTGGTTTTTGAAGCAGTAACCTCATCTTCCTCTGGAGTTCTTGGTAGCTGAAGAATCTTCCTCAAGCTCTTAGGGGATACCTTAACCTTTGCTCCATGAACTCTGGATTTGATTTTGTATCCAGATTCGTCCACCTTGGCTCCATTGAGGAATTCGAGTACCTCTTTCTTCCATATCTTAGTAGGTTCTGAAACAAGATATTCTAATCCTGAATCGGCAACTAGGGTTACGACAGTCTGGATTTCTTGATCGGCATCCTCAAAAGCACCGCGCATCAGCTCGTATCCTTCATTAACGTTCTCCTCTAGCTTAGGCGCCATTAGGGTTTGTAGAATTTGTCTTGAGAGAAGAGAGGTGTCGACACAGTAGTTTGGTCTCGAAACTTTGAAAGCGTGTCGACAAACAAAGACAAAACCCTATTTATACCTTTCTAATTTTGAAGATGAACAGACGGGACAGCTAACTTAAAATGTGTTGACACTGGCAATAAGTGTCGACACTCACTTATAATGTCTCGACACATATGTGTCGACACAAGTTTAGTCAACAGATATTATGTGTCGACACTTGTTTATGTGTCGACACCACTCTACTCGACACATAGTCGAGACTTTACTTAGAAAATTCTGAGTAAAACTTAAGTGTCGACACCACATTGGATGTGTCGACACCTATTTGACATGTGTCGACACTAACATTCTGAAGTGTCAACACCAACTTCCTAGATGTGTCGACACCTTTTTCCTGAAGTGTCGACACCACTATTCTGTGTCGACACAGAAATCTCCATGTGTCGACACCTTTTTACTTAGCCATTTTCAATTCTGTAAACTTACTCTAAGTTTATCATTCCTAGTTCAATTTTAAATCTATTGAACTTAGCTTCTTCTAGGGGCTTAGTATACATATCAGCTACTTGATTATCAGTTTTAACATATTCAAGTAAAATATCTTTTCTTTTTACATGCTCCCTAAGAAAATGATATTTAATTTCAATATGTTTTGTTCTACTATGAGATACATGATTATTAGCTATTGAAATAGCACTAGTAGAATCACAAAAGAGTGGAGTTCTACTTACCTGAAATCCATAGTCCTCTAGCTGATGTTGTATCCACAGAAGTTGAGCACAGCAACTTCCTGCAGCCACATACTCTAACTCTGCAGTGGAGATAGCCACACTGGTTTGCTTTTTGCTACTCCATGAAATTAGTCTCCCTCCTAGGAATTGACAGGTTCCAGTAGTGCTTTTTCTATCTTCTTTGCATCCTGCAAAGTCTGCATCTGAATAACCTGTTAGTTCAAAATCCCCATTCCTAGGGTACCAGAGGCCTAGATAGGGAGTGCCCTTTAGATATCTCAATATTCTTTTGACTGCTGTCAAATGAGACTCTTTAGGGCAGGCTTGATACCTTGCACAGACACATGTAGCATACATGATATCTGGTCTACTAGCAGTTAAGTATAATAGGGAGCCAACTATCCCTCTATACAAGGTTTCATCTACAGGTTTCCCTGCATCATCCTTGCTAAGGGACATACTTGACCCCATAGGAGTCTTCATGGTGATGGATGAATCCATACCATACTTCCTTATGAGTTCTAGGGTGAACTTGGACTGACATATGGATAAACCACTCTCAGTCTGTTTAACTTGGAGACCCAAGAAAAACTTCAGCTCTCCCATACTACTCATTTCAAACTGACCTTGCATACGTTTTGCAAACTTTTTGCAAAGGCTACTTTCAGTAGACCCAAATATAATGTCATCTACATATATTTGGACTAGTATAACTTTGCCTCTAGATTCCCTAAGGAATAGAGTCTTATCTATTTTCCCCCTTGAGAACTTGTTCTCAATGAGAAAACTAGATAGGGTTTCATACCAAGCCCTAGGGGCTTGCTTTAACCCATATAAAGCTTTCCTAAGTCTATAGACATGATAAGGTAGAGTTGAATCAACAAAACCTGAAGGTTGTTCCACATAGACTTCTTCCTTAAGATTACCATTCAGAAATGCTGACTTGACATCCATTTGGTAAACCTTGAATCCTTGGTAGGTTGCATAGGCCAAGAACATCCTTATGGCTTCCAGTCTGGCTACTGGAGCAAAGGTTTGATCAAAGTCAATACCTTCTTCCTGCCTATATCCTTTAGCAACCAGTCTTGCTTTATTCTTAATGATGACACCTTGTTCATCCAACTTATTCCTGTAGATCCACTTGGTTCCTATTATATTGTGGTCTTTAGGTTTAGGAACAAGTTCCCAGACCTCGCACCTCTTGAACTGATTAAGCTCTTCTTACATTGCTTCAGTCCATTGTGGATCTAGTATGGCTTCTTCAAACTTCTTTGGTTCAACTTGAGACAGAAAACTGGAGTAGATTGCAGCATTCTGATTTCTGCTCCTTGTTTGTACTCCTTGTCTTGGATCTCCAATAATCTGCTCTACTGGATGATCTCTAAGATGTCTGTTGGCTGGAAGCATCCTAACTTCAGGTTGAACCTCTTCAACATTTCCATCATGCTGTACTCCTTGAACTTCATCAGCAATTGGTACATGTAGTTCTCCCCCTGGACAACAGCCACTGTCTTCTACTTGCTGTCTTGCAGTAGGTACTTCTTCTATAGTAAGCTTGTCCATCTTCTTTGTTAAACCTATGGGGCTGCATACACTACTAGACAACTCATTATTAATAAGTTTAGTCTCATCAAATACTACATGTACAGTCTCTTCTACAACTTGAGTAGACAAGTTGTAGACTCTATAAGCCTTACCGTTGTTATTGTACCCAACAAAAATTCCCTCTTGGGACTTGGCAGCAAACTTAGTCAAGTAAGACTTCCCATTGTTAAGTATGAAGCATTTGCAACCAAAGATCCTGAAGTAGGATAGGTTTGGTTTCCTGCCTTTCACAACTTCATAGGGGGTCTTGTTGAGGCTTTTAGTGTTGGTAGCCCTATTTATAACATGGCATGCAGTATTAACTGCTTCAGCCCAGAAATATTCTGGAAGTGATGTATCACTTAATAGGGTCCTACCAGCCTCTATCAAGGTCCTATTCTTCCTCTCAGCAATACCATTTTGCTGAGGTGTTCTAGGTGAAGAGAATTCTTGAAATATCCCAAATTCTTCACATAGTTTTGTCATGCTATCAGACTGAAATTCAGTACCATGGTCACTTCTAATTTTGACCACTGTACTGTCTAGTTCATTCTGAATTTGCTTGACAAAGCTATGGAAGACACTAGGTGTTTCAGATTTCTGTCTTAAGAAGAACACCCAGGAAAACCTTGAGTAGTCATCTACAACTACAAAGGTATAGACCTTCCTACCTAGGCTATGAATTGGCATTGGACCAAAGAGATCCATATGCAAGAGGTATAAACACCTCACAGCATCTTTGTTTTCTATGCTTCTAAAGGTGTATTTAGTCTGCTTGCCCTTTTGACAAGCTGAGCAAATACCATCTTTAACACACTTAACTTGAGGACCATTCCTCACTAACTCTTTGCTAAAGAGTTTGCCAATAGTCTTGTAGTTAAGATGGGCTAGTCTCTTGTGCCATTTGACACAATGAGAGAATGTCTCATCAGCTACAAGACACACTGGAGAACTATTATTCTCAACCATAATGTCTAAGCAATAGATATTCCTTTTCCTATAACCAGTCAAAATGGTCTCTTGATCAGTTGACCTCCTGATATGACAACCATTTTTAACAAATGAGATGTCATACCCTACATCACTTAATTGACTTATACTTATTAGGTTGTGTTTCAACCCTTTAACATAAGCCACTTGAGTAATGGTAACTAAGTTGCTAGAAATGTTACCAAATCCTTTGATGATTTCTTTTTCAGAACCACCAAAGGTTACTTTTGGACCATCTTTGATTGGAATGTAGTCCCTTAGTAGTCCCCTAGTTCCAGTCATATGTCTGGAACATCCACTGTCCAAGTACCATGTTGGGGTATGGCCACTTGGACTTACCTGCAAAACAGATTAATTAACCTTAGAACCCAAAGTATTCTTGGGTCCTTGGTACTTGTTAGTTTGCAACCTGACAAAGCTACCTACTGGTTTTCCAATAGGCAGTTTGTTACTCACTTTAGCACTAGCATTGTGCCAACAGTCCATTGCAAAGTGGCCAACCTTGCCACAGCACCAACATTCAAACTTATTGTACCTTTGCTTAGGTACTGTCTTTGCTGTCTTATTTACAGTTGACTTGTTGAGTGTTGGGGCTTTGCCCTTGGACTTGGACTTGGACTGCTCAGTCCTTGCAGGTCTAGTAAAGCTCAGTCCAGCTTTACCCTTGTGATGAACAAATTCATCAATTATGGGTAACACTGACTTAGGTTTAGAAAACCTAGCAACTAAGTCCTTCTCCTTCTGAAGATTAATCTCCAGACTCTTGATTTGATCATTCTTAAAGGAGATAGTCCCCATCTGAATCACTGTAATGTGCTTCAGTCTGGCTATCTCATTAAGCTTTTGATCAAATAACTTCTCAGAATCTGTTGCAGCAGCTTTGAGATCAGCAATTTCCTTTGCCTGACTTTTGGCTAGAGACTTGCTCTTCTTATAAGCTTGCAACAACACTTTATATTCATCTATCAGCTGATGAATATCTTCCTCAGACTCAGATACACTCTCATCACTAGATGATGATGAATCTGATTCTGTACTGGCACAAGAAACTGAACTTAAAGTTGAACTTTGTACCTTACTGGGTCCTGGCTGTTCCAGGATTTTGTCATTTTCAGTCAAAGCCATTAGCCCTTGGCATTGACTGTCTTCTTGTTCATATATAGACTCCATAATCTGCATGAATTCTTCTTCTTCTTCTTCAGCAAACAGCCCTATGTATGCCTCAGCATCAGACTAAGTTTCTGAAGAAGACATATCTGACAGAGTCTTCTCCTTCTTGGCAACAAAAGACTTTTCTTTCTTGCCTTTAAAATGAGTCTTCTTCTTGTCACTAGATTCTTTTCTCTTTTCAGGACAATCTGCAACAACATGGCCTTGTCTATTGCAGCAATAGCACACTATTTTTGAAATAGTTGCCTTGCTAGATTTAGTCCTCTTCCTATCCTTCTTTGAAGACTTTTTGTTCTGATTGAAGTCTTCTTTTCCTTGTGAAGTAGAAGGCCTTGTCCTCCACTGTTTCTTCTTCAAGAATTTCTGAAAATGTCTAGTGAAGGCAGCAAAGTCTTCATCACTTTCACTGCTTTCAGACTTTGTACTGACAGTCTCATCTGACTCTGATTCAGCAACCTTTGGAGGTGGGGTTGGTGACTTATTCCTGCACTTTCTGGGGGCTTCTGTCTTGAAAGCTACAGTTCTTTCCTTATATTCATTTCTTGTTGATTTCTCCTCCTCTTTCCTCACTGTCAACTGCATCTCATATGACAACAATTTGCCAAACAGTGTAGGTGGAGGAATTTCTCCCAACTTAGCCATTTCTCTAATGGCACAGATCTTGGTGTCTCAATCTTTAGTTAGGGACCTTAGGAACTTGTCATTTAGTTCATAATTACTGAACTCTCTTCCATAAGACATGAGTTCATTCACTATCCTGTAGAACTTCTTATAGCACTCAGTTATGCTATCACCCTTTCCTTGTCTAAAACTTTCATACTCTTGATTTAGCAAGGATTTTCTATCTCGCCTAACTTCTTCAGAACCCTCCATATACACAATAAGAGTATCCTACATCTCTTTGGCTGTCTTACAGTGTATAAGATTCTGAAAAGTTGCATCATCTATGGCACTCACTATAATGTTTTGAGCCCTTTTGTCCATGGTGGCTAGGACAATCTCATCCTTTGTCATTTCAGAGAAATCCTTTGGTGTTCTCTGATTTGCATCTAGAACTGATATCTTCATGGGCACATATGGCCCCTCTTTTACTGTGATGTAAATCCTAGGGTCTGAGGCTTCCATAAACAGCCTTACTCTTTACTTCCAGATCCCAAATATCTCTTTCCTACATATAGGTAATTTCATGGATCCCAATTCCTTGTGATTCTCAGAGGAACCCATGGTTCTTGAATTTCTTGAATCTGTAATTTTGACTTAGACTGAATCTGCCAATCAGGATCTCCTCAGACTATTAGTCCTTTTTGAGCAACCTGGCTCTGATACCACTTGAAAGATATAGTACCTAAACACCTAGAGGGGGGGGGTGAATAGGTGACCAAATTCTTTTTGACTTCTTATGGCAGCAATCAGTTAATATCACAGAATTCTAACTATTTTATCACAGCAAACACACAGCATACACAGCAAATCACAATCACAGCAGACATAGAGTTTTATAGTGGTTCCCCAAGCTTTGGGTACATCCACTTTCCCCCTTCGCCTATCTAGCTGTGTACTAGATTCGGCCAAACTCCTCCACTGTCTCAGAACCCAAACTGGTTCCTACACCTCAGGCCCAAGGCCCTACAACTCAGCTTTTCCCCAAAGCCTACACTCAGCCACAAAGGCCTACACTCAGCCAACAAGGCCTACACTCAGCCACCAAGGCCTACACTCAGAGATTTCAATCTCCTACACTCAGGCTCTTAAGCCCTACACTCAGCCTTTATAATTACAGGCTTACAAAAACTCAGATCCAAAGGATCCTGTAAGATAAAATGTATACAAAAAGTATAAACTCAACAACTTAGAAGAAAGAGAGATAAGTTGTGAGATTCTTGATGAGTTCTTGGAAGAACTCAGCTGGACTCAATCTGACTTAGCTTTCTTCAAAGCTTCTTGAAAGTTGAACTCAATAAGATTGACTCCTTCTGCAGTTGATCCTTGACCTCTGCCACTTAGAATTCAGAATAAATCTGAACCCTTCTTCTCAGCCTAGTTCCAATGGCTGATTTCTTGGATGGAGCTCTCTCTCTCCAACTTCTTAGATCTGCACTTAATTCTTCAAGGAATAGCTAGATCTTCTTTGTTTGATACTTGATCAATGATTTTAACAACTCTGTGAACTACTCTTTCTGTAGACTGTATAAGCCTATTTATAGGCCTTCTTCATGGTAACCGGCTGGTCCGGTCCATAATTGCTTTCTGACATCTCTGACAGGTGTTGTAGACCGGCTGGAACGACAGCTGTCAAGTCATCCAGTCAGTTCTTGAAAAATCTCCAACTGTCTGAAAGTGTCGAGACTTTCTGTCTTTAAGTGTCGACACTTATAGACCAAGTGTCGACACAAGTTGTGTAAGTGTCGACACAACTCCTTGTGTTGTTGATTCTATGTCTCGACACAGTTTCTTCTTTATGTGTCGACACTGAAATTGAGTGTCGACACAAGTACTTGATCTTCTGTATTTTGCTGAATTCTTCTAAGTGTCGACACATCTCCTTTGTGTCGACACATCTTCATGTGTTGAATCTGTTAAGTGTCGACACTACTTCTTGGTGTCGACACATGTCTTCAGTGTTGATACTTGCTGAGTGTCGACACAGCTCCTTGTGTCGACACTTGATTCTTCTGTTGAGACTTCAGCTGAGTGTCGACACATTCCCTTAGTGTCGACACTTGTACTTAGAATAATTTGTAGATCTTGCTGTTCTTCGCTAAGTGTCGACACAGCTCCATGTGTCGACACTTTCTTCAAGTGTAGAGTCTTCAGCTGAGTGTCGACACATACTATCTTGTGTCGACACTTTCTTTAAGTGTTGACTCTTCTGTTGTGTGCCGACACATTGTTCTGGGTGTCTACACATACTTCAAGTGCTGACTCTTCTGTTGAGTGTCGACACATTGTTCTGGGTGTCGACACATATACTTAGTCTCTGCTGACTTTTGCTGAGTGTCGACACAGCTCCAAGTGTCGACACTTTCTGGTGTAGACACAGTTCTTCTAGGTGTCGACACTGCTGTTAAGTGTCAACACAGCTTTACTGCACTTTTCTTAACTGAGTGTCGACACAGCTCCTTGTGTCGACACTTTCTGTCTGGTGTCGACTCTGCATCCCAGGTGTCGACACAATGACTCCAAGTGTCGACACTGCTTGCCTGGGTGTCGACACAAGTCTTCTTAAGTGTCGACACTTTCCCTCTGGGTGTCGACACATGGACTTAGAAACTTTTTGCTTCAGTCCTGCAAATACTTAACCTGCACAAGTAACTCAAAATACATCAAATACATTATGATGTATATCATTGAGTTGGGTGAGGCTTCTTCAAATCAGGTACATTTAAACCAATGTACCCAACATGCTAATTATGTATCGCCTTGTTTTCATCAAATTTGTGGTAATTTGTTCGTATGTAGGCTTGCAACCAAAGAGATTTCTCCTAATTATGAATTGCTTATTTGTTTTACATGAATTGCAAATCTCTAGATTGAGAAATTGGAAGTTTGTAATGATAGTTACATGTTCATATTGTGGTGTTGAATCTTTTTGTAATTCAAATTTCATGATCGAGAGATATGTTGTTTTGATACTTGGAATACGAATAAATGGATTCATGGTATTTTAGAGATAAGATTTCATGAATGTATGTAGTAGATAGGGTGTTTCCACTAATGCAGACTTGAGTATTGTAAATTGTTTGAGAGAAAGTTTACTAACTTAGGTTTAGATCTTGAATTGCTCGAGAGAGAATTCGATAGATGTTTACCCTTTACATTACAACAAATTTGATAATCTTATTATTTCATGATTACGTAAAATTGAGTTAATGAATGAGTATTTCATGTAATTGCTCATAACTTTCAGCTTTTTATCATCTTGAATTACCCAATATTTAATTATCCAAATAGTCATAGTTAGGTTAATTTTAGATTAAAAATCAATTTTAATTGTTGGTACGATAATAGAGTTAGGGTGAGTACGAGTATTTGAAATGGCCCTGTGGAATACAACACGAGATGTAGATTTCTCCTATACTATGATTGATAGGTGCACTTGCCTGAAAGTTAATTCAATCTAGCTTATGCCCATCTACATAATTTATATTAGAGTGTAGAATGAATCCGCATCGAGTTATTACTTGTTAGCAAAGGAAATCATCAAGTTTTTGGCGCCATTGCCGGGGAATCGATTTCATTATTTTGAAAGCCTAAACTTTATTAATCTACCAAATTTTGTTTATTAATATATAATTGTAAATTAGTTATAGAATAATTATATCACTTAATCTCTGTTTTGTAGTCTGTTAGTCTATGACCAGGGGCAGAAATTCTAGGCTAGCACCATTTCATCCTGACCCAGAGTGAATTATCCATAACACCAACCAAAGAGACGTGGGAGTTAATACCACAGATATTTCAAACGAACTAGTGGAAGAAGAAACAGTTAATCAAGGAGAGAATCATCCGAAAAATTTGGATACCATGGCCAACCATAATGAGCAAACTATGTCTAACTTTGATAGACCTAACCTCCAAGGAACTGGGTCAAGTATCATTATACTGCCAATAGTCACCAATAACTTCGAATTGAAGCCTAGTGTCATACAGATGGTTCAACAGTATGTCCATTATGATGGCCTGGAAGATGAAGATCCTAACACCCACTTGACCGGATTCCTGGAGATATGTGATACATTCAAGATCAATGGTGTTTCCAATGATGCCATTCGATTGCGATTGTTTCCATTCTCGTTAAGGCATAAGGCGAAGCAGTGGTTGAACTCATTACCTAGAGGGTCGATTACTACTGGGGATATGATGGTTGAGAAGTTTTTGATGAAGTATTTCCCATCAGCAAAGACTACAAAGCTAAGGAATGACATCTCTACGTTCATGCAATTGGAATCTGAATCGTTGTACGATACATGGGATCTTTTGAGGAGATGTCCCCACCATGCTCTACCTTCATGGATTCAGATTCAAACCTTCTACAATGATCTCAATCCGGCCACTAAATAGATGATTGATGCAGCTAGTGGAGGCACTTTAAATAACAAGACACCTGAAGTGGCTCAACAGTTGATAGAAAACATGGTGATGAACAACTATCAATGGACTACCATATGCAAAAGCCTAGCAAGTCCGCAGGAATTTATGAAGTGGATGATGTCACCGCCTTAGCCATTCAAGTGGAGAAGCTTCACCAAAAGATGGATAACCATACCTTAACATCAGCCTCCATGGTACCTCAACAATGGGGTCCTTCATATAGTGGAATGCCTAGTTGTGAACCTTCAGTACAAGAGCATGTTGACTATATGGGTAATAATATTAGACCTCCTTTCAATCAAGAGAGCAACCCATATAGTTCTACATACAATCCTGGATGGAGGAACCACCCCAATTTCTCTTGGGGAGGACAAGGCAATTAAGGGAAGCAACCCATGTTTGGACAACAACAACAACCAGAACCAAGGAAGCCTACATTGGAAGATGTGCTCACCAAGTTCATGCAAACTACCGATGTAGCCTTCTGGAATCAAGAGGGCTCGATTCGGAATTTGGAGAATCAGATTGGAC
The DNA here is from genome assembly GCA_039583875.1 of Platanthera guangdongensis. Lineage (NCBI taxonomy): Eukaryota > Viridiplantae > Streptophyta > Magnoliopsida > Asparagales > Orchidaceae > Platanthera > Platanthera guangdongensis. Next base: position 11,842,634 of record CM077157.1, on the reverse strand, counting down.
AGCTTGCAAGGATGGTTTCTAAAAGACAACAAGGAACGCTTCCAGGAAATACTGAGACAAATCCTTGGGAGCATGCAAAATCCATTCAATTGAGGAGCGGAAAGGAGTTACAAGACCCAAGGATTACGAAGGAAGCGCCCCAAGTGGAGTCTAGCGGCGAAGGACCAAGCGAGATGAACGTGCAACCGATGGAGTATCAACAAGCAGTACCATACCTAACAAAGCTTAACAAGGAGCGCATGGATGCGCAGTATGGTAAATTTCTATCTATGTTTAAACAATTACATGTCAATTTACATTTTTCTGAAATTATTCAAATGCCTAAGTATGCGAAATTTCTTAAGGATTTAATTTCTAATAAAAGGAAAATAGAGGAATTATCATTAGTAACACTTAGTGAAGAATGTTCTGCTATTTTGCAAAATAAACTACCACAAAAAATTAAGGATCTCAGTTCATTTTCAATTCCATGTTTAATCAGAGATTTGCAAGTAAATAAAGTTTTAGCGGATTTAGGAGCAAGTATAAATTTAATGCCTTATTAACTATATTTGAAACTAGGTCTAGGAGAACTTAGCCCAACTAGAATGAGTATTCAACTAGCAGATCGATCAGTTAAGTATCCTAGAGGAATAGTGGAGGATGTATTGGTTAAGGTAGATAAGTTTATATTTCCTGCTGATTTTGTTATTCTAGATATGGATCAAAATATTGAAGTACCACTTATATTAGGTCGTCCATTTTTAGCCACTTCTAAAGCGCTTATTGATATTTTTGATGGTAAATTAGTTTTGCGAGTAGGAGAAGATGAAATCACTTTTCAAATTGGCAATACTATGAAACAATCTTTAGATAATGATGATTATTGCTATTTTTCTCATGGTATTGATAATGTTATGCCTTCTATAAATTCTAATTTTTATTGTAAAGCTCCTTTTGAAATTTGTATTACAAACTGTTATTTTGAAGAAGAAAAAAATAAAGATATTGTTGAACATTCATTTTTTTAGATAATAGTGTGGCGATGAATAGAACGACTGAATATAGTTTGATTACTCAAGGAGATCATGAAGCTTTTAAGAATAATACTAAGAATCCACCAATAGTAGAACTTAAAAAATTATCAGATCATCTTGAGTATGCATTCTTAGGAACTAATTCTTCTTATCCAGTTATTATTTCCTCTAATCTGTCTAATACTGAAAAAGATAAATTAATAACTGTATTGAAGAAATGTAAAGGTGCAATAGCATGACAAATATCTGATATAAAGGGTATTAATCCTAGTTTTTGCACTCACAAAATCCTTTTCGAAGAAAACTATAAATCTTCTATTCAACCGCAACGTAGGCTAAACCTGAATATGAAAGAGGTAGTCAAGGCGGAGATTGTTAAGTTGTTAGATGCTGGTATTATATACTCTATTTCGGATAGTTCATGGGTTAGTCCTGTCCAAGTCGTTCCTAAGAAGGGTGGTCTAACAGTGGTAGCTAACGATAAGAATGAGTTAATTCCTACGCGAACGGTAACAGGTTGGCGTGTCTGTATTGACTATAGGAAATTAAATGATGCCACTAGGAAAGACCATTTCCCTCTGCCTTTCATTGACCAAATATTAGAATGTTTGTCAAGACATTCCTATTATTATTTTCTAGATGGACTTTCTGGATACTTCCAAATTCCTATAGCACCAGAAGACCAGGAGAAAACAACATTTACTTGCCCATTCGATACATTTGCCTATAGACATATGCCTTTCGGGTTATGTAATGCACCCGCCACTTTTCAAAGGTGCATGCTAGCCATCTTTAACGAATAAGTTGAGGATATCATGGAAGTATTTATGGATGATTTTTCTGTTTTTGGCGACTCGTTTAATCTATGTTTGGATAATTTAGAGAAAGTTCTTAGGAGGTGTGAGGATACTAACCTAGGGCTCAGTTGGGAGAAGTGCCATTTCATGGTCAAGGAAGGGTTAGTGCTTGGCCATAAAATCTCAAGCCAAGGAATCCAAGTAGATAGAGCAAAAATTGAGACCATCGAAAAGTTACCACCGCCAACCTCCGTCAAGGCAGTGAGAAGTTTCTTAGGACATGCGGGGTTTTACCGTCGGTTTATTAAGGACTTCTCTAAAATAGCTAAACCACTTACCAGGCTGTTAGAAAAAGACACACCTTTCATTTTTGAACAAGAGTGTTTACAAGCCTTTGAGTTTTTAAAAGAGAGATTAATTAATTCTCCTATTATGATCGCGCCCGAGTTTAATCAACCATTTGAGATCATGTGTGACGCTAGTAGTTTTGCGGTAGGGGTTGTTTTAGGACAACGCCGAAACAAACACTTTCATCCTATATACTACGCTAGCAAAACACTTAATAATTCACAGGAGAATTATACAACTATAGAAAAAGAACTCTTAGCAGTGGTATTCGCCTTCAATAAATTTAGATCTTATTTAAAATTATTTAAAGTGGTAGTATATACCGATCACTCTGCCCTAAGATATTTATTAGCCAAGGCGGAAGCCAAGCCTCGTTTAATTCGTTGGGTTCTCTTATTACAAGAATTTGATTTAGAAATTAGGGATAAACGAGGAGCGGAAAACTTAGCGGCAGACCATCTTTCACGTTTAGAAAATCCACTACGATCAATGTTAGATGAATCTGAAATTTCTGATACATTTCCTGAGGAATCACTATTTGCCATATCTACAAATATACATCTTGATTATCCATGGTTTGTGGATTATGCAAACTATCTTGTACATAAGGTTCTTCCAAAAGAATTTTCATAATAGCAGAAAAAGAAATGTTTCTCTGATCTGAAATATTACTTTTGGGAGGACCCCTTTCTTTTTTGGATATGTGCAGATTCCGTTATACGAAGGTGTGTATCAGCGGAGGAAGGTTGGAAAATTTTGGAGCAGTGTCATTCAGGCCATGCCGGTGGTCACTATGGAGCAAATCGCTCCGCAAAAAAGGTTCTTGATTCTGGTTTTTATTGGCCCCTTCTATTCAGGGATGCCCGAAGGTTTGTGTTTTCATGTGATTTTTGTCAGAAAGCAGGTAATATTTCTAAATTACATGAAATGCCACAAAAATATATTCTTGAATGTGAAGTATTCGATGTGTGGGGGATTGATTTTATGAGACCATTTTCAGTTTCTTTTGGGAATAAATATATTTTAGTAGATGTGGATTATGTATCGAAGTGGGTTGAAGCATAAGCTTTGCCTACTAACGATAGTAGGGTAGTAGTCCGATTTTTAAAATCCTTATTTGCACAATTTGGCATACCACATGCACTTATTAGCGATAAGGGTTCACATTTCTGTAATTCGCAGGTAGATAAAGTATTGGAAAAGTATGGAGTTACACATAAGATAGCCACTCCTTATCATCCGCAATCTAGTGGTCAAGTTGAAGTTTCCAATAGAGAGCTTAAGAGGATCCTAGAAAACTCTATAGAATGGAATATGAAGCAGTGGTCTAGAAAACTTAACGATTGTTTGTGGGCATATAAGACCGCCTTCAAAACACCTATAGGGACCACCCCCTTTAGATTAGTCTATGGCAAATCCTGCCACCTGCCTATAGAATTAGAACACAAGCCGTATTGGGTGATACGCTCTTTGAATTTTGATACTAATTCTATAGGGGAGAAACGTAAACTTCAACTTAACGAGTTAGATGAGTGGAGAACCATGGCCTATGAGAACTCCCGGATTTATAAGGAGAAGACCAAGCTATTTCATGACCGTCACCTTCAGAAACCCAAGACATTTCAGAAAGGTGACCAAGTCCTCCTTTTTAATTCCCGTCTTCATTTATTCCCAGGGAAGTTAAGGTCTAAGTGGTCCGGACCCTTCAAGGTTAAAGAAGTCTTCCCCTACGGCACCGTCGAACTTACCCACCCTGAGAAGGGAGATTTTAAGGTTAATGGACACCGACTGAAGCCTTATTATGGTGAGCTCCCTAAAGACTTCGCTCGTCAAGAGACCTGCCTTCGTCTAGATTAGGATTATGAAAAATATAGTAATGTTCATAAGTTCTAAAATTTTTAATATAAGTATAGTTATAAGAAAAAAATTTAAGTTATAAAAAAAAATTTCTATAATTAATTTCACCAAAAGAAGAATTCGAGTTTTAGAAGCGCACACGGGTCACCACATGCCCGTGTGGGTGGCAGTGTGCTCAACATAGCCTCAGGCCCAGCCGTGTCGCTTACATCTGTAGTAAGACGATTTCATCCCGAGAACCACACGGGTTCACACCAACCCGTGTGTCTGGCCGTATCATATGGCGTCTCTTCGCTCGACGATCGTCGAGACCACTGTGTCGACACATCCGACACGCCCGTGTTGGATGGTACATGCCCGTGTCGGATGGTACATGCCTGTGTCGCGTGTCACCCACCAATCCGCGTGTTTTTAATGTGCTGTGCCAGATCAGACACGGGTCCACACACGGCCGTGTGGTGGACCGTGTCCGCCTGGCGCGCTGTTTTCTGTCAGTTTGACCGCACGGCCCCCCCACAACCCGTGTTTCACGAGGCTGAGATTCCGCAACACGGGTAAGCACACGCCCGTGTGAGCACCCGTGTTCGACCCCTTTAAATGGGGGTTGTGTGCTGTTCTTCTCCCCCACTTCCTGATTCCAGCAGTTCCTCCCAGAATCCATCTTCTCCATGGCCTGGGCTCAAAGTTGAAGTTTTTGCCTTCAACGTGCGCAGTTTTGCCCCCTCTACTCGTCTTCTTTCATCCTAGGTAACATTTCGTTTCCATTTTATGCATCTTCTCCTTCATCTCCACTTTTCTCTCCGAATTTTCTCTCCGAATTTTCCTCCACCAATTTTTTTTTAAAAAAAGGAAATTTTTTCCTTTTTTCTATTTCTCCACAGATAATGTCTTCCGGAAGAGGCCAAGGCGATCGTCGTCATCGACGAGAGCTCTAGGCTCTATCTACGGAGCGGCGTGACGCTGTTGTGCCGCTAGTGTTCACCGATCCTGCGCATTCCGCCCGTTACAACCGCCTCCAATCAAAGAAATTTCAAGACATCCGCACCATTGATTGGAGTGTATTAGAAGAAATAAACTTAGCGGGGGATGTCCGGGAATTAATTTCTATATTGGGTTGGGAGCAATTCTTTGCGATAGAAGAGTTAGGCTTTAATGAACTCACACTCGAGTTCCTGTCCTCATTTTACTTAAATATTAGGCCTAATCTGATTGATTCTGATCACAAGCATGAGGGGGTCATCTCCTTTCGAGTAGGGGGTACTTTTTACACACTTACCCTGCTCCAGTTCACTTAATACCTCGGGGTGTATGAGGCGTCTTTCCTCTTTAGTGCCGCTTACTCCGACCTTCATTTCAACCTCCCCTCTCGCGATCTTGCCGGCGGTATCTGGGCTCGGCTCGCTTTTGACCTTAGTCCATATGAGGCCAAGAGGTCAAAGGCATCCTAGTTGTATTCCCCGCCCTCCATTACATTCACCACCTCCTGAGCCATACTTTCAGCGGCCGGGGAGAAAGCTCCGGCGTTGTCAGTCAGCAGGACTTGCTGTACCTCTATAGCATGTTGTCTCATTATCCTCTCCACCTAGGCTTCCTACTCGCCCAGTTCATCCTCCACTAGGCTGACACCCCCGCATAGGGTCTATTTGTGTAGCACCCTACATCACTCTTTTGGTTAAGAACATGGGCATCTTATCAGCCCTCCCCCTGATGATAGTGGTCGCGAAGACCGTGCCCATCACGATGGCCAGCCTTCGATCCCTCCGCCTCGTCACCGCCCGTCAGGGCCGGGGAGGCATCACATATTCTATTGCGAGGAGTGGACCGCACGAGCAGGACGACACTGACGATGAGGTGGATCCTGACCTCGATGTGCCTCTGGTGCCTCCGCCCCATTCCACTTATGATCAGGGAGAGTTTTCTACTGCTCCCCCTCCACCTCGTTTGCGCTATTCACGGGAGTTCCGGCATTTCTTCGACACCGAGCTCTCACCGCACTTACAGAGTATCGAGGTGGCGCAGATGCGGACGGAGGACATCCTCATCTAGATCAGGGACCACTTAGGGATCGCCCCTAGAGAGCCTGCAGCTCCTGGCCAGCCATACTTCCCCGACGACCAGACTGACCAGCCGCCTTACTTTTGACATGTATCTGTGTATTGTAGTATATCTTTATTTCTATTAGTGTATTTTAGATATTATATATGATTTCATGTCAGCTCCTGGTTCCTTCATGTACTCTTCTATTTTGATGATAGCAGTTTTTTTATTATTCTTAGTGAAATTACTTTTTCAGCACTTTACATTGCAATGAGGACATTACAAATTCTCAATCTGGGGGTGGATGTTCTTTCTTCCATTTTATAATTATTGTGATGGATATAGTTACAATTGATAATAATTTTGTTATCATAACACTCAAGTTAGTTATACCCCCTAAAAAATAAAAATTTTGTTGACTTTTGTTACTCTTTTAAGCACTCACTATTCATTCAGTTGGGATTATCACTATTTAATTTAACTTCGCACGCTGATTAAAATGAATTAATGTAGACTCATAGAGCTTTCGACTTTGTTGATTCGTAATTAAGTATAGAAATACATTAGCTTAATTTTTCTCTATATAATTTATTGTGAAGATTAATCCTCTATATTATTAACTATCAATCACTATATTTTAGAAAATATAATTATCTATAGTAATGTGAGTCGATGAGTGTAACATTTTTATAATTTGGTATTAGGGAATTAAAATGAAAGATACTCTCTATTGATGTCTAGCACGTACCCTCTAGCGATCCTCAAAAATGTTGCATAAGTTAACTAGTGAGGGCGGAAATGACTTAGGCCTCCTTTTGGATAGCTTGTGCCTTGCAAACCCAAAACCTTAAATATTATACCCTTGCACACCCAATTTGGACCTAATCCCTATCCTTTTGAAACTCTACCACTAAAAGTCACCAAAGACAAATCCTTACCTATTAGTACACCTATCATTGAGCTGTTCATGGAATGAGTTTGTTCGTAGTGATATATGGCCTGAGTGCGTGTATACTTGCACCCACTCGGAATGATCCCTACTATGAACCCAAAAAAAAGAAGAGAAAAAAAGACATAGTGGTACGTAGCCTGAGTGCGTGTATACTTGCACCCACTCAGAATGATCCCTACTATGGTCTCTTGGTTGAGAAGAATAAATATTTATAGTATTCTTCAGAAATGTGGGAAGTATACTAATTGCAAAGTCTGGGGGTGTTTTATAACACTAACGTATGTTAAGGTATTTTCCAACAAAAGACTCAATCAAGATTTAGGTGTGAAAGAAAAGAAAACAAAATCCATTAAATCTATCTTTGATTGGCTCACCTATAATCTTCTATCCTAAGCCAAAAAGGCTACACCATAATACAAGTCCTAAGGATCCGACCCCACTAAGTCTAACTAGTGCCGTGGAGAGGGTGTGAAAAGGGTAAGCTCATGACTATCAATATGGGTACTTCTAAGTTTTGAAATACTAATACGTATTTTATTGAGATTGTTATTTTCTCCTGACATTTGATATAGATAACTATACCTTTATTTCTAGGAAAGAGTGAAAGATACTTAAAAGATATATTGGAGGAATTTTAAAATAAATTTATACTTAGAAACATCTGCTAAACTATTTCCTATACGATTACATCATTAAAGTCCCATTTAAATTCATAGTAACCAGTGTGAGGAGATAAAATTATTTATTGGTAACCCAAGTGTTTGAATTAGTTTGCTCATGGACAAGCAAACATCTAAGTCTAGGGGTATTTGATGAGTGCGATTATGATAGGCCTTTTACAATCATAATTGTAATCATGTCCACTATTTTCTGCCTCTTTGTGTAGTAATTTCGCAAGATTAGTTGAGAAATTGTTTTATCATGAATAGGAGAGCACAGTTAGGATTTTTGGTTACTCCTTGTATTAAGCTATATATTTAATTTTTCATTTTTCTAATGCAGGTAATGCCAACCAATGGAACTAAAAGTCTTGGAGCAAACAGAGGAGTTCACAGAGTCAACATGGCTGATGACAGGACAAAAATTTGGCGCACACGGCTACATACACGGTCATGTTAATACCCGTGTCCTATGTGCCCTGAAACTGAAGAAATTGGATGCAGGAGACAGAGACTCACACGGGTAGGCACACGCCCGTGTGCTTACCCGTATCCAATTTGAACACGACTGCCGACAAACCCGTATCTGGAGAACATGAAGAACAACACAGTCGTGTTAGTACCCGTGTCATCGGACATAACCCACTACCAGACACGCCTGTTCGTGGGGAACTGCTCTAGAACCGTCAACACGGCCTAACACACGGCCGTGTTGGTATTCATGTTCGACTTTGTTTGCTAGGAGACTATAAAATTCCTGTAGAAAAATGAGAGGGGACTTTTTTTTGGATCAGTTTTCGTTGGGGAGAACTTCTGGAGCACGAAGTGGAGCATCCAAGAGAAGGAGGATTTGAAGGTTATTGTTGTATGCATTTAATCTTTCATTAATCCCTTTTGATCTTCCATATCTCTTGGTGATTCAACTTTAGCTATCTTTTATTTTGTATGAACTTTAATTTGGAACAATTTGTTAATCATGTATCGCCTTGTTTTCATCGAATTTGTGATAATTTGTTCGTATGTAGGCTTGCAACCAAAGAGATTTCTCCTAATTATGAATTGCTTATTTATTTTACATGAATTGCAAATCTCTAGATTGAGAAATTGGAAGTTTGTAATGATAGTTACATGTTCATATTGTGGTGTTGAATCTTTTTGTAATTCAAATTTCATGATCGAGAGATATGTTGTTTGGATACTTGGAATACAAATAAATGGATTCATGGTATTTTAGAGATAAGATTTCATGAATATATGTAGTAGATAGGGTGTTTACACTAATGCATACTTGAGTATTGCAAATTGTTCGAGAGAAAGTTTACTAACTTAGGTTTAGATCTTGAATTTCTCGAGGGAGAATTCGATAGATGTTTACCCTTTACATTACAACAAATTTGATAGTCTTAATATTTAATGATTACATAAAATTGAGTTAATGAATGAGTGTTTCATGTAATTGCTCATAACTTTCGGCTTTTTATCATCTTGAATTCCCCAATGTTTAATTATCCAAATAGTCATAGTTAGGTTAATTTTAGATTAAAAATCAATTTTAATTGTTGGTACGATAATAGAGTGAGGGTGAGTACGAGTATTTGAAATGGCCCTGTGGAATACGACACGAGATGTAGATTTCTCCTATACTATGATTGATAGGTGCACTTGCCTGAAAGTTAATCCAATCTAGATTATGCCCATCTACATAGTTTATACTAGAGTGTAGAATGAATCTGCATCGAGTTATTACTTGTTAGCAAAGGAAATCATTAGTATGTTATATTCACAACAACAATAAAAGATACATTGGAAAGTTTGAGGCTAAGGATGAAGAGGGAATTTTTCTAGGATATTCCCAAGTTAGCAAAGCCTATATGGTTTTTAATAAATCATCTCTAAAAATTGAAGAATCTTTTCATGTTACATTTGATGAAGCTAACATGTCTTGCAAGGAGAAAGAGATTTCTACCAAAAGCACCTTGCGGGTACCTCACTTGTGTGAGAGTTTGGATGGACTTAACCTCACCTTAGAGGTTCCAACACATCCTTCTCCACAAATCATTGAAGAAAGTGAAGATGAAGGCACTGAAGGAATTGATCTTCCCCCAACAGCAAACATAATTCCACAAGAGGAATTAGTTCCTACTGCTGTTCCAGAACCAACTCCACCCACTGACCTTGTCACACTAAGGGATCACCCCAGATCTCAAGTGATTGGAGACATTTCAGTAGGTGTACATACAAGGTATCAACTCAACCAAGATTTGATGCATGCCTATTTTCTCTTTCAGGTTGAACCTCTATCCATCCATGATGCAGAGCAAGATCCCCACTGGATCATTGCAATGCAGGAGGAATTAAACTAATTTGAGAGATGTAGAGTTTGGATTTGGTTCCAAGACCCCAAAACTACCCAGTAATTGGAACCAAATGGGTTTACAGAAACAAGCTGGATGCCCAAGGAGTGATTGTGAGAAACAAGGCTAGGCTTGTTGCTCAAGGATATAGGCAAGAGGAAGGAATAGATTATGACCAAACCTTTGCACCTGTGGCAAGATTAGAGGTAATCAGAATATTCCTTGCCTATGCAGCCTACAAGAGATTCAAAGTCTATCAAATGGATGTGAAGAGTGCATTCCTAAATGGAGTATTAAAAGAAGAGATTTATGTTGAACAACCTCCAGGTTTTATCTCTCTAACTCACCCCTCTTATGTTTTTAAATTGCATAAAGATCTTTATGGTCTAAAGCAAGCTCCAAGAGCTTGGTATGGGACCTTACCTAGCTTTTTGATAGAGCATAAGTTTATTAGAGGCATAGTAGAAAAGACACTTTTCACTAGACATCATAAGGACCAAACAATGTCAGTACAAATATATGTGGATGACATCATATTTGGGTCTACTGATTCTAAATTATGCAAGAGGTTCTCTGACCTCATGCATTCCAAATTTGAAATGAGTAGCATGGGTGAGCTCTCATACTTCCTTAGTCTCCAAGTGAAGCAGCTCCCTGATGGCATCTTCATCTCCCAAGCTAAATATGCAAAAGAGCTTATGAAAAAGTTTGGGATGGCTGATGGCTTAGCAAAGAAAACACCTGTAGCTACAAATGCTGTAATAGACTCTGATACACATGGGAAACCTGTTGACCAGAAATTATATAAGGGCATTGTTGGGTCCCTATTATATCTTACAGCTAGCAAACCTGATATCATGTTTGCCACATGCCTTTGTGCTAGGTTCCAAGTGAACCCTAAAGAATCTCATATAATTTTCATAAAAAGAATTTTGAGATATATAAAAAGTTGTCTTAGTATAGGCCTATGGTATCCCACTGAATCAGAATTTGAGTTAACTGGATACTCATATGCTGATTTTACTGGATGTAGGGTGGACAGGAAAAGTACTTCAGGAACCTTCCAGTTCCTGGGTATGAGATTAGTATCTTGGTTTTGTAAGAAACAGTCATCTGTGTCTACCTCAACTGCTGAGGCAGAATATATTGCAGCTGGCAGCTGTTGTTCCCAAATGCTGTGGATTCAAAATCAATTACTAGACTATGGTCTCAACTTAAATAATTCAACTCTACTTTATGAAAACACAAGTGTTATTGCTATAACACAGAATCCAGTCCATCACAGTAGGATTAAGCATATAGATATTAGACATCATTTCATAAGAGAGTGTGTAGACAAAAACAAAACTAACCTTGTCTATATCTACAATGATTTACAAAGAGCTGACATTTTCACCAAACCTCTGAATGAAAGAAATCATCTGTTCTTTATAAATCAGCTTGAAATGATCAATGGAGAAGACTTAGTTTAGTTTCTGTCTACACTCGACGAATTTTCCAGAGTTCGTCAAACAAAGCTCGACAAACTAGGGATAGTTCGGGAGATATTTGTTGAACGGAGGTCGACGAACTCTCTATGAGTGAAGTTGTTTTCGTCGAACGGAGATCGACGAATCCACTTCAGAAAACTTTCGTCGAATGTAGCTTGACGAAATGTCTTCAAATCTTCAGACTGCGCTCGACGAATTGTTTAACTCTAAATTATTTCGTCTAACCCAGATCGAAGAATGTTTTAATTTTCGTGGAACAGAGTTTGTCGATTCATATTCTGGAAAACCCTATATCAAGGTTTCCTTCGACCTCCGTCCCGCGCTTTCTATTACCTTGCACTTGATCGCCGTTTATCTTTCTTGCAGGTGATTTCATGGCGATTCCTGCAGGAACATTGGCTGCGATGAAGTTCGACACCAACTTCGATGTTGACTTTGATTCTTTTCAGCACTCGGACCCGATATTTCTGAATATTCTGGAACTTTTGGAAGAGCAGCAACTGAAGAATCTAATGACAATAAGTATTAAAATATCTGGAACTGAGATTAGAGAATGGGTCTAAACATCTTCAACTACAGAGGAGAATACCATGATTGGAACAATTGCGGGTAACACCATCTCTCTATCTCCCGCCGTTTTGACTGAAATATTTGGATTGAGTAATGGAGAAGATGAACTGGAAATTGATAATGAGGAAAATGATATGATGTTAAGCATGATGGGTTATGCTGGAGATAACCCTAATAAATTGTTGAAGAAGCACTTATCTGCAGAATATAAGTTTCTGGCAGATATTGTTGGGAAAGTCTTGTTAGGCAAGCACACTGCACATGATTATATAACCAGGCATCAGTTTCTGGTTATGTGTGCAGTGGTTAATAAGAAGCAAGTGGATTGGGCTTAGATCATCTTTGATCTAATCAGGAAAAAGAATAATAAAAAGGAAATTTGTTTTGGAAGGATCTTAGGGATCTTCTTAAAGGAAAATGCTGCTGAATTATTGGTCTCCCTGACCATATTCATAAATGCCAGCAAAAGGCTAACCTGTGCCTTGTTTGGCAGGTGGGAGAGGACAATCTCCAAGCCCTCTAAGGTTTCAACCTCTTCCACCACAACTTCTGAGAGCACAAGGGCTATTAGAGCCACTCCCTACCCTGCTGAAGAGAGAATTCCCTTACCACCATCTCTTCCAGCCATCCAAATCCCTTCCATAGCCCACACCATCATTCCAACTTCCACACCTCCATCATCCCCCACTCCTACCACTCCAACAACCACCAATCTTCCTACTCCACCACAATCTCCTTATGCTTCACTAGCTCCATCATCACCATCTTCTCCTCTTCCACCCCACTTATCCTCCATACCATCCTTTAATCTACTATCATCTCCTCCCACTACTCCTTCTCCTCCACATCAATCCATCCCGGATATCCAAATGCAAGATTCTCCTCCTCTATCCTCACCAACATCTACCATCTCTCTAAATGTTTCCACCCAACCACCATCTGAAACACCAACTACAACTCCACCACTGGATCCCTCCACCATCTCATCTTTCATTGCCGTCATCACCCCCTCCTCAAAAAACATAATAGCAGAGGCCATTACACCTCTTGCTACTTCCATATATATCCTATCTGCCCAGATATCTGCCCTCACTGCTGCCCCATCTTCATTTAGGGGCCTAGCTCCAGTTATTAATGAAATCAGGTAGGGGGAGATGCTTGATGAAGAAGTTGTAGCAACTCCAGCAGTAGTAGCAGTTTCAGTTTCAGCAGCTCCAGCTCTAGCAGATGCAGAGGTAGTAACAGCAGAAGATACAGATTTTATTGATCTTATTAATTTTATTGATACTGATATGGATATAGAAGAATCAGCTCCAGAAGAGTTAATTACTGTTGGTGATTTCATCATTAATCCCACAGTAGATTTAGAATATTTGTTGAAAATTTTTTGATACTGCATTTTTGAGCTTCCCTCCAGCAGATTATACTAAGCCATCTTTGGCTGTTGTTCCATATTCTTCCCCTATCAGTCCTAAAGTTGCCAAGCAACTAAGAGACAGTTTTGTTACTCCAGAACCTGTAGTCATCCCAACCCATCCAGAAATTATTTCTGCCCCCAGTTTTGTTATGGATGACTCTCCAATGCCAGATCTTGATGCCTTGATCTTGGCTGATATTGAAGAAGAGAATAAGGCAACTGCTGAAAGCACTATCAGAGTTAGTTTTCCAGTTCTTGTTGAAGTTTCTCCTCCAGCTCCATCTAAGCCTGAGAAGCCTATTATTTCTGTTGTGGCCCTGAAGGCTTTAAATGATATATATGATAATCCTCAGGGATCTAATGATGATGATGATGATGAGGATGAGGATTCTGATGAGGATCCAAAGAAGAAGAAAGTGTCTAAGAAGAGGAAAGCACCTCCTCCTCATGCTCCCAAACCAAATCTAACCAATGATACTCCCTATTATATACTTCAGAAGATAACTCCATATAAAGGGATGCCAGCATGGATGTGGTTATCTAAAAATGAACAGAAAGAAAGGAAAAGAAGTAGAAGATACTCCCCTCCTCCAACTCAGAAATACAAAAGGGACCCTCCTCCTCCTCCTCCTCCAGCTGCTGGTGCTTCAGGTTCAACTTCTCAAAGGACTACCCAATTTCAAACTTATCAAATACATCAGGGTAGGTCCTCATTTTTAGAAAGTAGCCAGCAAAGACAATATCCTTCTGGCAAGCAGCACCAGCCTCAAAAAAAGCAGCAACATCAACAAGCTGAAAGCTCCAACAGACCTCCTTCTCTTCGTGTACCCTTTGAAGATCCAGAAACAGGTACTTCAGCTAGGATTGCCAGGTTCCAAGAACTTGTTGGCCTTTCAATGATCAACAAAGCCAGAGTTGAAGGAAAGATCCCTCAGAATATACAACAATGTCAAAGTACAGGAAAGAAGTGCTTAAAAGGTTTGAAAAAGCTAACAAATTTTTCAATGTTGATGATTATATGAAATTGCACCTAGAAGGAGAAGTCCCCAGAGCCACATCTTTGAAGATTATAGGGGCTGCTGATATGACCATGATCAAAGTGCAAGCTTGTTGGAACACCCTATTACTAATTTGGGTCAGGATCACTATGTCTCTAGGAATTTATGCTTTGACCTTCTGTATAGATAATAGGTCAATTAGAATTGAGTCTAAGGGATCAGGAGTCTAGGTTTGGAAGCTGCCCTGAAGACCCAAGTTTTTCTGGAGACTAAGTCCAAATCGTCGAGCTCAGCACGACGTTTCGTCGAACTCCGGTCGACGATCGTCTAGCTCAACTATTGACAGATCGTCGAGCTCCATTCGACGATCGCTGAGCTCAACCCTCATAATATCGTCTAGCTCTGGTCGACGATCGCTGAGCTCAACTTCTCAATATCGTCGAACTCCATTCGACGATCGCTGAGCTCAGGTCGACGATTTTGACTCTGCATTGGATCCTTATCTCTGAGCTCAGTTCGATGATCTTTGAGCTCAGATCGACGATTTCTTTGCTGCTTGCATTTTCCAGTTCGCTGAGCTCAGCTCGACGATGGCAGAGCTCAGTTCGACGAATCCAGTTATCTTTCAGATTCAAATTCAAATCAGATAGAAGTTATTCTGCATTTAATTCAGAAGATCTGCCAGCCATTTTCATTTACTTCTGGAGCAAGTTTCAAGGAATTTTTCAAGGAACAAATCAGTGGACTTTCCTTCAGAACATATTATGCAATTAAGGATGTAATCAATGCAGACCAACGGCTATCTTTGACAGAGTAATATCCTATTCAGAGTCAGAGAATAAAAGATAGAATGTTTTTGAATCAGATAAGAAGATAGACAAGAACAAGAGAATAGAGATTGACAAGAATAGGACACAACTCAATACACAGAGACTCTCTCAATCTTCTGTCAACAAGAATTCAGAAGAACACTCATCAAAAAGAGATCAAGCTTTCAAACATTTTTCAGATCTCTTCAGCTCTCAAGTGTTCAAGGCCAACATCATCTCAAGACTCCAGACACTCAACATTTCAGCTTGCTGAAATCATCTTTTGCTGGAGATCTATCTTTGAAGGCCTATCACCCTCAGCAAAGCTCATCTTCCTGAAGATTTCAAGGACTCAGGGGGAGCTTTGACAACATCACTGAATCCACATAGTCTTCTCAGTTGCTTGAGAAAGAGAAGACTGCCATCACTCTCTCACCCCCATTCTGTAAAGGGTTTTTCAAACTCCCTTCAAAAGTTTGAATCTGGTTTTTGAGCACATTGTCAAAAGCTCATTGGTGGCAAGACACCTGATCAAAAAATCTGATTTGGTTTTTGAGCACCTTATCAAAAGCTCATTGGTGCCCAGGACACCTGATCAACTCATCCTGCAGTGGATTCCTACCTAGGGTGGTAGAAGAGTGGATGTACCCAAGTTGGGGAACCACTATATTTCCTTGTGTCATCTGGTTTTGCATGTTTTCTTTTTGTTTCTGGCCTAGATTTTCTTGTGCTTAGTTTCTGCATAGCTTAGTTTTATTTCTGCTTCCCTGCTTACACTCATTACAACAATTGTTGTAAAGCTTTGCAAAAGTTTTTCTTTGTATTTTAAAAAGCACCATATACTCTATTCACCCCCCCTTTAGAGTATATCAGATCTAGTTTCCCCTTTCAATTGGTATCAGAGGGAGGTTGGTTAAACATACCATATTTGTTTGGTTGTACAGGCTAACACCTGAACCCCAAAGATCCCAAACTAGATCCTTCTTTTATATTTCATTATTAGATTTAGCTTGCACAAATCATGGCCCAAAACAAAGATTATGCAAGCACCAGACCTCCAGTGTGCAATCTGTCAAAGTTTGCACTTTGGAAAGCAAGGATTAAACTCTACATGAATTCCATTGACGAGGACATTTTTAACTCTGTTTTGACAGTGTGTCCAAGACCTCCAGAGAGCACAAGCACAAATGCTGTTCCACCTCCATCAGGAACAGATGCTGACATTAAAAAGTGGAAAGTAGCTGATGCCAAGGCAATGAATATTCTAGCTCAAACAATGTCAGATGACATTTTTCAAAAAGTAGCTGAATGCAACTCAGCCAAGGAGATCTGGGACAAGCTCTCAGAAATAGTTTCAGGATCAGCTGATGAGAGAAAGGACAGAAGATCTCATCTCATCTCCCAATATGAGAACTTCAAGAAGGGAGAAACAGAGTCAGTGGGAGAAATGTACAACAGATTGAGTCTAATTGTCAGTGAACTGAGGACATTAGACAAAGAGATCTCACTGACAGAACTGAATGATAAGATCCTAATGTGCTTCCCCAGCACTTGGGATTCAAGAATCTGGCCAATTAAAGATGCCAGAAGTCTGAATGAGATCACAACTGAAGCCTTGTTGGGTAAGCTCAAATCTTATGAGCTACTCATCAAGAACAGAGAAGAAGAACAGAAGGCTGCTTCTCCAGCCACAAGGAAAGAGAAGACTATAGCATTTAAGGCAGCTGAGGATCTGCCTGAAGAAAAAGGTACAGGCAATGATGAACTTCTCAGCCTGTTAGCCAAAAGATTCTATAAGATGGCCAGAAAGGACTTCAGAAGAAGATCATACAAGGAGCAGGACAAGCCAAGGTATGACAAGTCCATTGGCAATAGCAAAGACATTATTTGCTTTGGTTGCAGGAAACCAGGGCATATGGTTCCTGACTATCCAGAAAATAAGAACAAGGACAGAAGGGACAGAAAAGAAAGAAGAAAGGAGAAGGACTCCAAAAGGAATGGAAATAGCAAACCTTCCTCCAGCAGAAATAAGCACACAAGGAAAGGATTTGTTGCTGAATCCTGGAGTGAGACTGAAGAGGAGTCAGAGGCCTCTTCCAGCTCAAGTGATGATGAGGATGATGCAGAGGAAAAGGAGTTCTGCATGATGGCAATCAATGCCTCACAACACAACTCAGAGGAAGAGGAGTCAGAGTCAGACTCAGAGACTCAACCTGAAGAAGATCAGGTAATCAGCTCTTTTGATTTCACTTCAGAAGATTTTAAACTTGAATTTAAAGCACTATGTTTAGACCTGCTAAAGTCTGAGAAAGAGATCATCTCTCTCAGAAATCAATTATCTGAACAAAGTGGTTTAAAATCAGAAAACCTCAAGCTCTCTCAGGAGTTGGAGAACTATAGGGAACAGATAGCTTCACTGAAGAGTGAACTCTCTGAGGCCAAGAAGCTTGAAGAATCTCTCAATGGGAGAAGCATCAAGCTGATGGACATCACAAGCATAGTGAACTCAAGATTCAACAGTACACTGGGCTTGGGTGCCTCATCCAGCCAGCCTATTGTTCTAACAACCCCTATCAAGTTCACTTCTGACAAGGGAAAGGGAGTTGTAGAGGTTGCCAGTAAAAATTCTGATCTGCCTCAGAAAACTAAAGTCCAGTACAAATCGTCGAACGCTGATCGACGATCTCAGCCAAGATCGTCGAACGCTGCTCGACGATCCCATATACCTGACCTCAGCCATAGTCGACCGTCGAACGGAGCTCGACGATCTGACCCAAGATCGTCGAACTCAGCTCCAAGATCGTCAAACAGAGGTCAGAGCTCTGGAAAGTTTTTCAATGGCAAGTCAAAATTGAATCCTAAGGGTTCTTCATCCCAAACATTTAACCCTTATACTGAATGGATTTTACCTCCAAGGAGATATCATCCTGAAGGATATAAGAGTCAGCCAGGGATGTCTTTCATTTCTGAATTTAAAGGTTATCAACCTAGGCCCAAGGTAAACTGGGTCAAAAACAAGTAAATTGTTTTATGTGCAGGTGAAGACCTATCCAACATCTAACCAGCAATGGTATTTGGATAGTGGATGCTCAAAGCACATGACAGGGAACAAGGACAACCTAAATTCCTTTAGAGCCAAGCTTGGACCCAAAGTTATCTTTGGTGACTCCAACTTTGGACAAACTAAAGGATATGGAGAAGTCCAGATTGGTTCTGTAACCTTCAAGAAGGTAGCATATGTGGAAGGACTGAAGCACAACCTAATCAGTATCAGTCAGCTATGTGATGAAGGCTACCAGGTGACCTTCAGCAAAACCTTATGCAAAATCAAGTCAGAGGACAACACAACTGTGTTGACAGGTAAAAGGAAAGGTAACATCTACCTAGTAGATTTTCTTTCAACTACTATAGATATCTGCTTATTCAACTCAGTCTATAGACCAAATGTTTTATGGCATAAGAGATTAGGACACCTAAACCTTAGAACTATTGCTAGGCTATCCAAGGATAACCTTGTTAGAGGACTACCTTCTGGCCCCTACAAGAAGGAAGGACTCTGCAAGGCTTGTCAATTAGGCAAGCAAACTAAAAACAGTTTTAAGTCACTTAATAAGAGTGATTCACCTAGGATACTGTATCTGTTACACATGGATCTATTTGGACCCATCACAGTACAAAGCCTAGGAGGGAAATCCTACACTTTAGTGATTGTAGATGACTTCTCTAGATTCACCTGGGTGTTCTTTCTAAGGAAGAAGTCTGATAACTTTAAATGTCTGACAGAGTTTCTCAAATGTGTAAAGATTGAGTTCAATACTCACATTGCCCTGATCAGAAGTGATCATGGGACAGAGTTTGATTCTCTTCTTATGCAAGAGTTCTGCCAGAGTGAAGGGATCAGGCATACTTTCTCAGCTCCTAGAACTCCTCAACAAAATGGGGTAGCTGAAAGGAAAAATAGAACCCTTATTGAATCTGCCACTACATTGTTGTCAGATGCTCATCTACCTCTATCCTTTTGGGCAGAGGCAGTGAACACCTCCAACTATGTGCTGAACAGGAGTCTGATACATAAACTGAAGGGAAAGACTCCCTATGAATTACTCAAAGGGAAGAAACCTAAAGTTGACTATTTCAAAATTTTTGGTTGCATTTGCTATATTCACAATAATGATAAGAAACATCTAGCAAAATTTCAAGCCAAAGCTGATGAAGGAGTGTTTCTGGGATACTCCATGATCAGCAAGGCCTATAGGGTTTATAATAAATCATCATTGAAAATTGAGGAATCTGTTCATGTTTCTTTTGATGAAACTAACATGTCTTTCAAGGAGAAGATTTCTTCTACCATAGAACCTTTGCAGGAACACTCTCTAGTTGAAGATATGAACAAGCTACAGGTTGCTCAAGAGGATGAAAGTAGTGAAGATGAAAGCAATGCTCAACATATTGAAGCTCAACCGGAAGAGCCAGTTGTTGTACCACAAGAGGAAACAACAACACAGGTTGGTGAAGGATCAACACCCCCTGTTGATTTAGTAACATCAAGAGACCATCCAATTTCCCAGATAATTGGAGAAATCTCAGCTGGTGTGCAAACCAGAAATCAGGTCAACCAAAACCTATTGCACACCTGCTTCCTTTCTCAAATTGAACCTCAGTCCATTCAAGATGCAGAGCAAGATCCACACTGGATCATTGCCATGCAAGAGGAGTTGCATCAATTTGAGAGGAACAAAGTATGGGAACTAGTGCCGAAGCCTAAGGATCATTCCATTGTTGGAACAAAATGGGTATTCAGAAACAAACTGGATGATCAAGGAGTAATAATAAGGAACAAGGCAAGGCTAGTTGCCCAAGGATACTCTCAAGAAGAAGGAATTGACTACGACCAGACCTTTGCACCTATTGCAAGATTGGAAGCCATCAGGATTTTTCTAGCTTATGCAGCTCACAAGGGCTTCAAGGTTTATCAGATGGATGTCAAGAGTGCCTTCTTAAATGGAGACATCAAAGAGGAAGTCTATGTCAGACAACCTCCAGGTTTTATCTCTCCAACTCATCCTGATTTTGTTTTTAGACTAAATAAAGCATTATATGGTCTCAAGCAAGCTCCTAGAGCATGGTATGAGACCCTAGCATGCTTTCTTTTGGAAAATGGTTTTATAAGGGGTAGAGTAGACCAAACTCTTTTCACTTAGAACCCATAAGTCCCATACCCTACTAGTACAAATCTATGTAGACGATATCATTTTTGGTTCTACTGACTCAAAATTGTGCAGAAGGTTTTCTAACCTAATGCATTCTAAATTTGAGATGAGTAGCATGGGTGAGCTATCCTTCTTCCTAGGATTGCAAGTCAAACAACATGCTGAAGGCATCTTTATTTCTCAAACCAAATATGCTCATGAGCTGGTTAAGAAATTTGGCATGTCTGAGGCATCTTGTATGAAAACACCCATGCCTACCAATGCTGTACTGGATGCTGATGAACATGGGAAACCTGTTGATCAGACAACATATAGAGCAATGATTGGCTCTTTACTGTATCTTACAGCTAGTAGACCAGATATAATGTTTGCTACATGTATATGTGCTAGATTCCAAGTTAGCCCTAGAGAGTCACACCTCACATTAGTAAAAAGGATTCTTAGGTATGTTAAAAGTTGTCCAAATCTAGGTCTCTGGTATCCAAAAGATTCAGCATTTGAGTTAACTGGATTCTCTGATGCTGATTATGCTGGATGCAGAATTGACAGGAAAAGCACCAGTGGAACTTGTCAGTTCCTTGGTGATAGACTTGTCTCTTGGTTTTGCAAGAAACAAACATCTGTGTCAACTTCAACTGTTGAAGCTGAATATATGGCTGCAGGCAGTTGTTGTTCACAAATACTGTGGATTCAAAATCAACTCCTAGACTATGGTTACAACTTAGAGAAGTCAAAAATCTTTTGTGACAATACAAGTGCTATCTCCATAGCTCAAAATCCAGTCCTCCATAGTAGGACAAAACATATAGAGATTAGGCATCATTTCTTAAGGGATAATGTTGAGAAGAATAAAATTGAATTGCAGTATATCCCAACTGATTTACAAAGGGGAGATATTTTCACCAAGCCCTTGGATGAAAAGAAACACACCTTCTTCCTAAATCAGTTAGGAATGTTAGATGGAGGAAGTCTCAAATAATACTCAAGATTTTGAAAGCTAAAAATGGACCAAGACTAGGCAAAATTCTGATTTTCCTTAGTGTCTAGGATTTCTCTGATCTCTGAACTGCGCTCGACGATTTCCCCACAGATCGTCGAACGGAGTTCGACGATTTCCAG
The DNA here is from genome assembly GCA_039583875.1 of Platanthera guangdongensis. Lineage (NCBI taxonomy): Eukaryota > Viridiplantae > Streptophyta > Magnoliopsida > Asparagales > Orchidaceae > Platanthera > Platanthera guangdongensis. The sequence goes on along the minus strand of CM077157.1, from coordinate 11,821,001 downwards.
AATCGTCGAACTGAGTTCAGCGCCCCTCAGACAGCATGAACTGTCTCCTTCGGTCAACGATCGTCGAACGGCGCTCGACGATTTTGTTCTTTGAACGATCGTCGAACGGAGCTCGACGCCTTTCCAGATCGTCGAATGGAGATCGACGATTTTGGAGTCTCTTCAGATTCCTTTAGAAGCCTCGATCGTCGAACTAAGTTCAACGATCTTTCCTTTTCTGCGTCGAACCCTAATATAAAACTCTTTTTTCGCCGTCATTCTCTCTTGCGCTTTCAATTTCTCTGCAAACTTTTCTTCCCTCCAAACAGTTCTACCTTGGTCGTTTTGTCTGTTGATTTTTGCAGGTACCATGGTCGTTTCAGTTGATGTACTCTCTGCAATGAAATTTGATGCAGGCTTTGACATCGATCTCGACTCCTTCAACACAACCGATCAAATCTTCCAGGATATTCTCACCTTATTCAAAGATCAGCAACTGTCTGCCCTGATGACAACCAGAATCAAACTTGTATTTGATGAGATTAAAGAATGGGTATATACTGCCCACAACCTTGACAACAATACCATAGTTGGTTCTATTGGTGGCACCCAGGTACCTCTGACCCCAACAGTACTCACAGAGGTTTTTGGTTTAAGGAATGGTGAAGATTCTGCTGAACTCTCTGGAGATGAGTTCTCTGATATTCTTGCCAGGATGGGTCATCCTGAGGGGAACCCTAGCAAGCTGTTTAAGAGGAACCTGTCTGTGGAATACAGGTTTATGGCTGATGTAGTAGGCAAGGTTCTCTTGGCCAAGCATTCCGCTCATGACACAATCTCCAGATATCAGCTCTGCCTTATGGGAGCTCTGGTAGATAGAAAAAGCTTGAACTGGGGAGAAGTATTTTTTGATCTGTTGAAGAAAAAGATAAACAAGACTTTTGTGAATTATGGAAGAATACTGGGAATCTTCCTCCAGGCTAAGTGTCCTACCCTGCTAGTCTCCTCTGGAGTGCACATCAATGCCTCCAAGAGACTCACCTATGCCCTTTTTGGGAAATGGGACAGGCAAATCTCCAAGCCCAGCAGGCCCTCTTCTTCTGGCCCTTCAGGCACTAGGACTCTAAGAGTCACTCCACCCCAGGTCTCTGCCCCTGCAGAAGACCTGCCTGCTGCTAGTGCTGCTGCTTCTCCTCCTCCAAGCTCAACCCTACCTCCAGCTCCATCCACCACTCCAGCCTCATCCACCATTACAATCTCCAGCCCTTCTCCAACCTCAATTCCATCCCCAGCAACTATTTCCTCTCCTCCAGCAGACCACTTCCACCCCCTTTTCTACTATCCCCCACCAGATGTCACCTCATCCCCATCCCTTCCATCCTTCACTCTCTTGGATGAATCCTACATGGATGATTCCCCCTCTTCTCCTCCAGACTTCCCATCCTCCTCCACAACTTTCCAAGACCTTCTCCACCAGATTATTGATCAACCCACCTTCACTCCCTCCATATCCATCCCTCTATCCTCCATCTCTACCATCCCCTCTCCTGAACCATTCATTCCACCCTTCAGCCCTCCTCCTCCAGCATCCTCAGCCATCCCTCAACCCTCTACCTCTGCTCCTCTCATTGAGCATGTAGATCTCCCAGCCCTTGCTGATCAGTTGTATGAGCTCCTTGCACCTAGGCTCTCTCTTCTCATGGAGGCCTCTTTAGCTCCTCTACAACAATCAGTGGCAGCTCTCTCTGTCAAGCTTTCCTCTTTCCTTACTCCTCTAGCAGCACCCCCAGCAGTGTGCCTTGATGCACAGGTCTCTGCATCCAGGCAGGGGGAGATGCCCTATGAAGCTGTTGCTGCTGTTGCTGCCCCTGCTGTTGTTTCTGCTACTACTGCTGCTGTGTCTGTTTCTGCTGCTGCTGCTACACCAGTACTAGCAATAGACCTAAGGTCCTTGCTATCTACTTTTGATACTGCTTACTTCAGCTGCCTCCCAGAGCCATATGCTGTCCAGCCCCCAGAGGTTCTTGCTGCCCAGCCCTCAGAAGATCTGTCTAAGGCTCTAGTGCCCTTCTCTTGCTGTGACCCCAAAATCATTTCTGATTTTCTTCTGTCAGTGACTGCTGCTTCTGATGTTACTGCTGCTGCTGCTGAAGACAATGCTGTGTCTACCTCTGAAGTTATATCTGCTGCTGAAGAAATTGTTTCTGATGAGCCCTTATCCCAGGATGTTTTGATGACAGAGGCTGTTGATTTTGAGCCTGCTGTAGAAGTTGTTGTTTCTGAAGCTGCTGCTGCTGCCCTCATTCCTGGAGTAATCTCTGTTGTAACATCTGCTGCTCCAGTACCTATAGTTACATCTGCTGCTGCTCCTGTTGCTCCTCCTGCTTCTGTATCTTCTGCCCCATCAGCTGCTGTTAAACTGAAAGAAGATTTGATGAAGAAGATTGATGCCTTGTATGATGCACAAAGTTCTGAATCTGAGGATTATAACACTGCTTCTGATGACTCATCTGCCACAATTGCAAAGAAAAGAAAGGCAAGAAGTAAGGCCTTGAAGAGAGTTCCTCCTGCCAAAGTCAGAGATGACAATGATGTCCCCTTCTATATTCTGCACAATTGCCCAATCACTGAGCATTGGATGCAATTCTCTAAGAACCAGTTAAAAGCTATGAAGAAGAAGAGGAAATATGAGAAAGATTCTTCTCAGTCCAAGCACCCTCATCCTCCTCCACCACCTCCACCTGATGCAGGTGCAGGTGGCAGCTCTGCAAGATCAGGCCCTGCTAGAAGCCAGGCTCCCTACCAACCTCATGCAAGAACATATCAAAGGGAAAGCCAGTCTAGGGGGTCTTACTCTAGAAGGGGAGGATATAGGGGAAACCAAAGAGAAACTCAGGTTTACTCCAAAGGACACTCCAGGCAGCATCCTTACTCTAGGGGAGGACATGTTTCTGCTGATACATCTTCTGGTCCTTTCCCCTATAAGCTCAAAGATACTGTGACTGCCAGGACTCCTCAAGATACTACTTCCAACAGGTATGAGCCACCTGTTCCATTTGAGGACCCTGAGAAAAATCCTATGGCTTGCACTGCAAGAATGAAAGAGCTGGCTGCTTTAGATCAGATAAAGAAAGCAAAAGAACAAGGGCTAGACACTTCCAATATCTCTACCATGTCAGAGCAAAGGCAAAAAGAGTTAGAAAGATATGCCTCCAGTAAAGTTCTTTGATGCAGACAGATACATGGAGTTGCATCCAGCTGCAGTGGTTCCCAGGGCTTCAAAGCAAATTTATTTGGGTGCAGCTGATGATACCAGATCCAAACAACAAGCTTTAGATCCCAACAGAGAAATTAAAATGGTAAAAGGCAAAGAAAAGGAGTAACTCTGTAAGGTGACAACTTTTGGTTTTTCTGACTGCCTTCTGGATAACATACATATATATATCTCTGTGATGGTTCTGCTCTGTGTCTTATTATTGTTGTTTTTATGTTTTTCTGACTGTATGATGTTGTTTGTTTTTTTAAAGTCTGTAAATAGTTTTCCTAACCCAAATAGGGGGAGATTGTTGGAACACCCTATTACTAATTTGGGTCAGGATCACTATGTCTCTAGGAATTTATGCTTTGACCTTCTGTATAGATAATAGGTCAATTAGAATTGAGTCTAAGGGATCAGGAGTCTAGGTTTGGAAGCTGCCCTGAAGACCCAAGTTTTTCTGGAGACTAAGTCCAAATCGTCGAGCTCAGCACGACATTTCGTCGAACTCCGGTCGACGATCGTCTAGCTCAACTATTGACAGATCGTCGAGCTCCATTCGACGATCGCTGAGCTCAACCCTCATAATATCGTCTAGCTCTGGTCGACGATCGCTGAGCTCAACTTCTCAATATCGTCGAACTCCATTCGACGATCGCTGAGCTCAGGTCGACGATTTTGACTCTGCACTGGATCCTTATCTCTGAGCTCAGTTCGACGATCTTTGAGCTCAGATCGACGATTTCTTTGCTGCTTGCATTTTCCAATTCGCTGAGCTCAGCTCGACGATAGCAGAGCTCAGTTCGACGAATCCAGTTATCTTTCAGATTCAAATTCAAATCAGATAGAAGTTATTCTGCATTTAATTCAGAAGATCTGCCAGCCATTTTCATTTACTTCTGGAGCAAGTTTCAAGGAATTTTTCAAGGAACAAATCAGTGGACTTTCCTTCAGAACATATTATGCAATTAAGGCTGTAATCAATGCAGACCAACGGCTATCTTTGACAGAGTAATATCCTATTCAGAGTCAGAGAATAAAAGATAGAATGTTTTTGAATCAGATAAGAAGATAGACAAGAACAAGAGAATAGAGATTGACAAGAACAGGACACAACTCAATACACAGAGACTCTCTCAATCTTCTGTCAACAAGAATTCAGAAGAACACTCATCAAAAAGAGATCAAGCTTTCAAACATTTTTCAGATCTCTTCAGCTCTCAAGTGTTCAAGGCCAACATCATCTCAAGACTCCAGACACTCAACATTTCAGCTTGCTGAAATCATCTTTTGCTGGAGATCTATCTTTGAAGGCCTATCACCCTCAGCAAAGCTCATCTTCCTGAAGATTTCAAGGACTCAGGGGGAGCTTTGACAACATCACTGAATCCACATAGTCTTCTCAGTTGCTTGAGAAAGAGAAGACTGTCATCACTCTCTCACCCCCATTCTGTAAAGGGTTTTTCAAACTCCCTTCAAAAGTTTGAATCTAGTTTTTGAGCACCTTGTCAAAAGCTCATTGGTGGCAAGACACCTGATCAAAAAATCTGATTTGGTTTTTGAGCACCTTATCAAAAGCTCATTGGTGCCCAGGACACCTGATCAACTCATCCTGCAGTGGATTCCTACCTAGGGTGGTAGAAGAGTGGATGTACCCAAGTTGGGGAACCACTATATTTCCTTGTGTCATCTGGTTTTGCATGTTTTCTTTTTGTTTCTGGCCTAGATTTTCTTATGCTTAGTTTCTGCATAGCTTAGTTTTATTTCTGCTTCCCTGCTTACACTCATTACAACAATTGTTGTAAAGCTTTGCAAAAGTTTTTCTTTGTATTTTAAAAAGCACCATATACTCTATTCACCCCCCCTTTAGAGTATATCAGATCTAGTTTCCCATATAGAGAGATTGTTTTAAAAAGCACCATATAAGCTCAAAGATACTGTGACTGCCAGGACTCCTCAAGATACTACTTCCAACAGGTATGAGCCACCTGTTCCATTTGAGGACCCTGAGAAAAATCTTATGGCTTGGACTGCAAGAATGAAAGAGCTGGCTGCTTTGGATCAGATAAAGAAAGCAAAAGAACAAGGGCTAGACACTTCCAATATCTCTACCATGTCAGAGCAAAGGCAAAAAGAGTTAGAAAGATATGCCTCCAGTAAGTTCTTTGATGCAGACAGATACATGGAGTTGCATCCAGCTGCAGTGGTTCCCAGGGCTTCAAAGCAAATTTATTTGGGTGCAGCTGATGATACCAGATCCAAACAACAAGCTTTAGATCCCAACAGAGAAATTAAAATGGTAAAAGGCAAAGAAAAAGAGTAACTCTGTAAGGTGACACACTTTTGGTTTTTCTGACTGCCTTCTGGATAACATACATATATATATCTCTGTGATGGTTCTGCTCTGTGTCTTGTTATTGTTGTTTTTATGTTTTTCTGACTGTATGATGTTGTTTGTTTTTTTAAAGTCTGTAAATAGTTTTCCTAACCCAAATAGGGGGAGATTGTTGGAACACCCTATTACTAATTTGGGTCAGGATCACTATGTCTCTAGGAATTTATGCTTTGACCTTCTGTATAGATAATAGGTCAATTAGAATTGAGTCTAAGGGATCAGAAGTCTAAGTTTGGAAGCTGCCCTGAAGACCCAAGTTTTTCTGGAGACTAAGTCCAAATCGTCGAGCTCAGCACGACGTTTCGTCGAACTCCGGTCGACGATCGTCTAGCTCAACTATTGACAGATCGTCGAGCTCCATTCGACGATCGCTGAGCTCAACCCTCATAATATCGTCGAGCTCTGGTCGACGATCGCTGAGCTCAACTTCTCAATATCGTCGAACTCCATTCGACGATCGCTGAGCTCAGGTCGACGATTTTGACTCTGCACTGGATCCTTATCTCTGAGCTCAGTTCGACGATCTTTGAGCTCAGATCGACGATTTCTTTGCTGCTTGCATTTTCCAGTTCGCTGAGCTCAGCTCGACGATAGCAGAGCTCAGTTCGACGAATCCAGTTATCTTTCAGATTCAAATTCAAATCAGATAGAAGTTATTCTGCATTTAATTCAGAAGATCTGCCAGCCATTTTCATTTACTTCTGGAGCAAGTTTCAAGGAATTTTTCAAGGAACAAATCAGTGGACTTTCCTTCAGAACATATTATGCAATTAAGGCTGTAATCAATGCAGACCAACGGCTATCTTTGACAGAGTAATATCCTATTCAGAGTCAGAGAATAAAAGATAGAATGTTTTTGAATCAGATAAGAAGATAGACAAGAACAGGACACAACTCAATACACAGAGACTCTCTCAATCTTCTGTCAACAAGAATTCAGAAGAACACTCATCAAAAAGAGATCAAGCTTTCAAACATTTTTCAGATCTCTTCAGCTCTCAAGTGTTCAAGGCCAACATCATCTCAAGACTCCAGACACTCAACATTTCAGCTTGCTGAAATCATCTTTTGCTGGAGATCTATCTTTGAAGGCCTATCACCCTCAGCAAAGCTCATCTTCCTGAAGATTTCAAGGACTCAGGGGGAGCTTTGACAACTTCACTGAATCCACATAGTCTTCTCAGTTGCTTGAGAAAGAGAAGACTGCCATCACTCTCTCACCCCCATTCTGTAAAGGGTTTTTCAAACTCCCTTCAAAAGTTTGAATCTGGTTTTTGAGCACCTTGTCAAAAGCTCATTGGTGGCAAGACACCTGATCAAAAAATCTGATTTGGTTTTTGAGCACCTTATCAAAAGCTCATTGGTGCCCAGGACACCTGATCAACTCATCCTGCAGTGGATTCCTACCTAGGGTGGTAGAAGAGTGGATGTACCCAAGTTGGGGAACCACTATATTTCCTTGTGTCATTTGGTTTTGCATGTTTTCTTTTTGTTTCTGGCCTAGATTTTCTTGTGCTTAGTTTCTGCATAGCTTAGTTTTATTTCTGCTTCCCTGCTTACACTCATTACAACAATTGTTGTAAAGCTTTGCAAAAGTTTTTCTTTGTATTTTAAAAAGCACCATATACTCTATTCACCCCCCCTTTAGAGTATATCAGATCTAGTTTCCCCTTTCAATTGGTATCAGAGCCAGGTTTCGATCCTGGGACCTGTGGGTTATGGGCCCACCATGCTTCCGCTGCCCTGAAGACCCAAGTTTTTCTGGAAACTAGATCTAGTTATGGGCCCACCACGCTTCTGATCCAAATAGAGAGATTGTTTTTACCAAGCCCGGAGACAAGAGCAAAGAAGAGAAGCCAAAAGAGAAGACGCAAAAAAAATGAGTTCTGAGCTATTTAATTTCTGTTATGTTTTTAAAATGTTTTCTTATTTCTGAACAAAGCTTATCTGCATATATATATCTGTTGCATGTGTTCATTTTTCTCTGCCAGATATATGTTTTTCCTGCTTTGTTTATTTTCAATTTAGTCTGAGTTTGTAATTAGTGACCTCACCCAAATATGGGGAAATTGTTGGATCCCTAGTTTGATTTGGGCTAGGTTCACTAAGTTAGGATCTTGTGACCCATCTTGTATAGCCAGGGTCATAGTTGTGTCCTAGAGTCTAGTCCAAGTCCTTAGTTTCCACATCACATGGACCAGCAATCATCAGACTTCCAGAGACTCAATACTTAGAGATTTTCCAAAGACTCAGTAAAATGGGTTCGACGTTCGTCGAACTCAGGTCGACGATTGTTGTGCTCAGGTTGACGATCTCAAAGAAAATTCTCTGAGCTGAGCTCGACGAACTTGATTCTCAGGTCGACGATCTTTGGACTCTACCTTCAGCATTCCAAGTCCGGACTTTGTTCTCTAGACTCAGGTCGACGAACTTAGATATCTGCTCGACGATTTCTGGGTTCTCTACTTCACCTTATTATTCCAGAAGTTTCTCAGTTTTCTAAGTCCAGAATCATCTTCATTCGACGAATTCAAGATTCTCAGCTCGACAAACTTTGACCACTTTGGCTAGAGTTATCCAGCAGCAGTTAGTGGTTCTCAGCTCGACGAAACAGATTCTCAGGTCGACGATTTCTGGATACTTCAACCCTGCACACCAGAAGTTTGTGTCGACACAAGAAGCAAGACTTGTGTCGACACCAACAGCAATTGTGTCGACACACAGGACTTATGTCAACACGACAACCATGTCGAGACAAGAAGTAATTATGTCGACACTCACGACTTGTGTCGACACATTCCCCAGAAGTTCTGTCAACAAGATATCAGCTCGACGAAATCAGCTATCAGCTCGACGAACTCCATACATAGAAAAGGAAAATTTTCTAGAGAATGTAGTTCTGTTTTAGCTCGACGATCTTGGAACTCAGCTCGACGAACAGAAGCCATCTGGTCGACGAACACAGCTTCTCAGCTTGACGAACTGTGGACTCAGCTCGACGATTTCTATTATCTATCCGACGAATCCAGACTTAATCATTTCCAGTCTTCTGTCCCTTTCCTAATGAAATAATTCCTGAGTAATTAATGCTTCAATATTCTCTGAATATAACCGTTAGACAAAGCATTAATTATGGTCTTCTCCAGGATTATTGCTTGCCGTTTTTCCATGGGATAGTTGGGGAAATAAATCAATGCAGTTTATTCTTAAGGCCGTCAGCATTGATTGCAGAGGAATTCAAATTTCTAAAGACAATTTTGACAGGAAATATAAAAGAGATTTTCTCTCTTTTCCTAAGCAGTACAGCAGAATAGAAACATAGACACACAGACAGTCAATAATACAATCAGTCTGAATCAAGGATTTTCTCTGTTCACTCTCAATACAGAACTCTGATACAACAACTCAAGAAGCCCTAGACCAGAAGAACATCTGCTATATGAAGAAGAAGAACAATCAATCAAAATCAAGAGTCTTCATTCTTCAACTTTCCAGGACACTTCAAAGGATAACAACTATTCCATCTGTCAAGAAGTTCCTGAAGGTCTCTCTGTTCAAGGCTTAAAGATTGAAGACCTATTACCCTGAAGCAAAGCTCTAGATTTCCCTGAACCATTCTACATCACAGGGGGAGCCATTTGCTAAAATCATATCCACAAGTATTCTCAGTTGTATATTGAGAAAGAGAAGACAATATCATCTCTCACCCCCCCCCCACTGTATAAAGGGTTATAACTCCCTTCAAAAGTTATTATTGGTTGCAAGTCACCTGAACAAAAGACTTGAGTTTTGGTTTTTGAGCACCTGATCAAAAGCTCATTGGTGTCAGGCACCTGATCAAAAATCTGAGTGGATTACTACCAGGGTGGTAGAAGAGTGGATCTACCCATGTTGGGAATCACTATAAATTTCTTGTGTTGTCTGGTTGCCCCTTCTTTTTGTTCTTGCTGTGTTTGTGCTTTCTAGGATTGCTGTGTTTATATTTTATTAAGTTGTTTATGCACTTTCTCAATTACAGCAAAAACTGTAAAGTTTCTTTAAGGATTTAAGAATACTTTATTCACCCCCCCCCCCTCTAGAGTATTTCAGATGTAACACTTCACTTTCAAAGTTCAGATACAAGTCAGCTTATTAATTTTTATAAGAGGGTGTACTTTATCGGAAGACCCTCTCAGGGCTCCTAGTTAGATGCGTTGCTGAGGAGGAGGTCCCCAGGGTCATGGCAAAAATTCACTCTGGGGAGTGTGGTAGCCACTCGGGGAGTGGAACCTTTGAAAAGAGGGTGTTGTAGCAAGGGTATTTTTGGCCAACCATTAGCAAAGACGCCACATAGTATGTGAATAAATGCCAGAAGTGTCAGCTCTATGCACTACTCCAGCTCCTGCCAACTTAGAGACTTAGGACGATCACGACATCATGACCCTTTGAAATCTGGGGACTAGACCTGGTGGGGTATTTTCCCTAGGCTAGTGGCCAAAGGAAATTCCTCTTGGTCATGGTGGACAACATCTCGAAGTTGTTAGAGATCAAGGAGTTGGCAAATGTAACTTCACAAGTAATCAAAAACTTTATATATGGATAAATAATTCGCCGACACGGGTTGTCCTTAGCCATAGTCACAAACAATGGGCCGCAGTTCACCAGTGATGAGTTTGTCAGCTTCTGCAGCCAATTGGGCTTCAACCTCTGGTTTGTGTTGCTCCGCCACCCCAGGAGCAATGGGAAGGTGGACGCCGTGAATAAGATAATTGTTAATTTGTTGAAGAAGAAAGTGGAAAACCTGAAAGATAACTAGGTGGAACAGCTTCCCTAAGTCCTCTGGGCCTTGAGAACTTCTCCTAACACTGCCACATGTGAGACCCCTTTTCAAACAGTCTCTTGAGTTTGAGGTCATGCTCCCAATAAAGTTTGAGGTTAGGTATCCACGCGTCATTACCGCAGGGTGAGGTGATGAGGAATATATGGTGGAAAATGAAGAAGAGCAGTGGCTCTCGCTTGATCTTGTGGATAAACTTCGTGACCTGGCTACCATTTTCCAAGAGGAGGTCAAGCATCAAATGGCAAGTTATTTCAATAAGAACATTAGGATCAAACACTTTGTGAAGGGGGACCTAGTGTAACACCTCCCATGTAATGACCATATAATATGGGTCCGGCCGGGGCCCCACAACATACAAACGCCGCAGCTTAGGTATTAAAAGATGATATAAACTACCCAACTCAAAACTCAGACTAAACACAGCGGAAACAAAAGAGCAAGACCAGAAGTTACCACTAACATATAAGTATCAACCTGGACTTATGGACTTACAACATTTGAGAGTCCAAAACTCAACCATAACATCTAGAGTCAATGTGCATAAGCATTCCTAGGCTACCTCGGCATGCAAGCCGGAAACATAGAATATAAAACATCACATTCCACAAAACAGAGCTATAAAACATCTTGTAATACTTCATGAGGCTTAGGACTTTTTGGCCGGCGAGTTTGTTCTCACTTGCGATCCTTACCCTGTAAAAATTTGGTTGTAACGTGGGTCAGCAAATGCTGACCTCAACTGTGTAACCAACACATCTCCTCCCGGCCGCCCCTAGCGAACCCCGGGGCACTCCATCACCCTACAGGTCAGCAATTCGTATGCAAAAATTCAAGTACATTTAAAGTAGTAAAACATGTTTGGATGTCTCATACAACAAACATGTTTCTATGTTGAACATATAATAAAAGGGGGCCTACAATGCAACATATATACAAACCGGGTTTTCACCCAAGGCACGGTAAAGTGTGTGCTTCTAACACAGCATCAATCAGATACATCCAATTTATCCATCGGCATTCAAGCTGCAAACACAAGTGTACTTCCAATTTCCCCAAACGATATACAAGCTGCAAACACAAGGGTACTTCCAATTTCCCTAAACAACATACAAGCAACCGCATGGAACTCTTGCCTTGGTCCCACCCACTCGTGGGTCTCAAACCCCAGGCTTTCCTGCAAGCTCTGACTTCTCACGCCAGGATTCCATCACACAAACAACCCGATACTAAGAACCCTTGCTAGACCCCACCCGTTCGCGACGACCCAGGCCCGACTCCAATATCGGGACCAAGTCCACCGAAGGAGACCTAGCGGGACCCAGCTGGGATTGTCCGTGCTTGTCCAAAGCTTGGCGTTCTCGTCAGTTCCACAGAAGGGGACTTCTCTCGCCGGGACACTCTCCACACATGACTTTGGAATGTCACGGGCTAGCCAACCAACCATAGAGACAAACCACGCCTTAGCACATCACATTCCTAAGCCTTTCCAACCATAATACACCATTCGTACCGTACCATCCCCATGCCACCGCGTGTACTCTAATTTTCACCCGGTCTAGTTATGGTGACACGTACTAACACGAAAAAGGGGGAAACATCATCACAAACAATGTCTTGCCACTAACGGATTTCTACAAAATCCTTAAGGCTCGTTATGCAACATCACCGAGTAGGACTAACGGTCGCGACTACGACTTCACCCACAATGCCTAATCCACTAACGGAGCAGATTTCTAATGAAAAATCATGTCGGGGAAGGACACAATCGACCCGGAGGCTCCTCTTGAAGCATGGTTGTACAACCCCGTGTTCGTCGAGTGGGTCCACCAGGCCAGGCGAGCGGACCAAGGTTACCAGTCCGTGTCAGAATAGCATGAGGGCGAACGCAGAATGGCCAGCCCTCTCCCGCCAAAGTTAGGCGCGTAAGCTGTGCGGGCTGGCCCACCCAGCCCGCGTCTGCCTGGAGTTCGTCGAACTGAGTCAGGCTTTCATCGAACTGAGCATGAGTTGATATAGATGTTCGTCGAACGGAGCTCAGTATTCGTCGAACGGAGCTCAGTATTCTTCGAGCTAACCTCAGGATTTAGAATCCCAAATTCGTCGACCTAAGCTCGTCGAGCTCAATTCCTCCAAAATTCCTTCTATAGTAACCGTACAACCCCGTGTTTGTCGAGTGGGTCCACCAGGCAAGACGAGCGGTCCAAGGCGGCCTTCCTGCGCCAAGACATCACACGGGTGAACTTAGAATTTCAAGCTCTCTCCCGCCAAAGCTGGGCGAGCGAGCAGCGTGAGCCGGCCTAACCAGCCCGCGTTCTCCCGGGGTTCGTCGAACCAGATCGGGTTTTTGCGGGACCGAGCTCAGACGGAGCTCGTCGTTCGCCGAGTAAGACTCGGCACTCGTCGAACGGAGCTCGTTGTTCGTCGAGTGGGGCGGGGCATTCGTCGAACGGAGCTCGGCATTCGTCGAACGAAGCTCAGCATTCTTCGAGCTGGCCTCATGAGTTAGAATCCTACATTTGTCGAACAAAGCTCGGCAAACTCAAGTATTCTAGGATTCCTTCTGTAGTACTAATAATATTAGATCGCCCTGGGCGAGTGAAGGTATCAAAGGGCTACTCGCCCAGCTATCTTATGAGACTTCATCCAGACATTACCCTCGGTGCCCTTCTGGCTTTGGCGTTGAGTGTTTTGGCGGCCTTCTAGCTTTGGCGTTGAGTGACGTCGCTCCACTCAATTCTCTCGACACCCTTCTAGCTTTGGCGTTGAGTGATGTCGCTCCACTCAAAGCTCTTGATGCCCTTCTTGCTTTGGCGTTGAGTGACGTTACTCCAGTCAACGCTCTTGGCTCCCTTCTGGATTTAACGTTGAGTGACGTCGCTCCACTCAATGCTCTCGACGCCATCTTGGCTTTGGCGTTGAGTGACGTCGCTCTACTCAACGCTCTCGGCACTCTCCTGGCTTTGGCATTGAGTTATGTTGCTCCACTCAACGCTCTTGACGCCCTCCTGGCTTTGGCGTTGAGTGATGCTTCACTCAACGCTCTCGATGCCCTTCTGGCTTTGGAGTTGAGTGATGATGCTACACTCGCCCAGTCTCCTATGAGGTATTTTTCTTTACCATTTTATCCTCGCCAGGGGTGTGAATAGCTTAATAGAATGGCGGAGTTATGCTGTTAGCAGGCCCAGTTAGACTGCACATAGCTGTTCAAAACAGCGGAGGTTTGCTATTGGCAGGTCATTTTCAGAAATCTATAAATAAGACCCAAGGGTCACCTCAGAAGGCACGCTTATCAGTATTCAGATCTTCTTGCGCTTTCTAAGGTAGCCTTAGTTCGGCCATTGGCTAAGGAGGGGAAGCGCTCTAAGATCTTCTAGGTGTGTGGTGGGAACTCCACGCTGAGCCCTTGGGTCAGTTTCCATTTATTTTTGTTGTTCTGCTTACAGGAGAGAAGTAGGTGCGCGATTACCCCTTTTCCAAATATGAACTCCACAAGATACCAAATTCTCGGTTTCAACATTCTGGTGCGGTGAGCTTGGAGAGTGATCAGCATAGAAAATCTTCAACAAGCTAGATGGCAAGAGGAGAAGGACAAGGCCCGGACAGGTCCGACTCGCCGCCCCCGCCACCTCTGTCCACGGTGGGGATGTTCGAAGACTTCAGGCAGGAGGTACGCAGCCTCGTCAAGTTCGCACACGGTGCGTGGGCCGAGTGCTCTACTCCAGCCGTCCCAATCACTGCTGCCCCATCTCTGGGAGAGGACGCTCCCGGCAGGTGAGCTGGGAAGGAGTTCGCTGAAGAAGGAAGGGGATGCAAGCTCCACGGGGGCGTCTCTTACCCGTCTTGGCAAGTAGAGTCTGGTTCGGCGATATGGATGCACGAGATCCTTCAGCTCGCCCAGCAGGGGGAGGAAGCCCATCCAGCGAGCTGGTTTCCTCCTTCCCAGTTCCGAAAGGGTTCAGGGAACCCGAAATGTCTTACTACACCGGGAAGGGAGACCTAGTTCAGCACGTCCAGTGGTTCGAGGATGTGGTTTCAATCCGATAGATTTCGGATGACTTCAAGTGACGACTCTTTGCCATCACCCTCAAAGAGAAGGCAAGGGAGTGGTTCCACCAGCTGCTGGCCAGCTTCATTTACTGCTTCGAGGACCTGCGTTAGGGATTTATGTTGAAGTTCACCACCTCCAAGAGGAGGAAGAAGGAGTCAGAGTCCCTGTTCCACATCAAGCAGGGGGTGAATGAGACTTTGGGGAGTTACGTTGACCGGTTTCAGGAAGAGGTCACCCAAGTCCAGGAGATGTCAGACCATCGCCTGATGATGTCCTTCACCCTGGGGCTGCAATAGGGATTCTTCAAAATGGAACTGAAGAGAATACCACCCCTCTCCTATGAAGAGCTGATGGAGAGGGCGGCAAGGGAGGTCGACGGGGAGGCGTCGAATCTAAATTTTGCCCGGAAGCTGGCCAAGTGGGCCACAGAGGAGGAGAAGGAGCCGAGAGGCAGAAGGGGGAAGGGGGAGAGGAGGGTCGAACCCCAACAGAGGGAATAACGGCAACTTCAGGGGCAACAACAGCCCAGGTGGGGGCGTCGGAGCCAGACCGTCAGTTGGGCTGGCGGCCCGAGTGGCAACACCAGGGGTACGGAGAGGTTACTAGGGAAGGGACCACCACCACAGGGGACAGGATCAGTTCCACCCCCCGGGTTGGAAGCAAGCACAAAGACCTCCCCTCCCCGATCAAAATCATGCTATGGTCATAGCCATGGGGGAGTAGAGGAGACCAGCGCGAAGTAGGAGTAGAGAAGTCAGGGTGGAGTTGCCCTACTACGACTTCCACAAAGAGGAAAGCCACGTCACGGCCATGTGCCCGGAGTTCCTCGAGATGAGAGGAAATAAGGAGCAATATCAGCAGCAGAGCTACCAGGAGGTGAGGATTGAGGAGGTCCTGCCTCAGGGCGAGGAGGATCAATATGAAGATCGGGCAGACGTTGGGACCCGGGGAGGGATCATAGTGATCCACGGGGGGGGGGGGGGGGGGATTAAGGCCTCCCAGAAGGCAACCCTTCACACCATATATCGCTGGAGCATTGTCTCCACATCCCAGAACCACCCCCAGAGGAGAAGATTACCTTCTCAAGAAAGGATATGCCGGATCTTGAGGATCCCTTCTGCGATGCGCTGGTCATCTAGACGGTCATCGAGAATTTCACCGTCTCTATGATCCTCATTGATAATGGGAGCTCCATCAACATCATTTTCAAAAAGGCGTTCAACGTGATGAAGGTGGAGGCGAAGAGGGTGCTGGCTTCAGATGGCCCCCTGTTTGGATTTTCAGGGGAGAGGAAGGAGGTAGAAGGAGGAGTGGGGATCCACGTTACCCTGCGGGGTAGTCCCGGAACTACAGGTTTGTCATCATGGATGCCCCCAGCAGCTACAACGCTATCTTTGGGCAGCCCCTCATCAACGCCTTACACTACATCCTCTCGTCCTTCCACCAATGCCTGAAGTTCAACGCCGAGGGGATCCAGGTCCGGGTTCGGGGTGACCCTAAAGTGGCGAGGGAGTGCTACGTCACCGCCATGTACTCTATCTCCTGGAAGAAAGGGGCTGAAGAGATGGAGCGGAGAATGGAGGAGTCAGAATACGATGCAAGAGGAGAGGATATGGAGGTGGAGAGCTACACCGAGGTAGAGGTGGCAGGAGGAGACCAGGAGGAGTTGGCCGAGGTGATGGCCATGGAAGAAGCAACAACTGAGGAACTCCCTGTCCCGGAGGAGAGGGACATCGGAGAATGGGAAGAGCAGTCCCGACTGGAGGCTGCAGAAGAGGTGGTGGAGATGGAGGTTCTCACCCTTGTAGGCAGGGTGGAGAAGATTCGCATCAACGGGGGGCTGACCAAGGAAGCTCAGGGTAGGATGCTAGCATGCATCCAAAAGAATGTGGACATCTTCGCATGGAGCGCAGCAGATATGTTTGGGATTGACGCGGACGTGTCCTGTCATCGCCTCAACCTGGACCCGAGAGCTCGCCCCATCCAGCAGAAGAAGAGGTCCACGACGGACAAGCTGGCCGAGCCCATCATGGAGGAGGTGGCCAAAATCATCAAGGACAACTTTGTATCTGAAATGCAATACCCTGGCTGGTTCTCCAATGCTGTAATGGTTAAAAAAGGGATGGTCGGTGGCATTTGTGTGTTGA
Organism: Platanthera guangdongensis; assembly: GCA_039583875.1. Taxonomy (NCBI): domain Eukaryota; kingdom Viridiplantae; phylum Streptophyta; class Magnoliopsida; order Asparagales; family Orchidaceae; genus Platanthera; species Platanthera guangdongensis. The sequence continues at coordinate 11,804,357 of CM077157.1, read as the reverse complement.
TTTTTCTTTGCTTAATAAATCATGCCCTAAGGACTGTTATCCCTTGCCTCGGATCGATGCGCTGGTTGACTTAGCCGTCGGTTTTCCTATAATGAGCTTCTTAGATCATTTTCAGGTTATCACCAGATTAGGATGCACTCCCCGAATATCAAAGATGTCTCTTCATCACGGGGGATGGGTGCTACTGCTACAAGATGATGCCCTTTGGGTTAAACAATGCAAATGAGACTTACCAAAAGATGATGAACAAGGTCTTCCGGGAACAGAGGGGGGAGGAACTTGGAGGTGTACGTAGATGACCTCATGATCAAGACTCAAGACGTGGACTCTCACCTCCAGGACCTAGAAGAAACCTTCACCACCCTGCGAAAATATAAGATGCGGTTGAATCCACTGAAGTGCATTTTCGGGGCCAGCGGGTTGAAGTTCTTGGGGCATCTCCTCACCCCGCAGGAGTCGAGCCAAATCCTGACAAGGTTAAAGCCATCATGGGGCTGGGATCACTGCAGAATGCTAAAAAGGTGCAACGGTTGACAGGAAAGCTAGCAGGATTGAGCAAGTTCCTCTCCCGGGCTGGGGAGAAATGCTCCCCCTTCTTCAAGACGTTGAGGGAGGGGATCAGAAGTTCGAGTGGAAAAAGGAGTGCGAAGAGGCATTCCAGGCCCTGAAGAGGCAGTTGACCCAGGATCCGCTGCTCCAAGGGCCAAAGGAATGGGAAGACCTGTATTTGTATCTCGGAGTCGGAGCGAAGGCCTTGAGCTCCATCCTGGTTCGTGAAGAGGGGAAGAGGCAGCTCCTCATATACTATGTGAGCCGGGTTCTGAGGAAGGCCGAGCTTCGATACCCCATCTTGGAAAAACTGGCCTTTGCCCTGGTCATCTCGGCCCGGAGGCTCCGACCCTACTTCCAGGCACACTCCATCCGAGTGGTGAATGACCATCCCCTCCGCAACATCTTCGAGTGGGTGGAGCATTCGAGCCGACTAGCTAAGTGATCGGTGGAATTGAGTGAGTTTGACATCTCCTTCGTCCCCCGCCTCTCGATCAAGGCCCAGGCAATGGCCGACTTTTTGGCTGACTATGTGGTCGAGGTGTCGGAGGAGAACCTCACTCGGCCAACTGCGTGGAAGGTGAAGGTAGACGGTGCTTCGGGGAGACATTCCCTGGGGGTGGGAGTAATCTTGGAAAGCCCACAAGGGATGATAATTGAGCAAACGGTGGTGTTGCACTTTCCCATCACTAACAACCAAGCCGAGTGTGAGGCTATAATGGCAGGGTTGTGCCTGGCTAGGGAGTTGGGGTGCTCGATGTGAAAGTCCTCACTGACTCCATGGTGGTTGCTTCCCAGATCAATGGAGAGTTCAAGACGAGAGAGCCTACCCTCCGGCTATACTTAGCAAAAGTGAAAGGGGTCATCGTCAAGTTTCAGACCTTCTCCATCTGACACGTGCCCAGAGAAGAGAACGAGCAGATCGATCAGCTGGCAAAGCACGGTCCCCGGGTGGGGGAACTATCACCGATCTCTTCTGCCCTTCCATCAAAGAGGGGGAGCTGATGGAAGTGGATCAACACCCCTCGTGGATGGACCCGTTCACGAATTTCCTCTCCACAGGGGAGTATCCAGATGGGATGGAAGGAAGAAGTTCAGGTACAAGTCGGCATACTATTTTCTCCGGGATGGGCAGTTGTATCAGAAAACTCTCTCAGGGATGCTGACCCGTTGCGTGGCCGAAAGGGAAGTGCAAAGCATCTTGGAAGAAGTCCACTCTGGGGAGTGTGGGTGCCACTCCGGGAGCCGGAACCTGGAAGGGAGGATTGTCAGACAAGGATACTTCTGGCCTACTCTAGGCCACGACGCTACGGAATTCACGAAGATGTGTAATAAATGCCAGTTATTTGCTCCCCTCCAACTGCAACCGGCTCAGCGCCTTAAGAGCATCACAACCCCCTGGCCCTTTGCGATTTGGGGAATGGATTTGGCCAGACCGTTCTCTCATGCCAACGGACAGAGGAGGTTCCTGTTGGTGATGATAGATTATTTTTCCAAATGGCTAGAGGTGAAGGCGCTGACCAAAGTGACCTCCCAAGTTATCAGGAATTTTATTTGGGGGGAGATCATCTGCCGCCATGGCCTCCCCTAGGCCATTTTCACGGACAACGGGCCTCAGTTCCCCAGTACAGAATTCATCAGCTTCTGCGAACAGCTCAGAATTGACCTCAGATTAGCCTCGGTCCACCACCCCAGAAGCAACGGGCAGGTGGAGGCGGCGAGCAAGATTATTGTGAACCTTCTGAAGAAGAAGGTTTAAAACCTTAAGGGGAGCTGGGTGGAGCAGCTCCCCTCGGTCCTTTAGGCCCTGAGGACCACCCCCAACACAGCCACAGGGGAGACCCCCTACAAGCTCTCCCATGGATGTGAGGCGGTACTCCCCATAGAATTTGAAGTCAAGATGCCCCGGGTGGTCACAGCGCAGGAAGGCAGGGAGGAATGGTCGGCTAAAAATGGGGAGGAGCTGCGTCTCTCCCCTGACATGCTGGAGGAGCTGCGTGACCTCTCCACCATACGATAGGAGGAGGTGAAGAGGAGGATGGCCAAGTACTTTGACAAGCATGTCAGAATCAAGCAATTTGCGGAAGGAGACTTGGTCTTGAAGAAGGTAGATGTCGTGGGAAGGTCAGCAGCCGTGGGAAAGCTCAACCCCAACTGGGAGGGTCAATACATTGTAAAAGAGGCCTTGAAATCAGGAGGGTATCGCCTCTGGAATGTGGAGGACGAGGCCCTAAGTCTCACCTGGAGTGGTGATGACTTGAAGCACTTTTATCCATAAGATTTGTAAGAGGCCCCCTTTTTTCTTAATAAAGATTTCTCATATGCCGAGTCTTGCCTTGATTCTACCTAGACCCCGAGCAGATCACGCTGCTAGGATCCAACCTAGCTGGCAGGGCTGGATGTTACTCGATGGTGTCAACCCGGACACAGAGAAGATCCCGCTGTCAGGCTCTCACCTGGTTAGCAGGGATGTATGTCACTCATGTGTGTCAACCCGAACCCCGAGCAGATCCCGCTGTTAGGCTCTCATCTTACTGGCAGGGCTGGATGTCACTCGATGGTGTCAACCCGGCTTCCGAGCAGATCCCGCTGCTAGGCTCTCACCTAGCTGGCAGGGCTGGATGTCACTTGTGTGTGTCAACCCGGACCCCAAGTAGATCCCGCTACCAGGCTCTCACCTAGCTGGCAGGGCTGGATGTCACTCGTGTATGTCAACCAGGACCCCGAGCAGATCTCTCTGCCAAGCTCTCACCTAGCTGGCAGGGTTGGATTTCACTCGATGGTAATAACCCAGACCCCGAGCAGATCACGCTGCCAGGCTCTCGCCTAGCTGGAAGGGCTGGATGTCACTCTTATATGTCAACCCGGACCCCGAGTAGGTCCCACTGCCAGGCTCTCACCTAGCTAGTAGGGCTGGATGTCACTTAATGGTGTCAACCCAGACACCGAGCAGATCTCGCATCCAGGCTCTCACCTAGCTGGCACGGCTGGATGTCACTTGTGTCTGTCAACCCAGACCCCGAGCAGATCCTGCTTGCAGGCTCTCACCTAGCTGGCAGGGCTGGATGTCACTCGAGGGTGTCAACACGGGCCCCGAGCAGATCCCGCTGCTAGGCTCTCACCTAGCTAGCATGGCTGGATGTCACTTGTGTGTGTCAACTCAGACCCCATGCAGATCCCGATGCCAGACTCTCATCTAGCTGGAAGGGCTGGATGTCACTCGTGTACGTCAACCTGGACCCAATGCAGATCCTGATACCAGGCTCTCACCTAGCTGGCAGGGCTGGACATCACTCGATGGTGTCAACACGGACCCCAAGCAGATCCCGCTGTCAGGCTCTCACCTAGTTTGTATGGCTGGATGTCACTAGATGGTGTCAACCCAAACCCCGAGCAGATCCTGCTGCCAGGCTCTCACCAAGCTGGCAGGGCTGGATGTCACTCGATGGTGTCAACCCGGACCCCGAGAAGATCCCGCTTCCAGGCTCTCACCTAGCTGACAGGGATGGATGTCACTCGTGTGTGTCAACCCGGACCCCGAGCAGATCCCGCTGTCAAGCTCTCACCTAGCTGGCAGGGCCGGATGTCACTCGATGGTGTCAACCCAGAATCCGAGTAGATCCCGTTGCCAGGCTCTCACCTAGCTGGCAGGGCTGGATGTCACTCATGTATGTCAACCTGGACCCCGAACAGATCCCACTACCAGGCTCTCACCAAGCTGGCAGGGCCGGATATCACTCGATGGTGTCAACCCGGACCACGAGCAGATCCCGCCTCCATGCTCTCACCTAGCGGACAGGGCCGAATGTCACTTATAGGAGTCTACTCCGACACCCCACTGGCCGATAGGGCAGGTCTTGATGAATAAAGCATGATAGAAGTTGGGGGCCCAGGGATTCGAAGGGCAGAGGAAAGTCGCAGAATTAACAGAATGAGTCCAGCACAATCGACCAGCACTCGAGATGACAGCCAAGGCGGCAATAACCCAAGTCGCGTCGCATGAGGGTTAACTAGCATGGAACTCGGCATCCCGGGTGCGAGCCTAGCAATCCCGCCCCTTCTAGCGAGCACGGGACATAGAATATCTGGGCCAAGGAGATGGGTCGCCACTCGCAGGTCGGTTAACTAAGCCCCCTATGCTTCCTAAGCTAAGTACTTGGGGGCGTGCGAGATCTCGCTGACAAAATGCGGAATGAGGAACCGCGAGCGGGAGAATAAAAACAAGTCGCGAGTGAGAAAAAAGAAAAATCCACATTGTATAGGAACATCACAAGCAGCGGTAACACATAAATATGAAAGAAGCGAGTAGAAAATGGTACGTTGACGAACAGAAATACAAGTTCGGGATTCGGCCCGTGTTTACATTGTAACGAAAGAGACAAGTATATATACATTGGAGGCGAGGCACAGGAATTCAGCGAGGCGAGCTCCCGGGTAACAAGCCCTAGAGAGGCTAATAGGACTTGTCTCTCGGCTTAGGTACTTGCAAGAACAACGTCGGTACCACGTCGCTCGCAGAAAGGCCCGCGCCCTCGCTCTTGATGAGATTGGCTCGCCGTAGAGTCTGAAGGGTATACTTTGTTGTGCAAGCAGCGTTCTTCTGCATCAATTCCTCCAGCTCGTACTCAGTGTAGTGCACGAGCTGGCAGCCATTGCTGGAGGGCGGCGGGAGAGCCGCTGCGCTTTCCAGCTCTTGCACCCGCGCCTGTAGCGCTTCCTTCTCTTCCTCCAAGACGACGATGGAGGCATCGACTGCGTCCGCTCTCTCACTCTTTATCTCTCTCTCTCTCTCTCTCTCTCTCTCTCTCTGTCGCTACGCCTCCTCCTAAACGAGGCGGCGAGCCTCGTACTTCTCATCCACCAGCCTCTTGAGCTAGGGGGCGTTCTTCTCCATTTGAGTGCACCGCCGGCCGACCATGTAGGCTAGCTCCAGGCTGCGGAGATGAGCCCGCACGCTATCATTGACCAGCACCCGCATGGCCTCCTCGTCATAGATGGTGGCGTCCTCCCGTGAGTATAGGCCGAAGGAGAAGTTGTAAGCCACCCCGCTAATGGTCTCCTACTCCAGCCAGCTCGGCAGTAGGGTGGAGATGATCGTTCGGTTCGACTCCTTGTCCCACAACAGGAGGGGGATGCCGAGATCGTCGAGGCACCACTCGCCAAGGCAAAAGTTACGGTACCCCCTTGGCACTGGCTTCGGTGGAGGCGGCTCTTCACCCTGTGGCCTGGAGGTGGCGGCCACCTCGCTAGGGGTGTCGCTGGTCGGAGCAGTCACGGGGGCGGGGTCCTTGGTCGGCTGGGCCGCTGGGGCCTTGCCTTTTCTTTGGGCCGCAATAGACGCATCGCCCATAGCCTTCACCTTCTTGGGTGGCGGCGGTGGAGGTTGTTCGCAGCTGGGCCGCTTGTGGACGGCAGATGCCAGGATCTCGTATTGAGCGGCGGCTGCGGCCAGCCATATGCAAAAGTAACAGAATAACTGAGAACCTGACCGAAACCGATCTGAACCGGATGGTTCGGGTCGGTTCTCATGGTGGTCGGTTCGGGTACGGTTCTTGGAAAAACAAGAACTGGCGGTTCGGTTCGGTTCTCGGGTCCCGTGGTCGGGTACCCGAGAACCGACCCGACCCGTATGTTGTAAAAAATTTATTTATTTTTCATGTATGATTCATACCTGAATATAGATCCGCATCACGCCTAATGACGTTAATAACTCATTAAATAACATTTTACAGTAATACATGATTTGGAGATTTAATAATTCTTTAAATAACATTTTAAAAAATGTTAAATCTCAATTCCTTATATTCTTATAATATCATATTTCTCATTTACAGTGAAGTAAATCTCCCGTGAAATTCCTAACTTCCAACCCTAACGCTGCTGCCCTTGCGCCCTGCCTGCTAGAGCTCCTGTCACCGTCTCCAGTGAAGGCCGACCAAACACTCAAAGCAAGCACAATAGCACCTCTAATCGCTAGAGTTCCCGTCCCCGTCTCCCGTGAGGGCCAACCGAACGCACGAAGCCTCCCGCAGGAATCGATTAAGGTCAATCTGCTTTTAGTGTATCAGCTTTCTTAGCTCCTCTTCACCAATTATAAACCGACTTTGGACTGTTTTAAGGCAATTTGTTGTGCAAGAAACATAAATTAAGGAACCGAGAACCGAACCGTAACCGAATCGATATTTCTGGTTCAGTTCCGATTCTACATTGTAGAATCGTGGGTCGATTCCGGTTCCAAAAATTTGGAACCAAAACTATACGGGTCGGTTCGTGGTTCTAAGCAGAACCAAACAGAACCGATCCGAGTTGCACCCCTAGCTGCGGCTTCGGCACGGGCAAGCTCGTCGGGGACGACCCGTGCGCTCTTGTAAGGGGGGTGCATGGGGATGTCCCGCTCGCCTGCGAGGGAGGAAAAGTTAAAACAAAAGTTATCAAAGTAGAAAGGAGAAACAGGAGTAACTTGCCTCCCCCGAGCGGGACGGGGGCGAGGTTGTCCAGATTCCGACGCAAGAAGGCGACCTCAAAGTTCTTCCCGGTAAAGAACCTGCACAGCTCCACTTCATGGCCCCAAGTATAGGGGGTGGTAGCTCGCCTCACTGAGCTGTATCGACGAGAAGGGGACGTTGCCGAAGTCCCCCCTGACAAACACGAATTTCTTGAGCCAATTATGGCTCTTATTTACGGTCTCCCGCATCTTGACGTGGCCGCTAGAGAAATAGGCGGTCCCATCCTTGTTCGCGTGGAAAGAAAATAGCTTGCGGAAGACCGCGATGCTGAACTCAACCCACTCTTCCTGGAGGAAGCAGGCGAATCCGACCAAGACAGCTATGGAATTCGGGTTCATCTGGCCTGGGACGACCCCGAAGTATTTCAGTATCTGGTGAACCTCAGGCCATAGGGGAAGCCGAAGGCCCGCCTCAAAGTGCGCCAAGGGGATTGCGAGCTCCCCTCCAGAGAGGTCGTTTATCTTTTCCCCCTCTCCAGGTCGCCTCGCCACAAAACCTGGCGGGACGTAGTCGCCTATGGCATCGAATAATTCGCCTTCAGAAATGGTGGCGGGGGGAAAGTCGTGCTTGGAAAAGGTCCAAGCACACTTACCCCGCCCATCCGCATCGCCGCTGCCACCGCCCATTTCACAGAGTTTGCTGAGCGAGGTGAGAAAGTTTTTGCGGAAGGCGGGCGAGTCGCGGGTCGCAGAAATCAAGGGAGGTGGAGAAATCTTAAATGCGGTGGGTGAAAAAGAGCCGGCAGGGACTATTTATAGAAAGAAAAAGGGCGGGAAAACATTCCGCTGACAGGAAAATTGTGGATAGGAAAAAGTCTCCTGACGTTTCGACTTCCCGGCTTGCAACCGCGCTACGAAGACCGTTCGACAGCGGGTCTCGCACGACCCCCGCTCGCATAAGAGGCGGGCGGGTTACAGCTCGCACTCGCCTGAAGCAATAGGCGAATCGCGTGGGTTCACAGTCGGCGGGCTCCCGGCCCGCTCCTGCCGAGATCAAATGGGCGGACTATGCGAGCCGACTCAACGACCTCACACCTGCTTAAAAAAGTGAAAGGCGAGCAGGAGCGCCTCGTTCACATTCAACCAAAAATATAACGACAAACAAAATAAAAGGAACATGCAACAAGCGTCGAGCCCATTGGCGGGAGAGAGTCAAGTTATTACAGACATTAAAAACATGTCAAGATGGATGACCCTCCTAAGCGAAGCGGTTTAGAGTGCGGATACGCCCTGACCCGGCAACCGACCACGTGGAGGGGGCAGGCGGATCAGTACGGGATCCACTTCCATCTGCCCCGCCTCTGTGTCCCGAATCGGGGGGGGTGGGCGGGAGATCCACATGCTAACCATAGAGAGACCTCGAGATCCTCCTCCCTAGTATTTTCCCTCGCGGTCGCAATGCGATCTCGCATCTCCTCAAACACCGGCATCGTGTAGCTGCATCTCACTGAGAAGGCTAAAGAAGGCAAGATTTTACTAAGGGTCCGATGACATATTTATAGCGTGAGGATGCGACCCACCGAAAGATTCCTTGACAGCTTAACAAAGCACTCACCGAACACATGGGTTGGATGATTCTTTCCGAGCTTGGTCAAGCTCAAAACGAGCAGGGATTCATCGAACCAGGCAAGACGAGCGGGCCAAGGCAGCCTGCCCGCGCTAAGACATCATATAGGCGAAGTCATAATGGCCATCTCGCTCCCACAAAAGCTGGGCGAGCGAGCAGTGCGAGACGGCCCGACCAGCCCGCATTTGCCCGGGGTTCGTCGAACCGGATCGGGTATTCGCCGGACCGAGCTCGGGCAGAGCTCGTCGTTCGCCGAGCGGGACTCGGCGCTCGTCGAATGGAGCTCACTGTTCGTCGAGTGGGGCTGGGAGTTCGTCGAACGGAGCTCGACATTCGTCGAACGGAGATCGGCGTTCCTCGAGCTGGCCTCACGCATTAGAATCCTAGATTCGTCGAACAAAGTTCGACGAACACAAGTATTCTAGGATTCATTCTGTAGTATTAATAATCCTAGATCGCCCCGGGCGAGTGAAGATATCAGAGGGCTACTCACCCAGCTGTCTTATGAGACTTTGTCCAGACTTTACCCTCGGCGCCCTTCTGGCTTTGGCGTTGAGTGACGTCGCTCCACTCAATGCTCTTGGCGCCCTTCTGGCTTTGGCATTGAGTGACGTCGCTCCACTCAATGCTCTTGGCGCCCTTCTGGCTTTGGTGTTGAGTGACTTCACTCCACTCAATGCTCTCGACGCCCCTCTGGCTTTGGCGTTGAGTGATGTCGCTCTACTCAATGCTCTCGGCGCCCTTCTGGCTTTGGCGTTGAGTGACTTCGCTCCACTAAATGCTCTCGACGCCCTCCTGGCTTTGGCATTGAATGACGTCGCTCCACTCAACGCTCTTGGAGCCCTCCTGGCTTTGGCATTGAGTGATGTTGCTCTACTCAATGCTCTCGACGCCCTCCTGGCTTTGGCGTTGAGTGATGTTGCTCCACTCAATGCTCTCGACTCCCTTCTGGCTTTGGCGTTGAGTGATGACGCTCCTTTCGCCCAGTCTCCTATGAGGTGTTTTTCTTTTCCATTTTATCCTCGCCAGGGGTGCGAATAGCTTAATAGAACGACAGAGTTATACTGTTAGCTGGCCTAGTTGGACTGCACATAGCTGTTCAAAACAATAGAGGTTGGCTATTGGTAGGTCTTTTTCAGAAATCTATAAATAAGACTAAAGGGGCACCTCAGAAGGAACACTTATCAGTATTCAAATCTTCTTGCTCTTTCTGAGGTAGCCATAGCTCGGCCATTGGCTAAGGATGGAAGTGCTCTTAGAACTTTCAGGTGTGTGGTGGGACCTCCACGCCGAGCCCTTGGGTCAATTTCCATTTCTTTTGTTGTTTGGCTTGCAGGAGAGAAGTAGGTGCACGATTACCCCTTCACCAAGGGTGAACTCCACAAGAGACTGAATTCTCGGTTTCAACAGTAACAATCCCAGACCGGCTAGCCCACTCTCCCATAGGCGACCTGGCTTCCAGCCTGCCTCAGAGTAAGGGTCAGCGTATTGCAGCAGCCTGGATCATGCTCGCCTAAGGAGGGAAGGCGAGCTGCGGGAACCAGGTCGTGTCCGCCCCAGCGGGATGGTGAGTTGTGGTGAGCTGACCTCTAGATCCTTGGAACCTACCCAGTGGGCCCCAAAGGCAAAATTACCTAGGTGCCCTTACCAGGGGTGCAAATAGCTTGTCAGAACAACGGAGTTATGCTGTTGGTAGACCCAGCTGGGTTGCAAATAGCTGCTAAAAATAGCGGAGGTTGACTATTTGCAACCGTCTCCAGAAAACTATAAATAGGACCCAAGTGGCACCTCAGAAGGCAGGCTTACTAGTGTTTAAATCTTCTTGCGCTTTCTAAGGTAGCATTAGCTCGGCCTTTAGCTAAGGAGGGGAAGCGCTCTAAGATCTTTCGGGTGTGTGGTGGGACCTCCACGCCGAGCCCTTGGGTCAATTCCATTCTCTCTTCCTTTATTATTTGGCTTGCAGGACAGAAGTAGGTACGCGATCACCCCTTCCCCAAGGGCGAACTCCACTAGAGACTGATTTTTCAGTTTCAACAATGGCAATCCGAATCCATCTCATATGAGAGATCCGGTGCCTAAAATGCTTGAAAGAAAGCAAGAAAAGAGTAGATGTCATGCACACATCCTAAAACCGTGAGGAGAAGTGTCATTACCTTACGACTCCTCTTCCTAGCTATGAAACCCTTGTCTTACACGGATGAAAACGAGCACCTCCACGTCCTCTCCACGGATCTGGCCTCGGAACGACGATCGGAGCTTTAAAGCTTTTTTAATGGCAAAATAAAGTTCCATCTTCCTCCTCCCACTTCTAACCTCAAACCATAACCTACACTCCAACAAGGGGAAAAATGAAGGAAAAGGGCTCTCAACCCTACTTATGGCATTTGGACGAAATGTCCTGAGCCATATGATCAAGTTCTAAGAGCAATTGGACGGCTACAAAGTCAAATGACAGATCTGCTTCCGTCCGCTATCACCGGGCAGTAACTACCTACCGTTGGGCGGTAGCTTCCCGAGCCGCAAGACAGAAAATAATACCATGCTAACACTGGTGATAAGGCTAATGCCACGCGGTAGCGTCTCTCTCGAGAACTCAATCTTTCCTAAAAAACTCAGCTCTTTCTCGAGAACTCAATGCTCTCAACGCATCCTTGGAGTTACTGCCGTGCGATAGGGTTAACGCTGCGCGGTAAACACTTTCTCGAAAACTCAACATTCGACGAACGGGGCCCTTCGTCTCGACACACGACAAAACAGGGCTATCACCGAGCAATAGCTACTATTGTCGGATGGTAATCCTCCAGCACTCGATGAACGTGCCTTTCGTTTGACGTTCGACGAAACAGGGCTATCGTCGGGTGATATCTACTATCACCAGGCGGTAATAGTCCAACACTCGATGAACGTGCCTTTCGTTCGACATTCGACGAAACAGGGCTATCGACGGGTGATAACTACTATCGTCGGGCGATAGCTATTATCGTCCAGTACTATCGTCCGATAATAGCAAGAGGAATTCTAGTTCTGAAAACTGGGGTGTTGCACCTAGTCCTCAAAAAGTCGACGCCACAGGAAGCGGGCAGCCATCAATAAGCTCCACCCTAACTGGCAAGGACCCTTTGTAGTCCTCGAAGCACTTACCTCAGGGAGCTACTGCCTCCAGAATGCCGAGGAGCACCCTTTAACAACACTTGGAGAGGTGACGGCCTGAAACATTTTTACCCATGGAGTAAAGAAGAAGAATTCTCTCATCACCAAATGTCTTTCCATTTTTTCATCATAACCGGACAACTCCGAACCAAAGCACCCCTGATAGGAATCCACTGACCAGGCTACCATAAGTTGGCATGGAAGGCAGGTCGTTTGGCTGGAAGGTTGAGATGAGATCAATTCCAAACTAAAGCTCACCTGATAGGATCCCACTGACTGGGCTACCATAAGCTGGCATGACAGACAGTTCGCTCGGGTGGAAGGTTGAGATGAGATCAATTCTGAACTAAAGTGTGTCTGATAGAATCCCACAGACCAGGATTGCATAAGCCGACATGGTAGCCAGGTCACTCAGGCAGAAGCTTGAGATGAGATCAATTCCGGATCAAAGTTCCCCCGATAGGGTCCCGCTGATCGGGCTACCACAAGTCGAAAAGGCAGGCGGGTTGCTCGGGTGCATGGTTGAGATGAGATGAATTCCGAACCAAATCACCCACTATAAGATCCCGCTGGATAGGCTACCACAAGCTGATATGGCAGGCAGGTTACTTTTGTGGAAGGTTGGGATGAGATCAATTTCGAATCAAGTGCCTCTGATAGGATGCCGCTAAATTCACAAGCTGACAGGGTAGACATGTCCCTTGGGTGGAAGGCTGAATAGATGTAAAGGGAAGAGAGAGTCAAGGTTAATCCCCCAAGGTCTTAAGAGTCAGGTATCTCGGGAGACGGATTGAAAGGAAGCAAGCTAAAGAAAGAAATAGAAACAAACGAGTGAGAAAGAGAGGAGGCGAGAGCAATCTTTCTCACCTCCACCTCATCCATCCCTCACTTGCCCATCTTCGAGGGCGAAGCGATAGCTGTGCGAGTGCCTAGACCACACGATGATCTCAGAGTCAAAATTCATTTTCCCTCTTTCCGAAAAGCTGTGTGTGTGCAAGGCTCACTTGGTTCGATTCTCGCGAGCCGGGACAAGGCTCCCAATTGTCCGAGTGAGTCGCCTAGATCAAAAGGGGAGCACTATACTATGAACTGAAGGAGAATACGTACTATGCCAAATGAGAAGAAAAACAACGCAGAAGAGAATTAAGACAACCTTTCATATATAACAATTATATTATTGGCAAGGTAGTCATTACATCACAAAAAATAACGAAACGTTCAGAGCTCTCAGCTCATGGTGGATCCAAGGGCAGATGCTCCATCTCGTCATCCGCCATGGGTGAGTAACCACTTCTTGAAAAAGGTGGGCTCATCACTAGTGAGAAGTATGGGATGAGATCTTCCGCGACCAACTCCCTCTAGTCATCCCGCAAGGTATTGGGGTTCCGCAACATATTCAACATTGGCTCTATCATCTGCGTGATCAGGAGCTTGCAGGTACTCTCCACCTCCTGTGGGGTGAAATGAAGAGGATTGCAGCCGCCAAATGAGGACTCGTCAGGCTTCTCGGTAGTCTTCTCAGTGAGGGCCGCGACGAGCCTCGCCCGGGTGTCTGTTAACTCCTCCAATTCATATATGCACGACCGGCTGTCCGTTAACGTCCGGGTGTCCGTTGACATCCTAGAAAGGAAAGAAGTTGGGAGTAAGGAGGGGCAAGGAGAGCAAGATGAAGAAGAAGGAAAGAAAAAGCGAAGTTCAAGGATGACCGACCGCGCTGCTGGAGTGCTTGACGAGAAGGCACTCTGAGAGCTCGAGGCGCGTCTCGAGGTCCAAGTCCTTGACCTTGGCGAGCTCCTTCTTGGACTCCGCATTGCGGAACTTCTTAAAGAAGCCGATGCCCTGCTGCGCGACCATGTGTGCGAGCTCTGTGGCGTGTAGTTGGGCCCACGAGCTGTCGAAGGAGTGCTCCTTCATGGTCAGCTTGTCATTTTTGGTTGCATCTTGGCGGCCATACAATCCAAAAGACAGGGCGTAAGCATCCTTGTCAACGTGCCCCTGATATGTCCAAGAAGGAAGGATCAAGGACAAGGACACCTGGTGCAATCCCTCCTCCTAGCTGAGTAACGACTGTCCGACACCATTGTTAAAATTTCTCAGCGTGGTCAGCAAGGTAGCCCAAACGCCAAATTAATATCTTCGGCACTACCCAGTTCTCACGTTGAACTAGCGGAAAACCAAGGAACAAGGTTTATCCCAACAAACAATGGAAGCACAAGCAGATCTTTTATTCATTCACTTCTTTACAATACGAGGCAAACATAGCGAGACATGATTTCGCTAGTATAACAGCTGAAAACAGAAAGTACCAAAAAAACCAAGCCGGGCGGACAGCACCGGAGTCCGCCGAGACCGCCGAGGTCGCCGAGGTCACTGAGTCCGCTGAGATCGCCCGAGCTAAGCTGCAATCCGCCGAATAGCCACGGAGTCCGCCGAAGCCACGAGGCCGCGCGGACACACCGTTATTCGTCTCCTACTGAAGCTGAACTGAGGAACACACCCCCTACCCGTCTGAAGCCGGCGGACAGGTAATTGAAGCTGGCAAAGTTGAAACAGAGTTGACAAGCCGCAGAGCGACCTCCTGCTGAATCCGCAGAGACCGCACAACTTCCAAGTACTTGACCGAAGTCACAGCCAAACTCCTGGCTCCTTGAAGCTACCCGCGCGACCTGCACACAGCAAACCGTCAGCCCTGAATCAATCTGCGCGAACAGAAAAACTGAGACCGCAGCTCCTTGCCCAACCCAACTTACTGTTCACTCAAGTTACGGTAGACCTGCCAGGGGGGTCCTATTTATAGGCGAGGTGAGGAGTGTGGTCACCGCCCTAGAGATAGAGACACCGCCCCAGCTCGCGCGATAGCAAAACACCGTCCGCCGAGTCTGCAAGGACTTAGCCGGATACCAAGGAAAACCGCCAGGAGTAAGACAACATTGGCGAACCCTCTCCAGTCCGCCTAAGCTATGCGGACAAGGCATCAGCCCGCAAAGCCTCCAACCACTGCAGGACAGCAACCCCCTTCAATGGCTGTCCGCACAACCCGAGGCAGTCCACAAGCCTCAACCTCAATCCGCCGCAAGTCCACGACCAAAGGTAGATAGCGAGTCCGCCCGGTCAACAGCGGACTTGGCGGATACTGCGGACACCATGGTCTTGGCACAGAGTGTGACCAAGTCCAAAACCATCAAAGGCCAATGCGAGTATGGTGGACATAAACTCCGTCCGCCAAACATCCAAGCACACAGACCGCGAGCAGTCCGCAAGCTACTCGCACACCTGCCCCAACACAGCAGCCTCCTCCCGGACTCCAAACACCAGTCCGCCAAAGACCTCCACAGCAAGGCACCTGCTGAACACCAGAGCTCGACATGGCCTCAGCCAAGCTCTAAGCCCAGTCCGCAACAGCCCACACCGCGGACACATCAGTCTGCAAGCTTCTATCCGCTCAGGCCGTTCCTTAGCTAAACCAAATAGCTGACGCCTTATCCGCAGATACCAGGCCGCATAGTCCGCGGATTTTACCCGTGCAACCCGCTCAGAACAGCCGACGTCCACTAGACTTTCCACCAGGCCTCTACAGCAGTCCGCCCAGTCCGCCTAGTCCGCCAAAGCTGTCCTCCCAGGCCGCCCGGCCTGTCCCGTCAACCACTTCCACTTCACAAATTTCAACACTCCCCCTTAAAGTGGGAAGTGGTGACCAAGCCCAGCAAGCTGCGCAAGAGCTCAAAGGGCGCCTTCGATAGTGGCTTCGTGAATATGTCAGCAAGATTATCTTCACTCCGAACATGCCCGACCAGCAGAGACCCCTCCAACACCTTCTCCCTGATGAAGTGGTGATCAATATCTATATGCTTGGTCCTGGCGTGACACACTGGATTGTTAACCAGTTTGAGAGCACTCTCATTATCACCCCGGAGTAAAGTCGGCCCTTGCACTTCTTCATGAACATCCTCTATAAGCCTCCTCAACCAGATGGCTTCCCGAGCAGCCAAGGCCGAAGCCTTATACTCTGCCTCCGTAGTTGAGACTGACACCGAGTCTTGCTTCTTGCTACACCACGAGATGCTAGTTGAACCGCAAGTGAACACATAACATGAAGTAGACCTTCGATCTTCCGAATCACTGCCATAGTCAGCATCCGTGTACCCAAGCAACGCAAACTCCGAGTCCCTTCCATAGAGGAGTCCCATGTCAGAAGTCACCTTGACATACTTCAGAATACCCTTCGCCGCCACTAGATAAGATTGCCATGGTTCAGCCATATACCGACTTACTCGGCCAACAGCATAAGCAATATCCGGCCTTATAATCGTCAAGTAAATCAAGCTCCCAACAAGAGCCCTGAACACCAAGGGATCATGAAGAACCCTTCCGTCATCTCGTCGAAGCTTCAGCCCAGGTTCCAGTGGAGTAGAGCACTTCTTCCCTTCGCCCATGTCGAACCGCTTCACAATGCGATCTTCATACCCTATCTGGCTAATGAGAATCCCGCACTCCTTCCTCTCCACCTCAAGACCGAGAAAGTGATGCAGCTCTCCCAAGTCTTTAATCTCGAAGCGTATAGCAAGCTCTGCCCTGAGCCTTGCTACTTCCCCCTCTGAATTCCCTGTGATGATCATGTCATCCACATACAGCAGGACCAAGACTAGTAGCTCCCCCTTCTTCTTGACGAACAAGCTTGAATCCGAGTTGGAAGCAAGGTATCCACAGAATTGCAAGTACTCTGCAATCTTCCCATACCAAGCTCTAGGAGCTTGCTTCAACCCATAGAGAGCCTTCCTGAGTTTGCAGACATAGTCCGGATGCTTTTCAGAGACAAAACCAAGCAGCTGATCCATGAAGATGTCCTTGTCAATCTCTCCATAAAGAAAAGCATTCTTCACATCGAGTTGCCACAACCTCCATCCCTTGCTAGCAGCCAAGGCGATCACCACTCTAACTGAAGTCATCTTCGCAACTGGACTGAATGTCTCCTCATAGTCTTCTCCATACTGTTGTGAGAATCCTCTAGCGACCAGGCGAGCCTTGAACCTATCAATGCTCCCGTCAGCCTTCTTCTTCAACTTATATACCCACTTACAAGTAACTGGAGTAATGTCATCAACCTTGGGCACAAGGTCCCAGGTTTCATTCTTCTTCAGAGCATCAATCTCTTCCTTCATGGCATCTTCCCACTCCTTCACTCCAGTGGCCTCGTTGAAGTTTGCAGGCTCTCGCTCATCCAGAGGACCTGCAAAGAAGCAGGAGACAAAGCTCACTGCATTCCCATCACAGTACCGAGCTGGTGGCTTAACAACCCTCTTCTATCTCTGAAGGGTCGGCTCCTTGCTCACTGCTTCTGTTGCTTCTTTGGGCTCAACTCCTACTTGGGGCAAGCATTGAGTAGTGCTCCCCCTGCTTCCTGAGCCAGAAGGCTCAGCCTCGGAGTTAGAAGAAACAGGAGCTACTGGTGAAACAGCAAGCTCCTCTTCCAAGCCTTCAGCAGCCACCACCGGTGCTTCATCAACCTTGCTACTTCCGGTTAGCTCAACCGAGCCACCTCCATATGATGTCAGCTCGTCAAAGACAACGTCTCTTGACACCACGAACTTCTTCGTCACAGGGTCCATGCATTTCTATCCCTTCTTCCGCTCATCGTAGCCAACAAAGACAAGCTTCCTTGCCTTCGCATCCAGCTTAGTTCGTGAAGCATCTGGGGCATGCACGTAGCAAGTTGAACCGAACACCCGAAGGTGTCCAACACTCGGCTTCTCCTTCAGCAACATCTCAATAGGAGTCTTCTTGTTGATAGGGCTGAGTGGCATCCGGTTGATGACATAAGCAGCACAAGACATCCCTTCCGCCCAGAAGGACCTTGGGATATCTTTCGCGTGAAGCCAGCATTTGCAGGTCTCCGTCAGATGACGGATCTTCCGCTCTGCTACCCCATTTTATTGTGGAGTGTGAGCACAAGTACGCTCTCGTTGGATCCCGTGCTTCCTGCAGAAGTTAGAAAACTCGGAGGAGACAAACTCACCCCCATTATCAGTTCTAAGCTTCTTAATCCGCAAGCCAAGCCGGCCTTCTACCAACTCCTTAAACTCCACAAACAAACGGAAGGCTTCCGACTTCTTCTTTAAGAAGTACACCCAAGTATACCTTGAGTAGTCATCAACCAAGACAAGCATGTATCTGCTTCCACCAAGGCTCGCAGTAACTGTCGGTCCCATCAAGTCGCCATGAATGCACTCCAATGGTTTCTTGCTCCTTGTTTGTGATTTATCAAATGGAAGGCGATGTGCCTTACCGTATTGACAGCCCGCGCAAACATGCCCATCACCAAAGGAGGACAACTTAGGCAACCCCTTCACCAAACTTCTACAAGCCATCGCCTTCAGCTTATCCATGCCAACATGCCCCAGCCTCTCATACCAGATAGCAGCGCTATCATTGGCCCTCATACGATGAACATAAGAATTGGTGGCAAGAACAAACAAGTTCTTCACCCTCCTCCCTACATGAGCAACATCAGCCTTCACCGCTGATACGTTGTGAAGGAACCTCACGTTTGTTGGCCCAAACAGAACGTGATAACCAGTGTCCACTGCATTGGTCACCGAGAAGAGGTTCTTCTTCATGCCCGGCACGTGATACACACTCCTTAACATGAGTGACCCCTGATCACTACCCAAACACACGACCCACTCTTTCTCTACTACATAAACAGTATTATCAGCAGTGATAATAGCTTCATTACCTGAGTATGCCTGCATGGAGGTGAACTTCGACTTGTCTCCGGTGAGGTGATGACCACACCCGGAGTCCACGATCCACTCACCGTTGAAGTCCTAAGCAGACAAGGCACGGACACAAGTGCCTGTCATGAAAGCTCCGCCCCATTCTGCTTCTTCACTTCTCGAGCAAGCTTCCTCCTTTCCCGCAGCATGCCCAGGCTGCAGTTTGACCTTGCAGTCCCGCTTGAAGTGCCCTCGCTGATGACACCGGTAGCACTTCAGATTCTTCTTCCAGTCTTTAGGAGCATTGCTCCTCTCCGGCTGATATGAAGTTGAAGTCTCCTTCTCACCAGCGACCTGCACCTTCTTCTTCTTCTTCCCTTCCCATCCTTTCTTCCTGTCTGAGAAGAGAGCTTCGCTGTCTTCCTGATTCAGATTCACTCCAGCCATCTGCCTTATCAAGCTCTCATGTGAGTCCGCCGAGACTGCCGAGGTTGCCGAGGTCGTCGAGTCCGCTGAGATCGCCAGAGCTAAGCTGCAATCTGCAGAATAGCCACGGAGTCCGCCGATGCCGCGAGGCCGCGCGGACACACCGTTATTCGTTTCCTGCTGAAGTTGAACTGAGGAACACACCCCCTACCCACCTGAAGCCGGCGTACATGTAATTGAAGCTGGCAAAGTTGAAACAGAGTTGACAAGCCGCAGAGCGACCTCCTGCTGAATCTGTAGAGACCGCACAACTTCCAAGTACTTGACCGAAGTCACAGCCAAACTCCTGGCTCCTTGAAGCTACCCGCGCGACCTGCACACAGCAAACCGTCAGCCCTGAATCAATCCGCGCGAACAGAAAAACTGAGACCGCAGCTCCTTGCCCAACCCAACTTACTGTTCACTCAAGTTACTGTAGACCTGCCAGGGGGGTCCTATTTATAGGCGAGGTGAGGAGTGTGGTCATCGCCCTAGAGATAGAGACACCGCCCCAGCTCGCGCGATAGCAAAACACCGTCCGCCGAGTCCGCAAGGACTTAGCCGGATACCAAGGAAAACCGCCAGGAGCAAGACAACATTGGCGAACCCTCTCCAGTCCGCCTAAGCTATGCGGACAAGGCATCAGCCCGCAAAGCCTCCAACCACTGCAGGACAGCAACCCCCTTCAATGGCTGTCCGCACAACCCGAGGCAGTCCACAAGACTCAACCTCAATCCGCCGCAAGTCCACGACCAAAGGTAGATAGCGAGTCCGCCCGGTCAACAGCGGACTTGGCGGATACTGCGGAAACCATGGTCTTGGCACAGAGTGTGACCAAGTCCAAAACCATCAAAGGCCAATGCGAGCATGGCGGACATAAACTCCGTCCGCCAAACATCCAAGCACACAGACCGCGAGCAGTCCGCAAGCTACTCGCACACCTGCCCCAACATAGCAGCCTCCTCCCGGACTCCAAACACCAGTCCGCCAAAGATCTCCATAGCAAGGCACCTGCTGAACACCAGAGCTCAACAAGGCCTCAGCCAAGCTCTAAGCCCAGTCCGCAACAGCCCACACCGCGGACACATCAGTCCGCAAGCTTCTATCCGCTCAGGCCGTTCCTTGGCTAAACCAAACAGCCGACGCCTTATCCGCAGATACCAGGCGCATAGTCCGCGGATTTTACCCGTGCAACCCGCTCAGAACAGCCAGCTTCCACTAAACTTTCCACCAGGCCGCTACAGCAGTCCGGCCAGTCCGCCTAGTCCGCCAAAGCTGTTCTCCCAGGCCGCCCGGCCTGTCCCGTCAACCACTTCCACTTCACAAATTTCAACAACCATCCAGGGGCTTTTTCCCCATCCTAAAATTGGGATGTGAGTCTGGAGAACCCAGCTACTCACCCCCCGGCCCGCTCCCTGTAGGTGGAGATGTCCCGCTCCCTACAAGTAGAGTCGGCTTACTGATTGGTTCTTAGAGGTCAGTGATTTCTACCTCTTTGGGTCCCTCATGATTAAGATATCGGGTCAGGAACCACCCCCTTCTGTCGGCAGCTGCTAGTCATCTGCAGCCCCAGGTCATCGACAAATGCCTCCATCGTAGAGTTGGCAAGTGCAAGTGCGGGATCCACCATTCCCTTCCCCACATAAGGCGGGTTTATGGGTATATGTCGATCACCTACATAAAAGGTAAAAGGCTGAAACACGACCTATAACCCCATCAGGGGCGATTGAAGAGCGCAATATGAAGGGGATATGCATACCTTCACCTGGAAGGACCGGTGGTAGCGAGTCGAGGTTGCGCCAAAGATAGGCGACCTCAAAGTTTTTCCCTAGGAAGAACTTGTGCAACTTCGTGTCCTCGCCGTATACACGGGGAGCTCTATAGACAGACTCGTCCTTCTGAACAGGTAAGTAGGGGAATTTGCCATGTGTTCCCTTGACCAAGATGAATTGATCTGTCTAATGATGCGCCTTATTAATGGTCTCACAGACTTTGAACTGCGAGCTGGTCAGAAAAGTCACCCTATCATTGGTGGCTTGGTATATAAACAACTTGCAGAAGACCATCAAGTTGAACACTATCCTCTCCTTACGCAGCAAGCACTCGAAAGCCACTAGTATGGCAATCATGTTGGGGTTGACCTGTGCGGGCACCGCCCCAAAGTACTTCAAGAATTGCTTCACCTCCGGCCACAGCGGGAGGCAAAGTCCCATATCAAAATGGGAGAAAGGAAATACGAGCTCATCCTACTTTATAGTGTTGAGGGCCTAACCTCCAGTCGGAGCGCGTGCCACAAACTCGGCCGGTACAAACTCGGCGATTATTTCCAGCATCTCTTACTCCAATACCTGACCGACCAGGAAGATATAGTCCAAGAAGTGGGCCGTGCAATTCTTCCTTCCCTCCGAGCCATCACCCTCACCACCCATTAGGGAAGTCAAAAATGTGAGTGGGAGATTGTTAGATGGTGAGTAGGGGAGGGCAGTTAATTATGTTGGTGAGAGTCGGGGCAAGGTGATACACTCGAAATAGGTATATGTAAACTACGCAAGTGCACATGTCAGATCAAGTAATAAAATGAGTGTATAGATCATTTCCACGAGAAAGTGACTAATCTAACACTTGCAAATACTAACTCAACTTTTTCTCTAAATCCAAGTAAATTTAATTAATTAGGGATTTTGTGAAATTGATTTAATAATACTACTAAAATAAAATGATACTATTCTACGAGAATAACTTTTAATTAATATGGAGAAATAGTCTTGTATTCTAATTTCCTATGTTTATTGTGAGAAATTATTTAGAATAATGACTTATAAAAATATTTGATTGGTTTATCTTGTAACGATTTTAAAGCAGAAATCCTATCTCTTGATATCGAAAATCACTATATTCTTCCTTTCCCTTGGCATCTCTAACTAAGGTGAAATGAAGAATATTAATAATAATAAAAATCAATGTTGCTAGCATGAAAGTGATATTTCGTTCTCCTTTCGCTTACTATGTTAAATTTATGATACACTTACGTGTCTCCTCTCTTGAATCATGAAACACAGTAAAATACAGAAACTTGGTTTAAGAAAAACTACATCACTACTCTCTCAAATCTCACAATGTAGGAATAAAATCTTTACCAAAATACTAATGCCTCTCTTTTGGAACTCCTTATTACTGATTTGGGCTAGGATTACTATTAGGATTTTATTTTGACCTAACTTGTATAGACTAAGGGTCATATTTTATTTCCAGAAGTATTTCAGAAGGAATTTAAGAGAAGCTCAGTTCGACAAACTCTGAACTCAGCTCGACTAACTCAGGTCTCAAACTCTGAGCTTAGTTCGACGAACTCTGAGCTCAGATCGACGAACGCAGAGCTCAGCTCGATGAAAGTGATAGCTCAGTTTGTTGAAAATCAGATCGACGAAGGTCAAGCTCAGTTTGACGAACACAGAGCTCAGCTCGACAAAAGTAATGCTCAGTTCATCCAAGCTTAGCTCGATGAATTCCAAGTTCTATTCGACAAAATCCTTGCTGAGTTCGATGAATTCGACGGTTTCTATATTAATAGATGGCAGAATGATTTCAAAGATTTGGTAACTAAAACTCTGATATTTAATGTTAATTATTCTAACGAATATAGCCGTTTAAGGCAACATTAAATATGAATTTATCACAGAATTATTAATCTAATTAATTACCAATGTAGTTACGAATTCTCAAGGGATTCAGACATTTCAGAAATTGTTTATTTCAAACATTGAAATTTTCTTGACAACATATATATCTATAAAAGATTGCTGGAGAGATTGCTGATACACAGAGTAGTTAGAGACACAGAGATACAGAGATATACTTTCATTCTGCTTCAGACTCGCCAAGAGACATCCTATTTCATATCTGCCTAGAATATCTACTGGAGAGCAACAACGTTCAAGAAGGCCTACACCCTGAAAAAAGGGCTCCTCTGTTGATCACAATTTCTATTCAAATCAGGGGGAGCTTTTTGCAACATCATCCACTAAAGTATTCTCAGAGATTCTTGAAAAAGAAGACAACATCTAACACATTTAGTTCCATTCTTAAACTATGTTCATGGTTCTAACTCCCTTTAAAAGTCAACTCTTGGTTAATAAGTCACCTGATCAAAATACTTAGGTTGGTTTTTGGGTACCTGATCAAAAGCCCAAAGGGTTACTAGATCTCCCTTAGAAAATAGATCTTCTGGTGACATGGCACCTTATCAAAAACCTGTAGTGGATTCCTACCAGGGTGGTGGAAGAGTAGAGGTACCTAGATTTATTGGGGAACTACTATAAATTCCTTATATCGCCTGTGATTGTTTTCTTTTTATTTGTGTATTGTGATTTTCATCTATCTATATATATATATATGTATGCAACACTAATTTTTAAAACTACTCTAAAGATAAATTAAAGTTTTTAAAATACATTATCCACTCCCTCCCCCTCTAGTGTAAAGTTAGATTTATCGCTTCACTTTCAATTGGTATCAGAGGGAGGTTGGTGGTTTTATAGGCTAACACCTGAACCAACAAGATCCTGATAGAACTTATTTTACCTAGAGTTTGATTTTATCATGGCATAAAATAAGGAGTATGCAAGCACTAAACCTCCTATTTGCAATCTTAATAAGTTTGCACTATGTAAAGCAAGGATTAGATTATATATCAATTCTATTGATGACGATATCTACAATTCTATTTTGACCGGTCCACCTCTACCATTAGCAGGACCAAGTACCAGACCTACACCTCCACCATAATGGACAAAAACTCAGAGAAAAGAAAAAATTGCTGATGCAAAGGCTATGAACACACTAGCCCAAACAATGTCTGATGATATTTTTTAGAAGGTTGCTAAATGCACTTCAGCAAAAGATATCTGGGACTCCCTCACTGCAATGGTAACTGGATCAGCAAAAGAAAGAAATGACAGAAGATCTCACCTGATTTCTCAATATGAGAATTTCAAAAAGGGAGAAATTGAATCTGTTGCTGGCATGTATATAAGACACAGTCTCATAATCAATGAGCTGAAGACCTTGGAGAAAGACATGACTTTGATATAAGTGAATGATAAAATTCTCATGTGCTTCCCTAGCACATGGGATTCAAGAATTTGGCCAATTAGAGAAGCCAAAGTGTAAATGAGATTTCAACAGAAATCTTGTTGGACAAGCTCAAATCCTATGAGCAGCTCATCAAAATAAGGGAAGCTGAACAAGTGACCCTATCTTCAGTAAACAAGGACAAGAGTATTTCCTTTCAAGCAACTGAAGAGAAAGAATAAATTCCAGAGAATGCAGATCTCATGAGTCTTTTGGCCAAAAGATTTTACAAAATGGCCAGGAAAGACTTCAGGAAAAGATTTTCCAGA
Source organism: Platanthera guangdongensis (assembly GCA_039583875.1). Lineage (NCBI taxonomy): Eukaryota > Viridiplantae > Streptophyta > Magnoliopsida > Asparagales > Orchidaceae > Platanthera > Platanthera guangdongensis. The sequence continues at coordinate 11,780,009 of CM077157.1, read as the reverse complement.
AACAAGGATAAGCCAAGGTATGCCAAAACACATACTTACTAGATTGTCTATTATGGTTGCAGGAAATCAGGACACATTCTTCTAGAATGTCCTGAGAGTCAGAAGAAAGATAAGAAGAAGAAGAAAGACTTCAAGAAACATTCAAGCAAACCTTCTTCCAGTAAACACAAATAGAAGGGGAAAGACTTTGTTGCTGAAATATGTAGTGAGACAGACACAGAATGTCCATCCAGTTCAAGTGAAGATGAAGAAGAAATAAAGGCTAAAGAAGTCTGTTTGATGGCAATCAATGCATCAAACAGTAATTCTGGTACTGAATCTGAGTCTGAATAAGACAAGGTAATTTCTACCTTTGACTTTACATCAGATTAGTTCAAGTTAGATTTTAAATTGCTCTGTATTGATTGGATAAAATCTGAGAAGGAAATAAAACTTATCTTCAGAAAATATTAAACTTAAAGAAGAATTGGAAATTTCTAAGGAACAAATAGTTTCCTTGAAAAACAAATTATCCGAGGCTAAAAAGTTTGAAGAATCTCTTAATGGGAAAAGTATCAAACTGATGTATATCACAAGAACAGTCAATGCCAGATTAAATAACAGATTAGGCTTGGGAGCTTCATCTAGTCAACCTCAACTCTTTCAGAAAAATATTTTAAATAACCCTGTAAAAGTTATTTCTACTAAAGGAAAAGAAATATTAGAAGATACAGAAACTGAAGTTTTGCAAAAGAATGTTCTAAAACAAAATAAAAATTTTCAAAAAACTATGTTCAAAAGAATTCGTCGAACCAAGCTCGACGAAATCAATATTAATCATCGAACAGAAATCGACGAACTCTGAACACTAGCAATGATGTTCAACAAAATCACTATTATTCGTCGAATAGAGATCAACTAATGCTGAACACATAAAATGAATATTACTATTCTGTGAATAGAGCTCGACGAACTCACTACTATTCGTCGAATGAAGCTCGACGAAATCAATATAATTCGTCGAACTCAAACATTTCAAACAGAAAATATACCTCCTTTCAAAAGAATAATCAAACACAAAAGTTGATAAACCCTTTTACTGAGTGAAGCATTCCTCCGAGGAGATATCATCCACTTGGATAAAAAAATCAACCTAAATATACTTATATGTCTATTGTTAATGATAGAAAAATAGGACCCAAGGTAATTTGGGTCAAGAACACATAACTTATTTTTATTACAGGAAAAGAACCATCCTACCACAGAGAAATAATGGTACTTGGATAGTGGGTACTCAAAATACATGATAGGTAGAAAAACAAATCCAAAAGACTTCAAAGCAAAGCTGGGACCAAAAGTCATATTTAGAGACTCCAATTGTGGCCAGACAGAGGGCTATGACAAAGTCAAAGTTGGAGGAGTTACCTTTAGATGCTCACTTACCCCTATCCTTTTGGGCAGAGACAGTAAGCACACCAAATTTTGTTCTTAACAGAAGTCTCATTCATAAACTGAAGGGTAAGACTCCCTATGAATTACCTAAAAATAAGAAAGCTAAAGTAAATTATTTTAAATTTTCGGGTGTAAATGTTATATCCATAATAATGACAAGAAACACTTAAGAAAATTTGAAGTCAAAGCTGCAGATGTCATATTTCTTGGATATTCTCAAATCAGCAAGGTTTATAGGGTCTTTAATAAATCTACCCTTAATATAAAAGAATACATACATGTATCTTTTGATGAAACTAACATATTTTATAAGGAGAAGAATACATCTACCATAAACTCTTTTCAGGTACCGATTATGTGTGAGAAGTTTGATGAATTAAACCATATGCAAGAGGATACATTGCAACCTTCTCAACAAAATACTGAAGACAGTGATGAAGACAATCCAGAAATTTATGCTGAAAAAATGGTAGCTAATGAAATTCCATAAGAGGAATTAACAACACAAAACATTGAAGAACCAAATCCACCTGTTGATTATGTCACTCTTAGAGATCATCCTAGATCTCAAGTGATTGGAGACATATCAGCTTGTGTGCAAACAAGGCATTAACTTAATCAAGATCAGATACACTCATGTTTTCTCTCCCAAATTAAAACTCAATCAATAAAAGATGCATAATAAGATCCTCATTGGATCATTGCAATGCAAGAGAAACTCAATTAGTTTGAGAGAAATAGAGTTTGGGACTTAGTTCTAAGACCCAAAGACTATCCAGTAATTGGAACCAAATGGGTCTTCAGAAATAAATTGGATGCTCAAGGAGTAACAGTGAGAAATAAAGCTAGAGTGGTAGCTCAAGGATATTCACAGGAGGAAGGAATAGATTATGATCAAACATTTGTTCCTTTTACAAGATTAGAATCTATCAGGATATTTCTTACTTTTGCTGCATTCAAGAAATTCAAATTTTACCAGATAGATGTAAAGAGTACATTCCTGAATGGAGACATCAAAGAGGAAATATATGTGGAACAACCTCCAGGTTTTATCTCTTCAACTTACTCTTCTCGTGTTTTTAAACTTAATAAAACTCTTTATGGTTTTAAACAAGCTCCAAGAGATTGGTATGAGACCATTTCTAATTTTTAATTAGAAAATAAATTTTGTAGAGGCAAGATAGATAAAACTTTATTTTTTTAGAAATCATAAAACTGAAATTTTACTAGTACAAATATATGTTGATAATATAATTTTTGGTTCTACTGATTCCAAACTTTGTAAAAGGTTCTCTGACCTAATGCATTCAAAGTTTGAAATGAGTAGCATGAGTGAATTATCTTATTTTCTTGTCTTACAAGTAAAGCAAACAACTGATGGCATCTTCATATCTCAATCTAAATATACTAAAGAGCAAATTAAAAGATTTGGGATGACAGATGCCTCCTCTATGAAAACACCTATGTCTACTAATGTTGTAGTTGATAATGATGAATATGGCAAACCTGTTGATCAGAAAACATATAGGACTATCATTGGGACTTTATTATATTTAAAAGCAAGTAGACCATATATTATGTTTGCAACCTGTATTTGTGCTAGGTTTTAGGGTTACCCTAAAGAATCATACCTTACCTTAGTAAAAAGAATATTAAGATATATAAAGGGTTGTCCTAATCTAGGACTCTGGTATCCAATTAAGTCAGGATTTGAATTAATTGGATTCACAAATACTGATTATGCTAGATGCAGAATTGGCAGAAGAAGCACGTCAGGAACTTGTCAGCTTCTTGGTGATAGGCTTGTGTCATGATTTTGCAAGAAACAAACACATCTTTCTTCTTCAATTGCTGAAGCTGAATATATAGTAGCCGGTAGTTGTTGTTCACAGATTTTATGGATTCAAAATCAATTACTAGACTATGGATTCAACTTAGATAATTCTATTATATATTGTGATAACACCAGTGCAATTTCAATTGCATAAAATCCAGTCCTCCATAGTAGGACTAAACATATCGAAATAAGACACCACTTTGTTAGAGATAATGTGGATAAAACTAAAATTAACTTATTGTTTATTTCTACTGATTTATAGAGAGCAGACATTTTTACCAAACCCTTAGATGAAAAGAAACATATTTTCTTTTTAAATCAGTTAAGAATGATTGATGGTGAATCAATAATTTGATTTTGATCGGAGATCGACGAATTGTGAATATTTCATCGAAAGGAGATCGACGAAACATGAACCTTTTGTGGAACGGAGTTCGACGAATTAGTTTCGAGAACCTTTTGTCGAACAAAGCCCGACGAATTGTAATCCTTACATAAACCTTTCGTTGCACGGAGATCGACTGATTGTGTTTCATTTGTGAAATTTTCGTCAAACTGAGTTCGATGAATTGTTTATCGTTGGACGGAGTTCGTCTTTTCAACTTCTGAAAACTTATATTTAGATTTTCATCGAACTCTATCCCGCTCATTCTCCATTTCTCTTGCACTTGATCTTTCTGTTTTGCAGGCTAATGGCGGCGTCACAAGCAATTCTCTCTACAATGAAGTTCGATGTAGGTTTTGATATCGACATGGAATATTTTTGTCATTCAGATCAAATTTTTCAGGACATCTTAAAAATCTTTGAGACACATCATCTGAGAAACTTTATGACTACCCGAATCAAGCTTCCATTCGTAGAGACTAAGGAGTGAATTCATACTGCTAAGATTCAGGATATCTCAACCATTACTGGTTTAATCTCAGGACATCAGGTTTCTCTTACACCTGAAATTTTATCTGAAGTTTTTGGTTTGGTTAACGGCAAAGATGTTATAGAATTATATAGCACAGAATTCGATGTTATGCTTGATAGAATGTGTCACAAACAAGGAAACCATAACCACTTATTGAAAAAGAATTTTTCTACAGAATATAAATTTCTGGCCGATGTGGTTAGAAACGTTCTTTTGGGCAAACACTCAGCCCATGACTATGTCACCAGGCACCAATTCATGTTGATGTGTGCTCTGGTTGACCAGAAAAATATTAACCTGGGGACAGTGCTCTTTGATTCCATTAAAAAGAAGATAAATAAGAAAGATATGAGTTATGGAAGGGTCTTGGGTATTTTTCTCCAGACCAAATGCCCAGAGGTCTTGGTCTCACAAAAGTGCATATCAATGCATCTAAATGGATCACCTCTGTCTTGGAAAGGGTGATTCAAAAGGCATCCAAGGCTGGATCCTCCAGAGCAGCTTCTGAAAGCACAAGAGCTGTCCCATCTACTCTCCCAACTCCACAAGAAGATCCTCACTTTATATCTTCCACTCCACCATCTCCACATCATTCCCCTAGACCTTCCACACTACCTTCTCTACAACCACATTTGTCTGAAGAAGTTCCATCTTCAACACTTCATGCAGATTCTCCACATACAGTTTCCCCAGCTCCTCAGTCACCTCATTCATCTCCACTTCAATCATATCCACTTAAATTATCTCCACCTCATTTCTCTCCACCTCCTTTCTCTCCACCACACTTACTTATCCAAGTGACTATTCCCGATGATATTCCCCCTATCATCAATTCTTCAACTATACCACAAGCTTTTCAGATTCCATCCTCTACATCTACTCAGAATGCACCTGAGTTTATGTATCTAGATTTTTCATCTATTACTACTCGCCATCTTGATCTCATCACTCCCACACTCAAGAAACTCTTAGATGATTCTTTGGCTCTTGTTCTAACTGCTATCTCAGAACTCTCTAATCTGTCCCTTCTTTTGGGGGGGCATAGATTTAGTTTTTACTACATCTAGGCGGGGGGAGATGCTTAATGAAGAAGCTCCAATTTCACCAGCTAATGAAGAAGCTCTAGTTCCAAATTCAGTAATGATAGTTGTGGATGTGTTCTCAGAACCTCCAGAGGTTACTATTGTTGGTGATGTCATTATTAATCCCACAGTTAATTTATATTCTTTATTAACAGATTTTGATTTACTACACAGTTATATTCCTAGTCTACCCATTTTTGAAGAAGATCTCTCTAGAGCATTAGTGTGTTACACTGATCCTATTGATCCCGCTATTTTAGAACTGCTTAGATCCAGTCTCAGAGCTGCTTCTACCAGTGTTAATCCAGTCTCATAGATTATTGATGATATAATAGATATTATGGAGCTGGATTATTCCCCTCCTATATGGGATGAAACTCCTATGCCTAATTTTGATGATCTACTTAATGAGGATATGGAAAAGGAAGATAATTTATATAAACAGCCAGAAGATCAATTTGTTGATCATACTAATTTATATAAACAAATTGATGCATTATATCATCAGCCAGAGGAACAGTCTGATGTCCATACAGATTCTGATGATTCAGAAGATTCCAATTCTAAGAAAAGAAAATCCAAAAAAAAGGCTCCAGTCAAGGTTGCTCCTCAACCTCCGTCTACAACTGATATCCCTTATTATATTCTGAATGGGATTACTCTTGCACCAGACCATCCACATTCGATGAGGTACTCTAAAAATGGGCAGAAAAGGAGGAAGAAAATGAAGAGGTATCATTCACCTCTAAAGTTTGGAGAGGTCCACCTCCTCCTCCTCCAGCAACAGGATCAGAAGGTAGTTTATCTTCTTCTCAGAGGCCTTTTTCATATTATTTTAGACCAAATCAGTATAGGCAGACAGACCTACAAGGTATGAGTCTTATAACAGTCAGAGCAGTCAACAACATTCATGGCAAGACAAACCAGCTTCTCCTGTGATAGAACCAGAGCTAGATACTATTTACAGGATGGCTAGGTTCAAGGAACAAGTTGCAATTGCTCAGATAAAGAAAGCAAGGATGGAGGGTAAGGACACTTCACAATTTACTACAATGTTCTCTTGCAGGAAACATAAACTGGAAAAGTATCAGAAGAAAAGCTTGTTCAATGTTGACAAATACATGAGCTTGCATCCAGAAGCTGTTGTTCCTACAACCTCTTCCCAGAAAATTATTGGTGTTCAAGATCTAAAGCTAAGCAAAAGAGAGTCTGAAGATCCAACCAGAAAGCTGATTTTCACCAAATCTTCTTCAGATTCTTCTTCAACTACACCTCAGAAGGACTCTTAATTTTTGATTATAACTTTGAACTTTATTGTTATGTTTATAAACTTTCTCAAAACACTTTTTATATCTTCTACAAAATTATAATTCTTTCAGATAATTATGCTTTGTGTTTTCTTATTTGATAGTATCCTCACCCAAATTAGGGGAGATTGTTGGAACTCCTTATTACTGATTTGGGCTAGGATTACTATTAGGATTTTATTTTGACCCAACTTGTATAGACTAAAGGTCATATTTTATTTACAGAAGTGTTTCAGAAGGAATTCCAGAGAAGCTCAGTTCGATGAACTCTGAACTCAGCTCGACTAACTCAGGTCTCAAACTCTGAGCTTAGTTCGATGACCTCTGAGCTCAGTTCGACGAACACAGAGCTCAGCTCGACGAAAGTGATAGCTCAGTTTGTTAAAATTAGATCGACGAAGGCCAAGATAAGTTCGACGAATGCAAAGCTCAGCTCGACGAAAGTAATGCTCAGTTCATCCAAGCTTAGCTCGACGAATTCCAAGTTCTGTTCGATGAAAGACTTGCTGAGTTCGACGAATTCGACGGTTTCTATATTAACAGATGGCAGAATGATTTCAAAGATTTGGTAACTGAAACTCTGATATTTAATGCTAATTATTTTAACGAATATAGTCGTTTAAGGTAGCATTAAATATGAATTTATCATAGAGTTATTAATCTAATTAATTACCAAGGCAGTTACAAATTCTCAAGAGATTCAGACGTATCAGAATTTGTTTATTTCAAATATTGAAATCTTCCTGACAGTATATATATCTATAGAAGATTCCTGGAGAGATTGTTGATACACAGAGTAGTTGGAGATACAGAGATATAAAGATATACTTTCATTCTGCTTCAGACTCTCCAAGAGACATCCTATTTCATATATGTTTGTAATATCTACTGGAGAGCAACAACATTCAAGAAGACATACACCCTGAAGAAAAGTCTCCTCCCTTGATCACAATTTCTATTCAAATCAAGGGGAGCTTTTTGCAACATCATCCACTAAAGTCTTCTTAGAGATTCTTGAAAGAGAAGACAACATCTAACTCATTTAGACTATTTCTTAAACTGTGTACATGGTTCTAACTCCCTTTAAAAGTTAACTCTTGGTTCATAAGTCACCTGATCAAAAGACTTAGGTTGGTTTTTGGGTAGCTGATCAAAATCCCAAAGGGTTGCTAGATCTCTCTTAGAAAATAGATCTTCTGGTGGTAGGGCACCGGATCAAAAATCTACAGTGGATTCCTACCAGGGTGCTAGAAGAGTAGACGTACCCATATTTATTGGGAAACTACTATAAATTTCTTTTGTCGTCTATGATTGTTTTGTTTTTATTTGTGTGCTGTGATTTTCATCTATATATATATATATATATATATATATATATATATATATATATATATATATATATATATATACATATATATATATATATGTCTAAGACAAATTTTTAAAACTGCTCTAAAGATTAATTAAAGTTTTTAAAATACATTATACACCCCCCCCCCCTCTACTTTAAAGTTAGATCTATCCCTTCACTTTCAATTGATATTAGAGGGAGGTTGGTGGTTTTACAGTCTAACACCTGACATGTTGATTAAAATCAAATAATACAAGAATTCTACGCTGAATTTCTTCTTTCTCCTCAAGCCGTTCCTCCTCCAAATTGAAGATGAATCCTCCAAAATTCTCTAAAACTCCCTTCATGATGGCCGAAATCACCTCTTTATAGCCTCCTTGTGCTGGATGAAGTTCCCTGAATCAACCCCTCTAATTTGATTCAAATGTGAGATCTCAAAAGATCTTTTTCCATTATTCTAAATTGTCCTCTTTAATGGAAAAATCTTCAAAATAATATGTGATTGCTTTCCTTATAGCAATACACTATTTTTAAGATGATAGTTTGCACTTTTATTTCATGCCAAAACGAACCAAGGCTCCATAAATTTGAATTTGTAAATGGCGCCAAATTCAGAATTTAAATTTTAATTTTTTGGAGTCCTGCATGTTGCAACAACTCTGCAACAACATTTCATGATTCAGCATTGCTTTGTCTCCGCTTTGAATTTTTTAGTTCTTCTATGCTAAAAAAATAATAAAATGATAATATTAACCACTTTAGACCAAATATAAATTTAATCTCATTTTATTTGATTTAAAACCATTTTTTCAATTAAAGCAAGCATAAAGTTCTTGGAAGGGGGCTAAAATAACTTCTTTTTAAAAAATTATCACACCTCCACACTTAAACTTTTGTTAGTTCCTAGCAAAGATAATATATACCAATAACTTGCATTAAGAAATAACACCATAATATAAATTCGCATGATCCCTTTTTTGACAAAAATTAATTAAAACCTACTCAAAAAATTCGTTTTACTTAACAAATAAGCTTACCAATCAATAAGAGCTCAAATATTCACAAATTTATTAGTTTGATAAAATATAAAGCTCAATTAAGAATTCTAGTGTGTTTACTTTTCTTTTAAAATAATTTACTCTCATGCAATTTTTCTCATTAAGGCTCCGTTTGGGAGGACTTATTTTCACCGGTCAAGCGGTCACGACCGCATGAACCGGACCTTAATTACGGCCAGGTTCATGCGGTCGTGACCGCTTGACCGGTAAAAATAAGTCCTCCCAAACGAAGCCTAAATCTCTGCAATTATTGGAAAGGATAAAAACAAGCTAAGATATCAATTTAGCCTCAACAAGTGTTAGTTGTTCAATTTAAAAATAGGATAGACTTTGGCTTGGTTATATGGATAAACATTGATAATGGAATTGTATTCCCTAGTTAGTAATCTTAATAATTCACCATATTATGGGGTCTATCAACATATATTTTTTTAACATACTCTATTCATAGTAGGGATCATTCCAATTATAAGAGCACATATTTAGGCCTCATATCACTATGATATTTCGTTTTCTATTTTTTAATATCATAGTTGGGATCATTCCAAGTACGTTTCCACATACCTAGGTCGCATATCACTATGGTACAGATACATTTTTTCAAATTTTTTATCATAGTTGGGTTCATTCCAAGTATGGATTCATATACGTAGGCCGCATATCAATATGAAATTCAACTCTTTTTTACAAAAACATTAAACACCCATAAATGGTTAACTTATTAAGATACAACTAGTATGAATATAAGGAATTTAATATGGAATAATGTGTTTCATAATGAAAAGGATCATGCTCAAATATTTTAGTGGATGATCAAAATGAAATAACTATCTAGGCTCGTGTCTTGGCTTACATCTTTAACTCAGCTCTTGTTTACCCCTCCCCATTATTTTTGGAGGTTAATATCAAAAGAATTATCTTCGAAGTAAATAAAAATTTTGTGCATGAAATAAGTGCTTAAGAGAGATTTATCCACAAATATTACTAATTTCAAATTCATTAATTGAACTCCTAGGATTGTTTAGTCATACCAATTAATTATCATTGAAAAACTAGACTAGCTTATTAATTAATTAGAGCAAAAATTAAGATCATTCAATTTGTGTTCAAATAAATTATTTTTCACTCAAGTGATTCGGGCTATTCCTCCTCCACACTTTAGAACTTTGATAGTCCATAACAAAAATGATTTATTTTAAGCATTAAAATAATTTATTTTTTCTTTAAATATTTTTCATTTAAGCAGAAAGAAGATAATATTGAAACGAAATATACCCCTCCAAGCAGACATCTGAAATGTTCTCTTTTTTGAGCTTCCTTTTTGTTTCATGACCATCGTCCACAATTTACTTATTCACCATCATAACCTGCATTACTTTTAGAGTCACTTGCATAATTGTATTAATAAATAAGAAGTATAGTTGTGCTTCCATAATTTCTCGAGGGTTATCACATTCTGACATAACAACATGCATGGTATAAATGTTGAAGGACATGATGATGAACAAGTGTTACAAATTCTAACATTATAACATCAAATATTATCCTTGGTCGCCATACAAACACGATATTAGCTCAGAATATCACAAAAATTATTGATTTCATATAATGTCATGCTAGCATAGTTCAGACAAACGAAACCATTTCACATACGCATATATATAGAGAAAGACAAAATGCGCAGCATATCACCAGTTATTTAGATTCATCAACTATCATGTCATCACAGTTCAAGTAAAAGCAAGCAAGCATAACCATAACATCAACGTATATAGGGAGAATATCAAAATATGCATCATTTCACTAGATAACAAAGTCTAGATGATCAAATCAACACAAAAATTCCATCTTATGTCATAGTCTAGATGACCATACCTACGCAATGAAGTTCACCAGATAACAAAAACAAAAGTATGATACCAGGTATAATAAAGAAACTAAACGAACTAAACTAATAGTAATACTAGTAACTCAGACTAAAGCAGCCGACATGAGCTCTCCTTCATTCTTCATTAGTATCATTCTCCTCTTCTTCCTCAGTAGCCTTGACCACCTGAACTGTATCCACTCTCGACCAATCAGCAGGTACCCCCTCGTCACCGTACTAGCTCTAGAGCTGATATGGTGGAGCCTTAACAACTGGTTCCTTGAGTGCGCGCATGATTTCCATCTGATTTTTATGCATCTGCTCAAGTCTGGACTCAACATATAAATGTTGGCACCTCTGATAGGCTTTCAAGTACTCGATATTTTCCATAATCTGATCCATGTCAACACCATCTGCAAGCGGAATATCAATATACTTAAGCTCGGTAGGCAGCGACTATTCTCCCTTCTCTTCCTTTAGCGGGTTATCTTTGGGTACCTTGATATTAAATGAAATCATTGTATCCATAATAGGATGTCCTACCTTAGTAACTATATCCCCTTCCACTGAAATCAGTCCAGTAAACCGGCATAACTCTGTGATCAACGTAGGAAACCACAACTGCCTAACATCCTCTTCCCTTGCTTTCACCATTGTGTTCTCAGAAATAATCCTCCCAACATTTATTATAATTACTTTAATGATGCTATAGATCAAGGACAACTTGTCCAGGGACGCATGATTGGAGTGCTTCGTAGGCATAATAATCGCATTGATAAAGAGCAACCAGACTTTGGCTTCGGCGCAAGGAAATTTGCTTTTAACACCCACTTAGTTGGGTTCAAACAATTTGGACCAGGGGCTACACACAGAAGGGTGGCCATATCTTCAGGAGTAACCCTATCCTGGATCGAACTGAACTCGTCGGAATCGTGGTTCTCCAAATCAAAATAGTCGTTAATCACTCCCGTAGAAAATTTGATCTTCTTCCCTCTCACAAGTACTTTATCACCATCCACAAATTTTGCATTTGCATAAGACTCAAATACCCACGGCAGCACTGCTTCGATTCTCGGGTGACAAAAAGAGTTCCATTTTAGAGTTTGGATTTGATTAACCTAGTTCAAGCTCCACCCTCTTTTTTCAATCCTAAAACCTCTCTCATAAATCAATGAGATTGTTTTCAGAAATTGGAATCGTATGAGTGCATCCTCACCAGTGAATTTTTCAATCTTAATTGTGGCTTCTTTCCCTAACCTTGGTTGTCTCTTTCTTCTTTGGAGCCATATCCTAGGTTTAGGAACAATACACTATATATAAACTACTACCCCTCAATGTACAACCCTGTATCCGACGAGTGGTGTTAGCAAGAGTTGGTCTAGTCTTTTGTCACAGTCTAAATTCCTGACGAGTTAGGAGGGGGCCGAGTACCTTTGGTGCTGCCCAACTCGCCTAGGTTGGGGGTAGTATAGAAGGGGAGAGTGGAGCAGGCGGTCTCGCACTAACCCCTGACATCCCGACAGGTAGCTGGATAGTATGGCAAGCCGGGCTCGCACTTGCCTGGCCCTCGAGGAGGTGGCGAGTGACAGCCTCATCAAGCATTCACCACCCCAAGCGAGTGGAATTTCAAGGACTACTCGCCTAGCGTTGCTTTTATCCTTTTACCCTTGCAGGGCTGCAAATAGCCGTTTAGAATAGCGGAGTTTGGTTGTTGGTAGACCTTTTTCAGAAAACTATAAATAGACCTAAGAGGGTACCTCAGAAAGTATGCTTACTTGTGCTCTAGTCTTCTTGCGTTTTCTGAGGTATCCTTAGCTCAGCACTTGGTTAAGGAGGGGAAGTGCTCTAAGATCTTTTGGGTGTGTGGTGGGACCTCTGTGCTGGAGCCTTGGGTATGTTCCTTGTGCTATGTCTTTGGTCGTTTAGCTTGTGAGAGAGAAGTGTACGATCACCCCTTCCCCAAGGGTCGAACTCCATAGATACTGATTTTTGATTTCAACATTTTGGTGCGATGAGCATGGAGAGTGATCTGCACTGAAAATATTCTGGGAGCTCGATGACTGGAGGAGAAGGAGAAGGTTTGGGCAGGACCGACTTGCCACCTCCCCTACACTTACCACCCTCGGGATGTTCGAGGATTTCCGTCAGGAGGTGCTTAGCCTCATCAAGTTTGCACTCGACACATACGTCGAGTGCTCGATGATGACCTTCCTAGCCGCGGCTGCCCCAGCTAGGCGAGCTGGCAAGGAGGTAGCAGAGGAGGGGAGGGTGCGAGATTTTTATGGGCAAGTGTTGTTCCCCGGCTCGGCAAGTGGAGGCCGAATCAGCGAGATGGGTGTACGAGATCCCCCGGCTCGCCCAGCAGGGGAGGCGGCCCTTTCAGCGAGTTGGTTTCGTCTGCCCCAGTTCCAGAGGGGTTTCGTGAGCCGAAAATGTCCTATTACACTAAGAAGGATGACCCAGTTCAATACATCGAGTGGTTCGAGGATGTGGTTTCGATAAGGCAGTTGTCAGATGCCTTTAAATGAAGACTCTTCGCCATCACCCTCAAGGAGAAGGCAAGAGATTGGTTCCACCAGCTACCAGCCAGCTTTATCTACTGATTTGAGGAAAAACACAGGGGGTTCTTGTTGAGGTTCACCACCTCCAAGAAGAAGAAGGAGTCTGAGTCCTTGTTTCACATCAAGCAAGGGGTGAACGATACCCTGGGGAGCTATGTGGACTGGTTCCAAAAGGAGGTCCTCCAAGTATAGGAGATGTCAGGGCATACAATGATGATGACCTTCACCCTAGGCTATAACAGGGCTTCTTCGGGATGGAGTTGAAGAGGCTGTCGCCTCTCTCCTTTGAGGAGGTGATGGAGAGGGCGGCGAGGGAGGTCGACGCGGAGTTATCGAACTCGGACTTTGCCTAGAAGCTGGACAGATGGGCCACGGAGGAGGAGAATGTGCCAGGAGGTGGCAGAGGTCAGGAGGTAAGGAGAGCCGAACCTCGATAGAGGGAACAACAATAGCAACGGCTGCAACCGAGGTGGGGCCACCAGGAGCTGAACAATCGGCTCGGCTGGAGGCAGCAGGAGTGGCAGGACCAAGGGTAGCAAAGTGGTTTCCATGGAGGAGACAACCACTAGTGGGGACCAGTGACAGTTCAACCCCCCTAGGCTAGACGAAAGCCCAAAGGCCTCCTCTCCCCGACCAACATCAGGCTATGGCGATAGCCTTGGGGGGGGAGAGCCCAGCAAAGGAGGAGACAGGGAGTCAGGGTGGAGTTGTCCTATTGCGACTTCCATCAGGAGGAGGGTCATGCTATGGCCACGTGCCCGGAGTTCCTAAAGTTGAGGGAAACTAGGGAGCAACAGCATCAGTAAGACCACTAGGAGGTGCGGATTGAAGAAGTCCTGCTTACTAGGGAGGAGGACCACTGCGAGGATAGGGCTGATATCGGCAACCGAGGAGGGATCCGAGTGAACTAAGGGGGGGGCAGGGGGGGTGTTGAAGCTGGCCGGAAGGCGAGCCTCCATACTATGTATCGTCGGAGTGTCGCCTACACATCTCTAGCCCCACCCCTGGAGGAGAAGATCACCTTCTCCAAGAATGACATGCCAGATCATGAGGATCCTTTTTTGAACGAGTTGTTCATCCAGACCGCGGTCGAGAATTTTACTTTCTCCTGGAACCTCATTGATAACGGGAGCTCGGTTAACATCATCTTTAAGAAGGCGTTCAACGCGATGAAGGTGGAGGCCAGGAGGGTGCTGACCTTGGATGGTCCTCTCTTTGGGTTCTTAGGAGAGAGGAAAGAGGTGGAGGGAGTAGTACTCCATGTTATCTTTGGGGGCGGTCCAGAAACTGTAGGTTTGTCATCATGGACACGCCTAGTAGTTACAACGCTATCTTCGGATGACCCCTCATTAGTGCTTTCCACTGCGTGCCCTTATCTTTCCATGAGTGCTTGAAGTTCAACGCTGAGGGCATCCAGGTCAGGGTCTGGGGAGACTCCAAGGTATCAAGGGAGTATTATGTCACCGCGGTTAACTCCATATCTTGGCAGGGGGAGCTGAGGAGATGCAGAGGAGGATGGAGGAGCAGTTTAGGAAGAAATTTGAAGGAGAGGTGAAGGAGATGGAAGTTGAGGAAGAGGTCCGCACCCAGGAGGAGGTGGTGGAAGGAGTTCTGAAAGAGCCGACCGAGGTGATGGCCGTGGAGGAAGCCGAGGAAGAGGTCACGGTCCCAAGTGAGGGAGCCGTTAGAGAGTGGGAAGAACAGTCCCGACTGGAGGTAGCTATGGAGGTAGTGGAGATGGAGGTTCACACCCAGGGAGACGGGGTGGAGAAGGTGAGGATTAGTGGGGGTTGAGCTCGGAGGACCAAGGGAGGATGCTGTAATGCATCCAGAAAAACATGGATGTCTTCGCGTGGAGTGCGATAAAAATGTTTGTGATCGATGCGGACGTTGCCTGTCACCACCTCAACCTAGATCCTGAAGTCCGCCCCATCCAATAGAAGAAGCGGCCTACAGCGGACAAGTTGGCCGAGCCCATCAGGGAGGAGGTGGCCAAGCTCCTCAAGCCCGGCTTCGCATCTGAAATCCAATACCCCGACTGGGTCTCCAACATTGTAATAGTTAAAAAAGGAGACGATCGGTGGAGGATGTGTGTTGATTTTTCTTTATTAAATAAATCATGTCCCAAAGATGGTTATCCCTTGCCTCGGATCGACGTGTTGGTTGACTCAGCCTTCGGTTTGTCTGTGATGAGTTTCTTATATGCTTTTTCTGGTTATCATCAAATCAGGATGTACCCGCCCAACATAAAAGATGTCTCCTTCATCACTGGGGATGGGTGCTACTGCTATAAGATGATGCCCTTTGGGTTAAAGAACACGGGGGCAACATATAAAAAGATGATGGACTCGGTATTCCGAGAGTAAAAGGGGAGGAACCTGGAGGTGTACGTAGATGATCTTATGTGTAACACCCCCATCCATCACATGGGATATAACAGAAGGTCCGGCCGGGTCCCCATGCCATATTCCACGGACAGTCAGCAGAGTTACATATTAATAGCGGAATCTTTTAAATACACAAGGAATGTCCACTAAAGTCCCAAGCAGGAATGAAAGAACAAATACACAAGGAGTCTTGGCCTTATGGCCTTACAGTGTTTTTTTAAACAATAAATGTCTTACATACTTCGGCACGCAGGTCGACCACACTTGAAAAATAGTAAAAGTAAACACTTCACTTTGGCCTTTAACGGCCAGCACAGCATCAAGGGCTTTAGCCCGCTACTTGCCACTGGGCTCAACTGTCCTGCAAGAACAATCCACCGAGCGGTGGCAAAACAAGGAAACGGTCAACTAAGGCAGACCAAATTATAACGAGCCTACCCATTTTTTGTGGCGGCGGAGCTCCTTCCCAGCAAGGCATTAGAAAAAACCAAACAAAGCAATGAAAGTGCAATTTAAGCACACTTCACCACAGGCGTAGCCACGACAGCCACACACCCCGTGCACTTAGGGCACATTCTCGGTGTCCGGAAAAAAAAACCCGGGGACCACCACCGTTCTCCAGACGACAATAACATGAGCATTTAGAAGTCTTTACGGCCCGCGCAAGGCCTAAGACCCGTAACTATGCCTACGATAGGTAACACTACCCACGGACGCACCATGTAGCTACTGGGTAGCTAGGTTCAGCCTTTTCTCATTGCTCACATCGTCGGGCAAAAACTAACATGATGCCGGTGCGCCTCCCCATTCCCATCCTCCAATCAATACATAACCCCGTTATGATTTACGGGTGGTTCGCATACCACCTGGCTGGGCTCCCAGAGCTCTCAGCCCCACATCTCAGGCCCCAGGTCTCCATGACACAAGACACAAACAAAGCTCTGAAGGAGCTACTATCACAACCCGCATTTCCTCAACGATTACATCGTATCAGATTAAGAGGAACTACGTGTTATGATGCCACGTCGTGCAGTGGATAACTGCACACGCTCAGGCAAACCCTGTACGTTTATTTTATTAGTTGAAATCCATCAGTTAAATGCAAGAAAAACCATTTAGTTTGATGACCGTATCCCTCGGCCTTATGGATCAAAACGTGTGTTTGTACGCGGCGGAAAATACTTTAGTTTATTTATGACGATCTCTTATATGCATTCTAGATTTATAATAATATAAGAAATCATCCTTTTTACATTGTTTGGAAAATACTTGATTAGTTGGCCAAAACATGTTATGGATGTTATACAATAATAGGTTTTGTTTAGCTTAAAATACCTAATGCAACCTAGCAGAAAACAGTCCCAAGAGCAAGTAGAGATCATCCCAAGGATTCATAATAGCAGTCTAGCATTCATATGTAGCAAGTAAAGAAAACCACCAATGGGCGCCAACAAGCTGACACGAACCCATTGGGGCGTATGTATGTTTGTACAACAAAGTAAAGAACTACCTCGCTAAGTAAGCTCGGCTAGCTCCAAAGAAACTCTACCCAAGCACTAGCCGCTCCACCGGCTACAACCTGCACCTGAGGCATTCAAGAAAGAACACCTCAGCAGTCATCAAAGCTATAAAATAGAGCATTAAGACGAAGGGGCTTACCGACCTCGTAGCAATTTTCATGTAAAACGAGTGAAAAGAACAGGGTGGAAAAACAAGTGTCAAATACTGCCAACCTAAAGTGTAAAACGCACCAAGTACGAGAAAGTCTCATCAAGTCCTGCTCAATCCGCAGGAGCAAAAAGGCAACATATACGCCCATTCCATCATCTTGATAACAAGAAACAACTATACGAGTGAAACATAAGCAACAGTTAAGTTCGATTCCACAAGGGTCTTTTGGTGGAGGACCCAAAGTGGAACGCAGCAATAAAATCCAGCCCAAATCGGGGCCAAAACGGTGCTCTACACCACCAAAAACAAAACCTGGTGGCCACCAAGGCTGAAACCACACCACCCCTTATCGAATCCTCACACAAACGCTCCTACCATGGTGTCACAACCTGTATTTCCTCAACGAATACATCGTATCAGAGCAAGAGGAACTACATGTTATGATGCCACGTCGTGCAGGGGATAACTGCACACGCTCAGGCAACCCATTGACGCTTCGTTTACCAGTTGAAAACCGTCAGTTGTATGCAAGAAAACTATTTCGTTGATGGCCGTATCCCTCGGTCTTATGATTTAAAACATGTGTTTGTACGCGGCGGAAAATACGTTAGTTTACTTATGATGAGCTCCTATATGCAGCCTAGATTTATAATCATAAAAGAAATTGTTCGTTTTACGTTGTTTGGAAAATATGTCTTAGTTGATCAAAACATGTATGCATGATATACAATAATAGGTTTTGTTTAGCTTAAAAATATCTAATGCAACCTATCATAAACCCTTCCCAAAAGCAAGTAGACATCATTCCATCTAAATGAGTCACCTTAGCAGTCTAGTATTCATATATCACAAGTAAAGAAAACCACCAATGGGCTCCAACAAGCTGACACGAACCCATTGAGGTGCAAGTATGTCTGTCCAACATAATAAAGAGCGACCTTGCGAAATACGCTCGGATAGCTCCAAAGAAACTCCGCCACCAAACCTAGCCGCCTAACCGGCTACAACCTGCACCTGAGGCATTCAAGAAAGAATACCTCTGCAATCATCCAAGCTATACAAAAGAGAGCATGAATTTCATAATCGATAAAGAAGGGGCTTACCGACCCCGTGGTCATGTACTGAATGAAAAGAACAGGTAGAAACCAAGTGTTAAACACTGTAAATTCCAAAATGTAAAACACACCAAGTGCGTGCAGTTTTCATCAAGTCCTGCTTAACCCGCAGGAGCAAAAAGGCAATACACATGCCCAAATTCATCATCTTTTGAACAAGAAACAACCAAACTAGTGAAACATAAGCAGCGGTTAAGTTCAATTCCGCAAGGGTCTTTCGATGGCGGCCCTAAAGTGGAACGCACCAATCAAAACCAGCCCAAATCGGGGCCAAAATGGTCTCTCATACCATAAACCAAAACCCGGTGGCCACCAAGACTGAAACCACACCACCCCTTGCAGAATTCTCACACAAACGCTCCTGCCATGGTTCACAATTCGCCTCGCAAAACGCCCCATAACCCAAGCTAAACATGTTTCCTTTCATCGTCCTCACGCATGACGACAAGTTGATAGAAAATTACTTAAGCTATGATCTACATGAATTACATGATGAGGAACAAGAACAAATCACATGATTAGGCAAGAAAAAAGCTACATGAACATGAATCAACTTAGCTACATGACTCACATGAACGAGAAAACTTACATGAATCAACCTAGCATACGAATTCATTGAGCATAGGGAAATTTGATAAGAAGCAAGAGGATTAATAACTAAACAAAATAAGCATAATAGGGCTAGTGAGATACAACACAAATCAAGAAGAACAAACTAGGAAATTGAAAGAGCAATTAATCAAAGAACAAGAAAACAAGATTGGCAAGGGTGAAGAACACCGCTTGCCTGAACCGAGATGACACCGCGACGGCTGCCCTCTTTTATTCTTCCCTTGCCTTAGCTTTTCTCCCATGCTTTTCCTTTGAAATGAGGAAGAAGATGAAATGAGGAGAAGAATTCTCTGTTTCGGCCTTATTTCCTCCAGAACAGAGCTGGACCGTTAGATGCAGAATCAAGGAAATGAACGGCACAAAAAACTGGAAAAAATCGATTTTTGGGCCGGTCACGCCCTGTGTCACGCCCGTGACGCAGGGCGTGTACCTTAAGCGGCGCAGAAAGTCGGCAATTCCAAGTTTATCCACACGGTACACGGCCGGGTACACGCCCGTGACGGGTCGGTCACGCCCGTGACCTAGGGCGTGTAGCCCGTGTCTCGACACCTCGTCGACACAAAGTGTCAACACTCGACACAGCTGGACACGCCCTGTGACACGCCCGTGTCACAGGCCGTGTCCCCTCTCTCGACATCCGACACTCGATACTCGACACTCGACACGCAACACTCGACACTCGACAAAGCGGGACACGGCCCGTGACACGCCCGTGTCAGGGGGCGTGTACCCCATTCGTCGAGCTCAACTCGACGCAAGAAAAATTCGTTGAGTCAAGGAGGTCACGCCCAGGTCACGCCCTGGGTCACGCCCGTGTCAGGGGGCGTGTCACGCACAAAAACGACCATTTTTCCCTGTTTTAAAAAGTGTTTCTGTGACGTCCTAGACCATTTTTACCTTAAGAACTTTTTACCCTTTTTTGGTTTCCTGTACCAGCAACCCATTTTGAGCAACATTACCCGGGCGCGAAAAAGTGCAAGCATTCCCTAAGAGGCCTCACCGAGTCCCCAATTTGGACTCCGGTTTGCTGGGGAATCGTGCAACTCGGCAACCAAAACAGCCACTCGCAAGCCCGCGGGAAAAACCATGCTCGAACAACGGTCAAAGCCAACGTAACGCCCATCATGCGTACGCAATCAAAAATCCGGGGTGTTACAATCACTCCCCCTAACAAAAAGTTTCGCCTCGAAACTTTTCACTCATTTTGATTAAATTAAATACATAAGCAAACCAAAACATGAATGCAACCAAACACCAAGTCACATACCAGTTTATTTACGGGAACAAATGAGGGTGAGCCGCCCTCATCGTTGACTCGAGCTCCCACGTCGCGCTTTCCACATTCTGATTTTTCCATAGCACCTTGACCATAGGAATCCTCTTTCTCTGCAACACGCGATCTTGGGAGTCTAATATTCGGATGGGCATCTCCACATAATAAAGGTTTGGCGCCAATTGCGGCACCACGTCTAATACTTGCGTGTCATATCGCACACACTTGCGAAGTTGGCTAACATGAAACACGTCGTGAACACCAGGAAAGTTCACGGGTAATTCTACTTTGTAAGCGGATGCACCAACACGCGCAAGAATCTTGAAGGGACCCACAAACCTTGGGTCTAATTTGTGCTCTTTTCCAAACCTTTTAATCCCAACCATTGGGGAGACTTTCAAGAAAACGGAATCCCCCACCGCAAACTCTAATTCCGACCTTCGTCGGTTGGCGTACTTTTCATATCGCTCTTGGGCGATTCGGAGCTTCTCCTAGATACCTCGTACGGCAACTTCCATGTCCTCGAGCGCCTCCGGGCCCAACAAAGGCCGCTCGCCAACTTCAGGCCAAAATAGGGGAGTCCGACATCGACGCCCATATAAAGCTTCAAACTGAGTCATTTGCAAGCTTTCTTGATAGATGTTATTATATGCGAATTCCATAAGCCGCAAACGTTCATCCCACGCTCTGCCATACTCAAGAATGTAGCATCGAATTATATCTTCCACAATTTGGTTTACTCGTTCTGTTTGGCCATTCGTCTGAGGGTGGTAAGCAGTGGAATACCGTAAATCTGTCTCCAAACCCTCTTGTAGACTCTTCCAGAAACGAGAAGTAAATCGGGAATCCCTGTCTGAGATGATATTGACTAGCACACCATGCAGTCGGATGATCTCGTTCAAATAGAGCTCCGTTATTGTCTTCATCGGGTAGTTGACCTTAAAGGGTATGAAATGAGCACACTTGGTCAACCTATCCACGATCACCCACACGGAGTCATGTCCTCGTGGAGATCTTGGTAAACCTGTAATAAAATCCATTGAGATGCTTTCCCACTTCCAGGCTGGAATCTCCAATGGTGTCAACTTGCCACCAGGCCTTCCATGATCAGCTTTCACCCGCTTGCAGGTATGACATTCCGATACAAATTGCGCTATATCTCCAACCGCGGGAATACAAAATCGACCACGATACTTTAACGTGCCCCCCTCATCAATAGAAAAATCTGGTAACGCACTATGTTCAGTTCGAAGAAACAAATGTAAAAGATCAGGATCATCCTTTTGATGTTGTCTTGCAAGCACCAGCCATGAAGGTTCTTCTACCATCGAATGACTTTGCGGGTCATATTTTCCCACGGAAATATCCATCAATAGAAATTCCTCCATAAGACGGTCGACTGAAAGATGAAATAATTGCCCCGTCTTCCGACTCAAAGCATCGGCCACAACATTCGCTTTCCCCGGATGATACTGAATGTCCACATCATAATCAGCTACACATTCAAGCCATCGCCGTTGGCGCAGATTAAGTTCTTTTTGCGTGAAGACATACTTTAAACTTTTATGATCTGTAAAGATTTTACACTGTGCACCATACAGTAAGTGTCTCCACAACTTCAATGCAAATATCACCGCTACGAACTCCAAATCATGCGTTGGGTAGTTCTTTTCATGACTTTTCAACTGCCGAGACCCATACGCAATCACCTTTTTGTCTTGCATTAAAACACATCCAAGTCCAACGTGCGACTCATCCACAAACACGTCATAATCTATCCCTTCTGTCGGCAAGATCAACACAGGAGCGGTACATAACCTATTCTTTAGTTCCAGGAATGAGGCCTCACACTTGTCATTCCACTCAAACGCCACATTATTCTGGGTTAAGCGAGTCAAAGGTGCGGCCAACGTAGCAAAACCTTCTACAAATCTGCGATAATAGCCGGCCAAGCCCAAGAAGCTTCGAATCTCCTTAGGTGTCTCCGGTCTTCTCCACTCCATGACTGCAGCAATCTTTTCGGGATCCACTGAAATTCCATGGTGAGTAATGACATGACCTAGAAAGGCAACTTTCGGCAACCAAAACTCGCATTTGCTTAGCTTGGCGAATAACTGTTGATCTCGCAAAGTGGCCAATACCAATCGCAGATGCTGTTCATGCTCCTCAGCACTGCGGGAGTAGACAAGAACATCATCAATAAAAACCACCACAAACTTATCCAAGTAGTCCTTGAACACCCTGTTCATCATATCCATGAAGGC
The DNA here is from genome assembly GCA_039583875.1 of Platanthera guangdongensis. NCBI lineage: Eukaryota > Viridiplantae > Streptophyta > Magnoliopsida > Asparagales > Orchidaceae > Platanthera > Platanthera guangdongensis. The sequence continues at coordinate 11,757,276 of CM077157.1, read as the reverse complement.
TGATGGTGCGTTGGTCAAACCAAACGACATCACCAGAAATTCAAAATGGCCATGCCTTGATCGAAATGCAGTCCGCGGAATATCAGACTCCCGGACCTTGAGCTAATGATAGCCCGAGCGGAGATCAATCTTCGAAAATACGGAACTGCCATGCAGTTGATCAAACAAATCATCAATTCTTGGCAGTGGGTACTTGTTTTTAATTGTCACCTTGTTCAATTCCCGGTAATCGATGCAAAGCCGCATCGACCCATCTTTCTTCTTCACAAATAACACCGGTGCACCCCAAGGTGATGAACTCGGCCTGATAAACCCTTTTGCCAATAAGTCATCCAGCTGTGTACGCAACTCTGCTAGCTCACGCGGGGCCATTCTGTACGGCGCTTTCGCAATAGGTCGCGTACCCGGCTCCAAATCAATAACGAACTCAACATCACGATCAGGGGGAAGACTAGGAAGATCAGTAGGAAAAACATCTGGCAATTCACGCACAACAGGAATCTCCTCCAAACGCGGCAAAACAGCACTAGTCCCCACAGCTGAGACAAGACAAGCAAAACAGTCGGAAACAAACAACGTCCGAACACATACCGCCGAAATCCCTGGAGTATCCTGGCATGAATCCCCATAAACACTTCCCGGCTGACCATTGCCCTTGATAAAATCCAAGCGCTTTCCTCTGCACTGGATGACGGCGTCATAGCGGGATAACCAGTCCATGCCCAGAATGACGTCAAAATCTTCCAAATCGATCACCTTGAAATCAGCCCTTGCTATGAAATCCCCCAACAAAATGGGACAATCAAGAAGACCCCAGTCGACCACCACAGAAGCACCGGAAGGAAATTTCACCAAAAACGCATTCCCCACTCGATCTGGTGTCAAATGATACCGATCCAGAAAGGTTCGCGCCACAAATGAATGGGTCGCGCCAGAATCAAAGAGAACACGCGTCCAACGGTTCTTTACCTTAAAGTTTCCTATAAGGGTATATATGCTAAGAACTACACGTAAGAGGCATGCACAAAACGTGAACCAGGGGAATGAATCGAACCTGAGATAACCTGAGGTGACGTCTGAGCTTCCTCTGAAGAGACCACATTCAACTTCCATTTTCCTTTGTCTAAACGCGGAGGCGGAGGCAAAGCCTGGAGTGGTGCGGGTTGCAAAACAGGTTGGATCTGCGGGCACCTTGCGCGAAGATGTCCTTGTCTGCCACACAGGAAGCACACCTTGTCTTTGGCCCAGCAGCGGCCCACATCATGACCTCTTCTCCCACAAAATGTACACTCCAAGTCTCTGGTTGGCGCACCCTGAATGGCGTGCACCCGCTCCTTCTGCATCCCCAACCGCTTGAAACATGTCTCAAATGGGTGACCGGCTCGGCCACAGAAGCTACATATTTCCTTCTTCTTCTTTACGTCTGACTCGTGGGACATTTTCTCTCCCACCAGCTGTCTCTTGCCCTGCCTCATCTGCTGCCCTCTTTGTTTGGCATTTTCGATGGCTTCAACCTTTAACGCAGCCTCAACCACAGTGGTGTAACTTGTCGCTCCATAAGCACTTACGAACTGCTGCACGTCGCTGCGGAGTCCGCCAAGAAATCGCTTTACTCGGTCAGCTTCCGTCGTCACCAAGCTCGGAGCGAACCGACTTAACTTGCTAAACTCAATTTCATACTCACTAACTGTGAGTTTCCTCTGCTTCAGGTACAAGAAGTCATTCATCAGGCGGTCCCTTTCCACTGCCGGTAGAAACTTGCGCCGTAACATTTCTTTGAACGCTTCCCACGAACAGCCCACCCCTAGGCCTTCCTTTTCTCGCAACCACCAACCTTTCGCCAACCCTTTCAGTTGATAGGCGGCAAGCATCACCTTCTGGTCCTCGGTAACGCCAGAATAAACAAACATCTCTTCCAATGTGATTACCCAATCATCCAAGATCACAAAGTCCGCTTTTCCATCATAAGTCGGTGGTCCAAGTCGCTGAAACTGCGAGATGAAAGTCATCGCAGGAGGAACCATAACTGGGGGTATCACTGCCACTGAAGGAGTAGAAATAGTGGGGACTCTGACAGTCTCTTGCCCTCTTGGTGCCAGCCCCGACATCGCTGATGACATAGCTTGGAGCTGGGATTGCACTTCTTGCACCTGCCTCGTCAAAACCTCATTACTTTGGCGTAGACTATCCATCAGGGCATTATTCTGCGCGCCCGAAGACTCTCCCTCGGATTGGGGAGTTTGCCTTGCCACTGGACGCTTCGACATCCTATCAACACGTTCACTCTTGTCAAGCTCAAACCCAACAAAACACACAACGGCTATGTACAGACCATACATATAGCAATATGAACGTCAACTGCTAACTTGCTCTGGGAGTTTGAGAATGATGGTATGCCTAGCCTAAAGATGACTCATTGTCATCCCACTAACTTGTGCCTAACCGATGAATGCATGACGTTATTTGACCCAAAACCATGAGTGTACAGGTGTCATCATGTAAATCTTAGCTTGGCACGTTGTGCTCATGCAATGTGATGTTATGCGTGTTGTGCTATGCATTCTAGAAAAGGCCTTAATGCATGCCATGAGCGGTCGTACGCATCACAATGCTATGCATCCCATACTACATAGCATTGCATGCAACGAATAAAAGAAAACGTGCTAGTCGCATCCATGTGGTGAGGTTATGCATCCCATACTACATAACCCTCACATGTTGCCCCTATGGTGGATCAATATACAACCACATATTATGCATCCCATACTACATAATATGCCCCGTATACTTCTGTTCATGCCATGAGTGTAGTGTTCATGCTACGGCCAAGACGTACTGATGGCACCTCGGTGTGTGTATGATATGATGCTCACAACCAAAAAGAAAGTTTGCCCGACCACTTGTCAAGCAAACCTGGCTCTGATACCAACTGTCACAACACGAATTTCCTCAACGAATACATCGTATCAAAGCAAGAGGAACTACGGGTTATGATGTCACGTCGTGCAGGGGATAACTGCACACGCTCAGGCAACCTATTGATGCTTCCTTTACCAGTTGAAAACCGTCAGTTGTATGCAAGAAAACTATTTCGTTGATGGTCGTATCCCTCGGTCTTATGATTTAAAACATGTGTTTGTACGCGGCGGAAAATATGTTAGTTTACTTATGATGAGCTCCTATATGCAGCCTAGATTTATAATCATAAAAGAAATTGTTTGTTTTACATTGTTTGGAAAATATGTCTTAGTTGATCAAAACATGTATGCATGATATACAATAATAGGTTTTGTTTAGCTTAAAAATATCTAATGCAACCTATCATAAACCCTTCCCAAAAGCAAGTAGACATCATTCCATCTAAATGAGTCGCCTTAGCAGTCTAGTATTCATATATCACAAGTAAAGAATACCACCAATGGGCGCCAACAAGCTGACACGAACCCATTGGGGTGCAAGTATGTCTGTCCAACATAATAAAGAGCGACCTTGCGAAATACGCTCGGCTAGCTCCAAAGAAACTCCACCACCAAACCTAGCCGCCTAACCGGCTACAACCTGCACCTGAGGCATTCAAGAAAGAATACCTCAGCAATCATCCAAGCTATACAAAAGAGAGCATGAATTTCATAATCGATAAATAAGGGGCTTACCGACCCCGTAGCAATGTACTGAATGAAAAAAACAGGTGGAAACCAAGTGTTAAACACTGTAAATTCCAAAATGTAAAACACACCAAGTGCGTGCAGTTTTCATCAAGTCCTGCTTAACCCGCAGGAGCAAAAAGGCAATACACATGCCCAAATTCATCATCTTTCGAACAAGAAACAACCAAACTAGTGAAACATAAGCAGCGGTTAAGTTCAATTCCGCAAGGGTCTTTCGGTGGCGGCCCTAAAGTGGAACGCACCAATCAAAACCAGCCCAAATCGGGGCCAAAATGGTCTCTCATACCATAAACCAAAACCCGGTGGCCACCAAGACTGAAACCACACCACCCCTTGCAGAATTCTCACACAAACGCTCCTGCCATGGTTCACAATTCGCCTCGCAAAACGCCCCATAACCCAAGCTAAACACGTTTCCTTTCATCGTCCTCGCGCATGACGACAAGTTGATAGAAAATTACTTAAGCTATGATCTACATGAATTACATGATGAGGAACAAGAACAAATCACATGATTAGGCAAGAAAAAGGCTACATGAACATGAATCAACTTAGCTACATGACTCACATGAACGAGAAAACTTACATGAATCAACCTAGCATACGAATTCATTGAGCATAGGGAAATTTGATAAGAAGCAAGAGGATTGATAACTAAACAAAATAAGCATAATAGGGCTAGTGAGATACAACACAAATCAAGAAGAACAAACTAGGAAATTGAAAGAGCAATTAATCAAAGAACAAGAAAACAAGATTGGCAAGGGTGAAGAACACCGCTTGCCTGAACCGAGATGACACCGCGACGGCTGCCCTCTTTTCTTCTTCCCTTTCCTTAGCTTTTCTCCCTTGCTTTTCCTTTGAAATGAGGAAGAAGATGAAGAAGAAGATGAAATGAGGAGAAGAATTCTCTGTTTCGGCCTTATTTCCTCCAGAACAGAGCTGGACCGTTAGATGCAGAATCAAGGAAATGAACGGCACAAAAAACTGGAAAAAATCGATTTTTGGGCCGGTCACGCCCTGTGTCACGCCCGTGACACAGGGCATGTACCTTAAGCGGCGCAGAAAGTCGTCAATTCCAAGTTTATCCACACGGTACACGGCCGGGTACACGCCCGTGACGGGTCGGTCACGCCCGTGACCTAGGGCGTGTAGCCCGTGTCTCGACACCTCGTCGACACAAAGTGTCGACACTCGACACAGCTGGACACGCCCTATGACACGCCCGTGTCACAGGCTGTGTCCCCTCTCTCGACACCCGACACTCGATACTCGACACTCGACACGCGACACTCGACACTCGACAAAGCGGGACACGGCCCGTGACACGCCCGTATCAGGGGGCGTGTACCCCATTCGTCGAGCTCAACTCGACGCAAGAAAAATTCGTCGAGTCAAGGAGGTCACGCCCAGGTCACGCCCTGGGTCACGCCCGTGTCAGGGGGCGTGTCACGCACAAAAACGACCATTTTTCCCTGTTTTGAAAAGTGTTTCTGTGACGTCCTAGACCATTTTTACCTTAAGAACTTTTTACCCTTTTTTTGGTTTCCTGTACCAGCAACCCATTTTGAGCAACATTACCCGGGCGCGAAAAAGTGCAAGCATTCCCTAAGAGGCCTCACCGAGTCCCCAATTTGGACTCCGGTTTGCTGGGGAATCGTGCAACTCGGCAACCAAAACAGCCACTCGCAAGCCCGCGAGAAAAACCATGCTCGAACAACGGTCAAAGCCAACGTAACGCCCATCATGCGTACGCAATCAAAAATCCGGGGTGTTACACATGGTTCACAATTCGCCTCACAAAACTCACCATAACTCAAGCTAAACACTTTTCATTTCATCATCCTCACTCATGACTACAAATTGCCCAAGTTATGTCAAACTTGATAGAATTTGGATCTCTACTTCACCATAAGCGAACCCCACAACAACAAGCTTGTGAATCATATGAACAAACTAATAGAGAAACTACAAGGTAAAACATGACCAAAATGAGATGAACAATAGGTAAGCATATAGACTGGGAAATTCGTGAAAGACAAGATTATTCATGGGTGCATAATAGCCAAAAGGTGTGATTCAAGACAAGATGAACAAAGCTAATAAGATTATTCATGGATGCAATTTAATCAAGAAGAGTAAAGCTAACAAACTTGAAAGGGGAAACTAGCTATACTTGCAAGAATCAAAGAACAAAAACAAGATTAGCAAGGGTGGAGAACACCGCTTGCCTGAACCGATACAACACCGCGACGGCTGCTCCTTTCTTTCCTTCCCTTGCCTTAGCTTTGCTCCCTTGATTTCCTTTTGGAATGAGGAAGAAGATGAAGAAGAGGGTGGAGAAAGATGAAGTGAGGAGAAAATAAACTCTCTTCTCGGCTTTATTCTTCCAGGACAGAGCTGGACGGCTTGATCCAAAATCAGAAAAACGAACGGCACAAAAAAACTGAAAAAGTCGATTTTCGGCCCTGTCACGCCCTGTGACACGCCCGTGTCACAGGGCGTGTACCTTAAGCGGCGCAGAATCTGACAATTTCAAATTTATCTACAAGGTACACGGCCGGGTACACGCCCGTGACAGGTCGGTCATGCCCGTGACCTAGGGCGTGTCACCCGTGTCTCGACATCTCGTCGACCAAAAGTGTCGACACTTCGACAAAGCTAGACACGCCCTGTGACATGCCCGTGTCACACGCCGTGTACCCTCTCTCGACACCCGACACTCGACACTCGACACTCGACACTCGACATAGCGGGACACGGCCCGTGACATGCCCGTGTCATGGGGCATGTACCCCATTCGTCGAGCTCAACTCGACGCAAGAAATCGTCGAGTCAAGGAGGTCACGCCCCAGGTCACGCCCTGGGTCACGCCCCGACACGCCCGTGTCGGGGGGCGTGTTCCTCCCGCCACTTCGTCGAACAAAGTTCGACGACCACAAAGACAACCGCATCCCGAGCTGGACACGCCCTGGGACACGCCCTTGGACACGGCCGTGTCCCAGGCCGTGTCACTCAAAAAAAATTACCATTTTTCACTGTTTTGAAAGGTGTTTCTTTCTCGTCCTAGACCATTTCTTCCTTAAGGACTTTTTACCCTTTTTTGTGTTCTATACAATCAACCCATTTTGAGCAACATTACTCGGGCTCGAAAAAGTGCAAGCATTCCCTAAGAGGCCTCACCAAGTCCCACAATTGGACTCCGGCTTGCTGGGGAATCGTGCAACAAGGCTACCAAAACAGACACTCGAACGCCCGCATGAAAACCATGCTCGAACAACGGTCAGAGCCAGCGTATCTCCCATCAAGCGTATGTAATCACTCAACGAAAAAATCCGGGGCGTTACAATCACTCCCCCTAACAAAAAGTTTCGCCTCGAAACTTTTCAATACTTCGTATCTAAATTAAAGAAGTAATCAAACAAAAACACCAAGTCACATACCAGCTTAATTTATGGGAACAAATGAGGGTGAGCCGCCCTCATCGTTTACTCGAGCTCCCACGTCGCGCTTTCCACATTCTGATTTTTCCATAGCACCTTGACCATAGGAATCTTCTTTTTCCGCAACACGCGATCTTGGGAGTCCAAAATACGGATGGGCATCTCCACATAAGAAAGGTTCGGCGCCAACTGCGGCACAAAGTCCAAAACTTGCTTGTCATTCTGCACACACTTTCGAAGTTGGCTGACATGAAACACGTCGTGAACACCAGGAAAGTTCACGGGCAACTCGACTTTGTACGCGGATGCACCAACCCGCGCAAGAATCTTGAAGGGACCCACAAATCTTGGGTTTAATTTACGCTCTTTTCCAAACCTTTTAATTTCAACCATTGGGGAGACCTTCAGGAAGACGAAATCCACCACAACAAACTCTAATTCCGACCTTTGCCGGTTGGCGTACTTTTCATATCGCTCTTGGGCGATCCGGAGCTTCTCCCGAATTAGTCGTACGATAACTTCCATGTCCTCGAGCGCCTCTGGGCCCAACAAATGCCGCTCGCCCACCTCAGCCCAAAATTGGGGAGTCCGACATCGTCGCCCATATAAAGCCTCGAACGGAGCCATTTGCAAGCTTTCTTGATAGCTGTTATTATATGCGAATTCCATAAGGCGCAAACGTTCAGCCCATGCTCCGCCATACTCAAGAATGTAGCATCGAATCATATCTACGATTTGGTTTACTCGTTCTGTTTGGCCATTCGTCTGAGGGTGGTAAGCAGTGGAATACCTCAAATCCGTTCCCAAACCCTCTTGTAGACTCTTCTAAAAACGAGAAGTAAATCGGGAATCCCGGTCTGAAATGATATTGACTGGCACACCATGCAGTCGGATGATCTCGTTCAAATATAGCTCTGTTATTGTCTTCATCAGGTAGTTGACCTTAAATGGTATAAAGTGAGCACACTTGGTCAACCTATCCACGATCACCCACACGGAGTCATGTCCTCGTGGAGATCTTGGTAAGCCTGTAATAAAATCCATTGAAATGCTTTCCCACTTCCATGTTGGAATCTCCGAGGGCGTCAACTTGCCACCAGGCCTTCCATGATCAGCTTTCACCCACTTGCAGGTATGACATTCAGATACAAATTGCGCTATATCTCTTTTCATTCCATACCACCAGACAATTTGTTTCAAATCACGGTACATTTTAGGTGAGCCTGGATGGTAGGCCATACTTGAGCCATGTGCTTCCCTACACACCATATTGCGAATATCTCCAACTGCGGGGATACAAAATCGATCGCGATATTTTAACGTGCCTGCGTCATCAATAGCAAAATCTGGTAATTCACCTTTTTCAGTCCGAAGAAATAAATGTAAAAGATCAGGATCCTCCTTTTGATATTGTCTTGCAAGCACCATCCATGAAGGTTCTTCTTCGGTCGAATGACTTTGCGGTTCATATCTTCCCACGGAAATATCCATCAATAGAAATTCCTCCACTAGACGGTCGGCTGAAAGATTAAATAATTTACCTGTCTTCCGACTCAAAGCATCGGCCACAACATTAGCTTTCCCGGGATGATACTGAATCTCCACATCATAATCAGCTACATATTCAAGTCATCGCCATTGGCGCAGATTAAGTTCCTTTTGCGTGAAGACATACTTCAAACTTTTATGATCCGTAAAGATTTTACACCGCGCGCCATATAGTAAGTGTCTCCACAACTTCAATGCAAATATTACCGCTGCGAACTCCAAATCATGCATCGGGTAGTTCTTTTCATGACTTTTCAACTGCCGAGACTCATACGCAATCACCTTTTTGTCTTGCATTAAAACACATCCAAGTCCAACGTGCGATGCATCCACAAAAACCTCATAATCTATCCCTTCTATTGGTAATATCAACATAGGAGTGGTACATAATCTGTTCTTGAGTTCAAGGAATGATGCTTCACACTTGTCATTCCAATCGAACGCCACATTATTCTGGGTTAAGCGAGTCAAAAGTGCAGCCAACGTAGCAAAACCTTCTACAAATCTGCGATAATAGCCAGCCAATCCCAAGAAGCTCTGAATCTCCTTGGGTGTCTCCGGTATCCTCCACTCCATGACTGCAGCAATCTTTTCGGGATCCACTGAAATTCCATGTTGATTAATAACATGACCCAGAAATGCAACATGAGGCAACCAAAAATCACATTTGCTTAGCTTGGCGAACAACTTTTGTTCTCGCAAAGTGGCCAATACCAATCGCAGATGCTGTTCATGCTCCTCAGCACTGCGGGAGTAGACGAGAACGTCGTCAATAAAACCACCACAAACCTATCCAAGAAGTCCTTGAACACCCGGTTCATCATATCCATGAAGGCTGATGGTGCGTTTGTCAAACCAAACGAAATCACAAGAAATTCAAAATGGTCATGTCTCGATCGAAACGCATTCCGCGGAATATCAGACTCCCGAACCTTTAGTTGATGATAGCCCGAGCGGAGATCAATCTTCGAAAAAACTGAACTGCCACGCAGTTGATCAAACAAATCATCAATTCTTGGCAGTGGGTACTTGTTCTTAATCGTCACCTTGTTCAATTCCCGGTAATCGATGCAAAGCCGCATCGACCCATCTTTCTTCTTCACAAACAACACCGGTGCACCCCAAGGTGATGAACTCGGCCGGATAAACCCCTTTGCCAATAAGTCATTCAGCTGGGTACGCAATTCTGCTAGCTCACGCGGGGCCATTTTGTACGGCGCTTTTGCAATAGGCCGCGTACCCGGCTCCAAATCAATGACAAACTCGACATCACGATCAGGTGGAAGACTAGGAATATCAGTAGGAAAAACATCTGGAAATTCACGCACAACAGGAATCTCCTCCAAACGCGGCAAAACAGCACTAGTCCCCACAACTGAGACTAGACAAGCAAAACAGTCGGAAACAAACAACGTCCGAACACATACCGCCGAAATCCCTGGAGAATCCTGGCATGAATCACCATAAACACTTCTCGGCTGACCATTGTCCTTTATAAAATCCAAGAGCTTTCCTTTGCACTGGATGACGGCGTCATAGCGGGTTAACCGGTCCATGCCCAAAATAACGTCAAAATCTTCCAAATCGATCACCTTGAAATCAGCCTTCGCTAAGAAATCCCCCAACAAAATGGGACAATCAAGAAGACCCCAGTCTGTAACCACAGAAGCACCGGAAGGAAACCGCACCAAAAAGGCATTCCCCACTCGATCTAGTGTCAAATGATACCGATCCACAAAGGTTCGAGCCACAAATGAATGGGTCGCGCCAGAATCGAAGAGAACACGCGCCCAACGGTTCTTTACCTTAAAGTTTCCTATAAGGGTACATATGTAACTAAGAACTACGCGTCAGAGTCATAAACAAAACGTGAACCAGAGGAAGGAATCGAACCTGAGATAACCTGAGGTGAAATCTGAGCTTCCTCTAAAGAGATCACATTTAACTTTCCCTTTCCTTTGTCCAAACGCGGAGGCGGAGGCAAAGCCTGGAGTGGCATTGGCTGCAGCACGGGCTGCTTTTGTGGGCACCTTGCCTTGAGATGTCCCTGTTTGCCACACTGAAAGCACACCTTGTCTTTGACCTAGTAGCGGCCCACCTCATGACCTCTTCCCCCACAACCTGTACACTCCAAGTCTCTAGTTGGCGCACCCTGAATGGCATGCACCTGCTCCTTCTTCTGCATCCCCAACCGCTTGAAACATTTCTCAAATGGGTGACCTGACCGGCCACAGAAGCTACATGTCTCCTTATTCTTCTTTCTCCCAGCTTCTTGGGAGCTTTTCCCTTCCACGAGCTTTCTTTTGTCCTTCCTCATCAACTGCCCTCTTTGTTTTGCAGTTTCTATAGCTTCCACCTTCAAAGCAGCCTCAACCACACTGGTGAAACTCGTCGCTCCATAAGCGCTTGCGAACTGCTGAACATCGCTCCGGAGTCCGCCAAAAAATCTCTTCACTCGGTCAGCTTCCGTAGTCACCAAGCTCGGAGCGAACCGACTTAGCTTACTAAACTCAATTTCATACTCACTAACTGTGAGTTTCCTCTGCTTTAGGTACAAAAAGTCATTCATCAGGCGGTCCCTTTCCACTGACGGCAAAAACTTGCGCCGTAACATTTCTTTGAAGGCTTCCCACGAACATCCCGCCACTAGGCTTCCCTTTTCGCGCAACCACCAACTTTTAGCCAACCCTTTTAGTTGATAGGCGGCAAGCATCACCTTCTGGTCCTTGGTAACGCCAGAATAGACAAACATCTCTTCCAACGTGATCACCCAATCATCCAAGATCACAAAGTCCGCTTTTCCATCATAGGTAGGTGGTCCAAGTCGCTGAAACTGCGAGATAAATGTCATCGCAGGAGGATCCACAACTGGGGGTATCAATGCCACGGAAGGAGTAGAAACAACGGGGCCTCTGACAGTCACTTGCACTCTTGGTGCTAGCCCAGACATCGCTGATGACATAGCTTGGAGCTGGGACTGCACATCCTGCACTTGCCTCGTCAAAGCATCATTACTTTGTCGTAGACTATCCATCAGGGCATTATTCTGCGTGCCAGAAGAGTCGCCCTCAGATTGGGGAGTCTGCCTTGTCACTGGACGCTTCGACATCCTATAAGCACATTCACTCTCATCAAGATCAAACCCAACAAAACACACAACTACTATGTACAGACAATATATCATATGAACATCAACTGCTAACTTGCTCTGGGAGTTTAAGAATGATGTTATGCCTAGCCTAAGATGACTCACCGTCATCCCACTAACTCGTGCCTAAACGATGAATGCATGAATGCATTTGACCCAAAACCATGTGTGTACAGGTGTCATCATGTAAATCTTTAGCTTGGCACGTTGTGCTCATGCAATGTTATGTTATGCGTGCTGTGCTATGCACTCTAGAAAAGGCCTTAATGCATGCTATGAGCGGTCGTACGCATCACAATGCTATACATCCCATCCTACATAACATTGCGTGCAACGAAAAAAAGAAAACGTGCTAGTCGCATCCATGTGGTGAGGTTATGCATCCCATACTACATAACCCTCACATGTTGCCCCTATGGTGGATCCATATACAACCACATATTATGCATCCCATACTACATAATATGCCCCGTATACTTCTGTTCATGCCATGAGTGTAGTGTTCGTGCTTCGGCCAAGATGCACTGAGGGCACCTCGGTGTGTGTATGAGATAATGATGAATCTGAATTACAAAAAGGAACAATTTGCCCGACCAATTGTCAAGCAAACCTCCCTCTGATACCAACTGTCACAACCCGCATTTCCTCAACGATTACATCGTATCAGAGTAAGAGGAACTACGTGTTATGATGCCACGTCGTGCAGGGGATAACTGCACATGCTCATGCAAACCCTGGACGCTTACTTTATTAGTTGAAATTCATCAGTTAAATGCAAGAAAAACCATTTAGTTTGATGGTCGTATCTCTCGGCCTTATGGATCAAAACGTGTGTTTGTACGCGGCGAAAAATATTTTAGTTTATTTATGACGATCTCCTATATGCATTCTAGATTTATAATAATATAAGAAATCATCCTTTTTATGTTGTTTGGAAAATACTTGATTAGTTGGCCAAAACATGTTATGGATGCTATACAATAATAGGTTTTGTTTAGCTTAAAATACCTAATGCAACCTAGCAGAAAACAGTCCCAAGAGCAAGTAGAGATCATCCCAAGGATTCATAATAGCAGTCTAGCATTCATATGTAGCAAGTAAAGAAAATTACCAATGGGCGCCAACAAGCTGACACGAACCCATTGGGGCGTATGTATGTCTGTACAACAAAGTAAAGAACTACCTCGCTAAGTAAGCTCGACTAGCTCCAAAGAAACTCTACCCAAGCACTAGCCGCTCAACCGGCTACAACCTGCACCTGAGCCATTCAAGAAAGAACACCTTAACAATCATCAAAGCTATAAAATAGAGCATTAAGACGAAGGGGCTTACCGACCCCATAGCAATTTTCATGTAAAATGAGTGAAAAGAACAGGGTGGAAAAACAAGTGTCAAACACTACCAACCTAAAGTGTAAAATGCACCAAGTACGAGAAAGTCTCATCAAGTCCTGCTCAATCCGCATGAGCAAAAAGGCAACATATACGCCCATTCCATCATCTTGATAACAAGAAACAACTATACGAGTGAAACATAAGCAGCAGTTAAGTTCGATTCCGCAAGGGTCTTTTGGTGGCGGCCCTAAAGTGGAATGCACCAATAAAAGCCAGCCCAAATCGGGGCCAAAACGGTGCTCTACACCACCAAAAACAAAATCCGGTGGCCACTAAGGCTGAAACCACACCACCACTTACCGAATCCTCACACAAACGCTCCTGCCATGGTTCACAATTCGCCTCGCAAAACTCACCATAACCCAAGCTAAACACGTTTCATTTCATCGTCCTCACTCATGACTACAAATTGCCCAAGTTATGTCAAACTTGATAGAATTTGGATCTCTACTTCACCATAAGCGAACCCCACAACAACAAGCTTGCGAATCATATGAACAAACTAATAGAGAAACTACAAGGTAAAACATGACCAAAATGAGATGAACAATAGGTAAGCATATAGACTGGAAAATTCATGAAAGACAAGATTATTCATGGGCGCATAATAGCCAAAAGGTGTGATTCAAGACAAGATGAACAAAGCTAATAAGATTATTCATGGATGCAATTTAATCAAGAAGAGTAAAGCTAACAAACTTGAAAGGAGAAACTAGTTATACTTGCAAGAATCAAAGAACAAAAACAAGATTAGCAAGGGTGGAGAACACCGCTTGCCTGAACCGATACAACACCGCGACGGCTGCTCCTTTCTTTCCTTCCCTTGCCTTAGCTTTGCTCCCTTGATTTCCTTTTGGAATGAGGAAGAAGATGAAGAATAGGGTGGAGAAAGATGAAGTGAGGAGAAAATAAACTCTCTTCTCGGCTTTATTCTTCCAGGACAGAGCTGGACGGCTTGATCCAGAATCAGAAAAACGAACGACACAAAAAAACTGAAAAAGTCGATTTTCGGCCCTGTCACGCCCTGTGACACGCCCGTGTCACAGGGCGTGTACCTTAAGCGGCGCAGAATCCGACAATTTCAAATGCATCTACAAGGTACACGCCCGGGTACACGCCCGTGACGGGTCGGTCACGCCCGTGACCTAGGGCGTGTCACCCATGTCTCGACATCTCGTCGACCAAAAGTGTCGACACTTCGACAAAGCTGGACACGCCTTGTGACAGGCCCGTGTCATAGGCCGTGTCTCCTCTCTCGACACCCGACTCTCAACACTCGACACTCGACACTCGACACTCGACATAGCGGGACACGGCCCGTGACACGCCCGTGTCACGGGGCGTGTACCCCATTCGTCGGGCTCAACTCGACCCAAGAAATCGTCGAGTCAAGGAGGTCACGCCCCAGGTCACGCCCCGACACGCCCGTGTCGGGGGGCGTGTTCCTCCCGCCACTTCGTCGAACGAAGTTCGACGACCACAAAGCCAAACCGCATCCTGAGCTGGACACGCCCTGGGACACGCCCGTGTCCCAGGCCGTGTCACTCAAAAAAATGACCATTTTTCACTGTTTTGAAAGGTGTTTCTTTCTCGTCCTAGACCATTTCGTCCTTAAGGACTTTTTACCCTTTTTTGTGTTCTATACAATCAACCCGTTTTGAGCAACATTCCCCGGGCTCGAAAAAGTGCAAGCATTCCCTAAGAGGCCTCACCAAGTCCCACAATTGGACTCCGGCTTGCTGGGGAATCGTGCAATGAGGCTACCAAAACAGCCACTCGAACGCCCGCGTGAAAACCATGCTCGAAAAACGGTCAGAGCCAGTGTAACGCCCATCAAGCGTATGCAATCACTCAACGAAAAAATCCAGGGTGTTACAGCTACCGCCTGTAGTATCACTACCGTCGCACGGTATCTGGTAGAAATGCGATTCTGCCCAGTTTTTCGGGTGCTTCTTGGAGTTAGTCCCCAAGGTTCCCAGCTATAATCTACCGTATAGAAACCCGAAAAAAATAAACATCATAGAGTCTTCTCTGGCAAATACAAGCATAATGAAAAATATCACCAATCCAGACCAACCTGTCCAGATGGGCTTCACACACCATGCCTATGTTTGTACTTCGATTCTGAACTCTACATGCAAAAACTACGTGGATATACATATCTACCCAAAGGAAAACACCATGCTCACCACACACTCGCGAGAGAGGGTTTCCTATGCAAAAGGAAGAGAACTTCACATGTCCAAGTTAAGAATTGTTACACTTTGTGTTCTCTTTGGTGCCATGCCAAAGATCTAGACGGATGAAAGTGACCGCAACGACCTTGCCTCCACAGAACCGGACTCAGCTTGCATATCGGGGCTCCGGAACTTCAACGATGACGAGATTTACCTTCCGTCATCACTGCTCCACCACCAGGAACTCAAGCCAACTCCAAGAACTACAAGAAAATGAAGTGAAAACGGCCACAATAGGCATATAAACCAAGCTACCACCGCGCGGTAAGTGGATAATGTCGCGCGGTACCTTAATTCAACGCCTCGTTTTGAGCGAAACCACCCAAACTCTCCAATCATAGGCCGACATGTGGCCATATCATTTTGGAATCGCTATCGCCGCGTGATAGGATGCTCATGTCGTGCAGTAGAGGTCGTCGGTTATGACACGCCAACAGCCTTTATCGCCGCTCACTAACATCTACCGCCGTACGTTAAGATCCCGAGAATCATATCAATTAAATTGACCCAGCTATCGTATGCGGTAACATTATCACCGGGTGATAACTTCCCAAGGGGTCTGCCAGATTAATTCCCCTGCTACCGCCGCGCGGTAACAACTTCTCGTCGCGCGGTAATATCTTTCTCGAGAGCACTACGTTTCCTCAAGAACTCGACACGCTCGACGAAAATCCTGGACCTACCGTCGCGCGGTACAGCTACCGCCGAGCGGTAACCCCTAGAGAAGCATCTTCCGCCTTATGAAATTTGGGGCATTACAAATCTCACCCACTTAAAGAAATTTCATCCCGAAATTTGGCATTACAGGAAAATATATAGAAAACGTAAACATTGTATGTGATTACCTAGAGAAAAGGCTCAGGGAACTCCTCCCTCATAGTTTTCTCACGCACCCAAGACAGCTCCTCTAGGCCACAGTTGTCCCAAAGGACCTTGACCATTCTAATGGACTTGTTCCGCAGCTGCTTGACCTCTACTTCCTCGATCCGAATGAGCTTGACCTTCATTGTCAACCCACTATCGACCAGCACTTGATTCGCTGCAATCACTTGTGTAGGCTCTTGAATAGCCTTTCGCAACATTGAGATGTGAAACACATCTTGCAAACCGCTCAACTCCACAGAAAGAGCCAAACGATAGGCAGCTTCACCAATCCGCTTTAAGATCTCAAAAGGCCCAACATACCTCGAGCTAAGCTTCTTTAAGCTCGAATCCTTGATACGTCGTTAAATGGTTTTATCTTGAGGTACACCCAATCACCCACCGCAAACTCTACGTTCTGATGCTTGGCATTGTAATACTTGGTCTGCCTATCTTGAGCAATCAGTAGCCGCTCTCGAATCAACCTTATTGTTGAAATAGCATTTTCAACGTCCCTTTGCTTGTACCACTTCGTTTCTCCCATTTCGACCCAAGCCAACGACGTACGACACCTCCTTCCATACAGAGCCACAAAAGGCGCCATCAGAATGTTGGCATGGTAGCTGTTATTATATGTGAACTCAATCATAAAAATATGGTCCTCCCACCTTTTACCGAAATCCAACACACACATACAAAGCATATCTTCCATCGTCCTGTTCAACCTTTCAGTCTGAACATCTGTCAGTGGGTGAAAAGTCGTGTTGAAGTTCAACTTAGTACCCAGCAACTGATGAATGAGCCTCTAATCGTTAGATGTGAACTGACCATCTCGGTCACTAACGATGCTCTGGGGTACGCCGTGCAAACGAACTATGCTGTCCACATAAAGCTTCGCCAGCTTCTCCACTGAATCATCCTTCCTATTGGGTAAGAAGTGTGATATCTTCATTAAACGATCAACGATCACCCAAATGACATCGTTCTCCTTGTGCGATTTTGGCAAACCGTGCACAAAATCCATGGAGATGTCATCAAATTTCCACTCCGGTGTAGGCAAGGACTTCAGGAATCCGCCAGGCTTCTAGCATTTGGCCTTTACCAAGGCACAAGTTTGACATTTCGCCACATACAATGTTATGTCTTTCTTTAGACTAGGCCACCAAAATAATTGCTTCATGTCCTTGAAAATCTTGGTGCTCCCGGGGTGAATAGAGTACTTCGTAAAGTGCGCCTCATATATCAATTATTATCGCAACTTCCCCACGCTGGGGACACACAATCGGCTGCCTTTCTATAGAAGGCCATCGTCGATAGAGAACTGGTCGTTAGACCCATCAACGACATCCGCCCAGTGACATTTCAAGCTCTTGTCCAACTTCAATGCCCACTGAATCCTGTCTGTGAGGTCGTATTGAACCTCCGTCCAACCCAAACACGCGTTTGCACTAACACCCTTGTCAACACAAGAGATTTCCAATACCTACAAATCTTCAATAAGTCGCTCGTCGTGCAACTGTAACTGTTGGCCCGCGCAGGTGACCTACCGCCCAAAGCATCTGCCACAGCATTCCCCTTCCCTGGGATATAATGAATCTTGTAGGTGTAATTCCCAAGGAACTCCATCCACCTACACTGTCGCATGTTCAGATCTTTCTGATCTATTAGATACTTCAGGATTTTCTGATCCGAATTTATATCGACTTTACCCCATACAGATAATGCGTCCAAAGCTTAAGAGTGAATACCACGACCGTCAATTCCAAATCATGGACCGGGTAATTCCTCCCATGCACCTTCAACTGACACGATCCATAGGTTATTACCTTCCTGTGCTGAAGCAGAACACAGCCTAAGATACACCTAGATGCGTCATTGTAAATATCAAAGCCCTCTGAACCACAAGGCGAACATAAGATAGGGGTCGTTGTAAGACAAGACTTTAGTTCTTTGAAACTTGTGCGCACTCCGACGACCAAATAAACTTCTGATCCTTCCTTGTCAGGGTAGTGAGGGGCAGTGTTATTCGGGAGAAGTTATCCATGAAGCGCCTATAATATCCAACAATCCACAGAAAACTCCGGACTTCCGACACAGTAGACATCACAGGTCACTCCCGTATCGCAGCTACCTTCACTGGATCTACTGCAATTCCCTCAACACTAATCACATGACCAAGGAACGCTATCGAGGACATGCAAAACTCACATTTGGATAATTTGGCTTACAGTTGGTTCCTCCTTAGGCTCTCCAAAACCATATGAAGATTCTTGAAATGATCCTCCTCACACTGTGAGTACACCAGTATATCATCAATGAAGACTATCATGAACTGGTCCAAGTACTATCTAAACGTCCAGTTCATCAGATCTATAACCACCGATGCCACATTCGTCAGCCCGAAAGGCATGAAAGTGAACTCATAATTCCCATAACGTGTATTGAACGCCATCTTGGGAACATCACTCTCACTGATCCTTGGCTGAAAGTAACCAAACTTCAAATCTAGCTTCGAATACACAGCCGATCCAAACTAGCTGATCGAACAAATTATCGATCCTCGAAATCAGGTACTTATTCTTCTCTATTAGCTTATTGAGTTCCCGATAATTGATACATAGTCGCAGACTACCATCCATCTTCAAAAAGAAGACCGGGGCACTCCAAGATGATGAACTTGGACGCGAATACCCCAGATCTATCAATACTTGAAGCTGCGCTTTCAACTCGGCCACTTCCTTCGGTGTTAAGCGGTAAGGAGACTGCGACACAGGCTTGGCACCAGGAACCAACTCAATGGTGAACTGAATCTCTCACTTAGGTGGAGCTCTATGGAGATCTTGGGGAATACGTCGGCAAATTTCGACACCACCGAAACACCGACCAACCCAGGCTTGGGGTTCTTAGTCTCTAGTAAAGTTAATAACAACTTCGTCCCCTCAAGGAATGCTAACTTGGTCTCACAACCTGTAGGTTTTGCCCTAGTGTGACCCCACTTAGGGTTGTAGCCAACCTATTCATGCTGCTCCGAGATTCAGTCCATGCCTAAGATCAAACCACCAACAATCTTTAATGATAATGTTTTCATTTGGTTTGAATACCCACAATCGGGAAGTACTAGGACAAACCACATGAATATCTAGGGTGCTAAGGAGCGAGAAGTCCTGTAACGAACAGTACTCCACCACAAATTGTGGGACAAAGTCCACTTACACAAATCATAAACTAGTAACAAATCATGTCATAGGTATAAAAATTATAAGCTAAACCGTACCTGTCATCTTGTCCCATTACTTATGGTCTTCTGGCTTTCCCTTTATCTTTGGAAACCCACACCAACGGTCACGGGCCATATGTCCCGACTTGCCATAATTATAATAGTGGGTTGGGCCGCCACGCCCAAAGGTTGCTCCAGACCCAGCCTTCTTTGCCACTAGAGTACCACTCCAACATTTTATGGCAATATGTCTTGTCTTGCCACACTTATCACAAGTAAGTGGGACTCACCCTGCAACTTCTCCTGACTTGGCTTTCTTTGTCTTTGGGGCATCAGCACGATAGTCGCGGATAAGGTGTCCTAACTTGCCACAAGTATGGCAAGTATAAGGAGCTTGACTGGTAGAGGTTCTAGACCTCTTATGCCACCTCCCGTGGTATTCAGACTTTGCAGAATCTACAGAGTTCGGTACCCTGCACACTGGCGTCTGGTGGACTTTTCCCAAGTCTACATCCAACGATCTAGCCAACTCCACCAATGCTCGGAATCCCAGTAACTTCGGTCATGCCAATAGAAGTAGTAAATCATCATGCAGACCGTTATAAAACCTGTTTACCATAGTCTGCTCGTCTTCCAACTCAACCACTGGGTAGCGTCTTGTCATGACAAACACATGCAAATACTCATCAACAGAGTGTGTCGCTTGCGCCAAAAGCATGTTCAACTGCTGATCCGATGATCTTCTAATTTCCACTTGATCTAGAGCACCAACTAGCATTGAAGCCACCCCAGGGATAGGGGGTTGCACATACCTTTTCTATTGGGCATTGATCATAGTGAACACTGCTTCCGCTACCATTCGAACTGTTTCCGCAGAAGGAGGGGTCGTATGCACGTCATTAAGCGCACTTCTCTCCATAGAGTGATGACCTTATGACTGCACTACACCACTCCTAATCACCTATAATCGGGAAACACTCAA
This sequence comes from Platanthera guangdongensis, assembly GCA_039583875.1. NCBI lineage: Eukaryota > Viridiplantae > Streptophyta > Magnoliopsida > Asparagales > Orchidaceae > Platanthera > Platanthera guangdongensis. The sequence goes on along the minus strand of CM077157.1, from coordinate 11,736,778 downwards.
TTAGGAGACAAATAATTGCCAAAAATCAATGATAGGAACACTAAGGTTCCTCAAACATGTGTATTTTCACTCCTATGTGGACATTCATGGGTTCTTTTCATGTTATAATGATGACACATAATATTGTGCCCACCACACCTTAAAAAAAATTCGACCACAAATTCTCCTAAGAAATACCGACATCATAGTCTGATACCAATTTGTAACACCTCCATCGGTCACATGAGATATAACAGAAGGTCCGGCCGGGGACCCACGCCATATTTCATGGACAGTCAGCGGAGTTACATATTAATACAAAAACACTATGAAACCATATCAAAACCTAACATAGAGCATTCTAGCGGAAGCTTTTAAATATGTTATAAGAACTCATCACAGAACATGAATGTCCACTAAAGTCTCAAGCAGGAATGAAAGAACAAATACACAAGTTGTCTTGGCCTTATGGCCTTACATCGTTTTATTAAACAATAAATGTCTTACATACTTCGGCATGCAGGTCGGCCACACTTGAAAAATAGTAAAAGTAAACACTTTGCTTTGGCCTTCAAGGGCCAGTACAACATCAAGGGCTTTAGCCCGCTACTTGCCACGGGGCTCACATGTTCCTGCAAGAACAATCCAACGAGCGATGGTAAAACAAGGCAACGGTCAACTAAGTCTGACCAAATTATAACTACACTGCCCCTTGCTTGGGGCTGCAGAGCTCCTTCCCAGCAAGGTATTAGCAAAAACCAAACATAGCAATGAAAGTACAATTTAAGCACACTTCACCACAGGTGTATGCACGACATCCACACACCCCGTGCACTCAAGGCACATTCTCGGTGTCTGGAAAAAAACTTGGGGACCACCACCGTTCTCCAGATGGCAACAACATGAGCATTTGGAAGTCTTTATGGCCCGTGCAAGGCCTCAGACCCTTAACTATGCCTGCGATAGGTAACACTACCCACAGACGCACCATGTAGCTACTGCGTAGGTTCGGCCCTTTCTCGCTGTTCACATCGCCGGGAAAAAACTACTACGATGTGGGTCGGCCTCCCCATTCCCATTCCTCCAATCAATACATAACCTCGTTATGATTTACGGGTGGTTCGCAGACCACCTAGCTGGGCTCCCAGAGCTCTCAGCCCCACATCTCAGGCCCCAGGTCTCAACGACACAGGCCACAAACAAAGCTCCCAAGGAGCTACCGCCTGCGGTATCACTACCGTCGCATGGTATCTGGCAGAAATGTGATTCTGCCCAGTTTTCTGGGTTCTCCTTGGAGTTAGTCCCCAAGGTTCCCTGCTGCAATCTACCGTATAGTAACCCGAAAAAAATAAACATCACAGAGTCTTCTCCGGCCTATACAAGCATAATGAAAAACATCATCAATCCAGACCAACCTGTCCAGATGGGCTTCACACACCATGCCTATGTTTGAACTTCGATTTCGAACTCTACATGCAAAAACTATAGGGATATACCGTATCTACCTGGAAGAAAATGTCACGCTCACCGCACACTGGCGAGAGAGGGTTTCTTATGCAAAAGGAAGAGGACTTCACATGTCCAAGTTGAGAATTGTTACCCTTTGCGTTCTCTTTGGTGCCATGCCAAAGATCTAGATGGATGAAAGCGATTGCAACAACCTTGCCTCCACAGAACCAGTCTCGGCTTACATATCGGGGCTCCGGAACTTCAACGACAACGAGATTTACCCTCTGACATCACTGCTCCACCACCAGGAACACTTTCCTATCCATAGGGGAGTACTCGGAGGGGATGTACAAGAAGTGATTCAAGTATAAGTCGGCATACTACCTTGTGCGCGATGGGAGGCTGTACAGGATGACCATCTTGGGGATGTTGGCATGTTGCATGGCCGAGAGAGAGATTCCGAGGATTTTGGAACAGGTCCATTTCGGGGAGTGTAGGAGTTACTCTGGGAGCCGGGCCTTGGAGGGGAGGATAGTCAAGCAAGGGTATTTCTGGCCGACCCTGGGTCGTGATGTCGTCGAGTTCACGAAGAAGTTCCACAAGTGCCAGTTGTTCGCACCTCTCCAACTTCTACTAGCTTAGTGTCTCAGGAGCATCACGGCTGTAAGGACTCCCTTTCATAACCATAGGAGATCCTTATGCCCAGGGCGAGCATCCCCCCAAAAGGTTTGTGTGTCCGAAGAGGTGTCACTCTCTTTCCCGACCCATAACCCAATTGGCAGAACATTCGCCTTGTAAGGCTACGTATCATAATAAAACATTCATAGATAATAAAAAGATTAATGCGGAAGCAATTCATCACAGGGTATCTCAGCATGAAAGGAAAATATAAATCATAAATGAAAAACCCAAGAAGGGGTATACAGAGTCCAATAGAAATAACATCCTAATCATAAAATAACCAAAACAACTACTCCAAAACAAGAAGATAAAAGCTCTCACCCTATCCCCTCCTCAGAGTAGTGCCCTCATGTCCTCATAAATCTCTCGAGCGGGCTCAGGGAATTCCTCTCCAACGGGTGCACGTCTATGCTCCTCCATCCGCTCCTGCTCCATCGGTAGGCACATCGGGTCCTAAAATGATACGTACAAAAGTACGTTAGCCACATCATGACCAAGTAAATTCCACGCTCCTCCCCAGCCCCATAGTGGGTACCAGGAAGGAAACCTGCAAGAAGAGTTAGCATAATAGCCGCAGCAATATATACATATTAGTAACCAGTAAAATAAGTAGTAATATCGGCCATTAAATAAGCGAGTTTCTAGCAATATAAGTGCACGAGCATCAATGAGAGAAACGGTAGCATCAACAATTAAATAAACATGACTTTCTAAATCTATAAAAGTTCTCATCATCCTGTAATTCATCCTAATTGCAGTTATATGATATCTGTCCAATTAGTGAGTACAGGTAACACACATGAGTATATGTATATATATGGTATGTTGTGTATGCATGCTTAATCTCTCCGTCACTCATATGATGTGTCACAATCACATTCCCCTATGTCGACATAGTGAAATGTTAAGAGAAGTAGCTCACTTCTCGAGCCTCACCGCCATGGCCAAACAGTGACAGTGGGTCGGTCACTCCCACTTCTAGGTTGTGGATACACCCCAACTCCCTAGGCCTTCGTGCCTCTATGCAGAATAGGTACTCGTAGTGGGAACACATCCTCACCCGTGCGGATATTAACCCTCTCGACACATAACCAAACAGGTGTGAGACGAACCTATGTGGAAGGGGTAGCTAGCCCCCGGTCCTCTTCACCACCACAACCAAAAGAGTTAGTTGTCGCAACCTCTCCCGTAGTGTATAATTGGGGAAGCCGACGAACCCTCCACATCGGTACCCATGCACCCTCCCATATTCCCATGTGTTGAAACCGAGAAATCGGTCTCTGTGGAGTTCGGGGTCCCTAAAAAAGGGGTGAACTCACACTTACTGCACTCAGACAAATGTCACGGGCCAAAGGCTTAGGAAACTAGGAACAGGCCCTCGGCTCTAGCGTGGAGGTCCCACCTCACACCCGAAAGACCTTGGTGATCTCCCCCTCCCTAGCCAATGCTGAGATAGGTGCCTTGAAGTATGAAGAAAGAGGATGAAGAAGTCTTGCCCTCCAAGGCACACATAAGAGTCTATTTATAGTTATCTCAAACCCAAGGACCAAAAGGTGAGAAATTCCCCTAAGGCAAATAGGTCCTGGGCCAATAGAAAACATCCACACTCGGGAGGAAAAAGGTAATTCCACCACTAGTTGCACAACCATGTCCCTCACCTTCCCCGGACACCTGAGGTGAGTGGGGGTTAAACCACTCCACTCCTCCACCTTGGGGCCGAGCGAGCGGGCGAATCCCATAGAACTGCGGGGCAGGGGGCAAGACCCCGGCCTCCGGCCGGTCTCGCTCCGCCAGGCTAGGGAGCATGGGCGAGCCCTCGGCCTCCGGCCGGTCTCGCCCCACCAGGCTGTGGAGCAGGGGTAAGACCCCGGCCTCCGACCGGTCTCGCCCCGCCAGGCCGCGGAGCAGGGGCGAGACCCCGGCCTCCGGCCGGTCTCGCCCCGCCAGGCCGTGGAGTAGGGTCGAAACCCCGGCCTCCGGCCGGTCTCATCCCTCCAGGCCGCGGAGTAGGGGCGAGAACCCAGCCTCCGACCGGTCTCGCCCCGCCAGGCCGCGGTGCAGGGGCTAGACCCCAGCCTCCAGCCGGTCTCTCCCCGCACAGGGCTAGGGTGCCGGTGGCGGGACCCCGGCCTCCAGCCGATCTCGCTGCTCTCACCCCACATATAGCAAGTCGGGGCGGGTGGCGACAAACTCGCCGCACCCACCCTGTAAAAGGGGCCAGTGGAGGCATATTTTTACTCCCCCTACTAGTTTCCTATAGATCCACCTAAAATTGGCCTCCAGAAGTGCAAAACTCCCAAAAATCTTAAAAGCGTGCACCAAGTCTCACGCCTCTTTTGGGGGCCCATTTTAACGAATGCGGGGTTGCACACAATCCCCGCTCTTTTCGAGCGAGTTCCATGCTCGGAAAGAAACATCCAACCCAACATATTCGCTGCATAGCCTTCTCGGAGCCGAAAACACTTGGCCTCCCGGGGGGGTCAACCTGTCAAGCCAGCTAATGGGAGCCTGGGCTACGAGACGGCCTCGGGGTAGAAAATACTTGGCCTCCCCGAGGGGTCAACCTGTCAAGCCAGCTAATGAGAGTCTGGGTGATGAGACGGACTCGGGGTAGCAAACACTTGGCCTCCCCGAGGGGTCAACCTGTTATGCCAGCTAATGGGAGCCTGGGTGACAAGACGGCCTCGGGGTAGAAATTATTTGGCCTCCCCGAGGGGTCAAACTGTCAAGCCAGCTAATGGGAGCTTGGGCAACGATACGGCCTCGGGGTAGAAAATACTTGGCCTCCCTAAGGGGTCAACCTATCAAGCCAGCTAATGGGAGCCTGGGTGACGAGATGGCCTCGGGGTAGAAAATATTGGCCTCCCCGAGGGGTCAACCTATCAAGTCAGCTAATGGGAGCCTGGGTGACGAGACGGCCTCGGGGTAGAAATCAACCTGCCCTACCAGCTAGTGAGAGCCTGGTCAGCAGAATCATCTCGGGGTAAGGCCTACTCACCCCTCCAATAGATCAACCATCCCTGCCAGCTAGTGGGAGCCTGGTCAGTGGAATAATCTCGGGGTAAGGCCTACTCACCCCTCCGAGAGATCAACAAGCCCTGCCAGCTAGTGGGAGCCTGGTCAGCGGAATCCTCTCCGGGTAAGACCTACTCACCCCTCCGAGAGATCAACTAGCCCTGCCAGCTAGTGGGAGCCTGGTCAACGAAATCATCTTGGGGTAAGGCCTACTCACCCATCCGAGAGATCAACCAACCCTGCCAGCTAGTGGGAGCCCGGTCAACAGAGTCATCTCGGGGTAAGGCCTACTCACCCGTCCGAGAGATCAACCTGCCCTGCCAGCTAGTGGGAGCCTGGTCAGCAGAATCATCTCGGGGTAAGGTCTACTCACCCCTCTGAGAGATCAACCTACCCTACCAGTTAGTGGGAGCCTGGTCAATGGAATCATGTTAGGGTAAATCCTACTCACCCCTCCCAGAGATCAACCAGCCCTGCCAGCTAGTGGGAGCCCCACAAAGTACTAATAGGGAGAAAAAAACGTTGCGGCGGTGGTTTCGTCCACAAATAACACCCGCAATAAAGGAAACCTGGAATGAAAACCCCGTAATGACCCGGGTTTAGAGCTCAGAGGCCCACCACAACCCTTCCTTGTTTGGAGGTGTGTCTCGCCCCACGGCGTCGCCACGAAGGAAATCATGATATAAGTCTCATGACAACAATAGCACATCGGATTCTACTAGACAATTCTAGATCAGGAGCGGTTGATCAACCTTTAGGAAGAATTTACAATCCTAAACGAACTCTAACACGTCCTACTTAAATGTTGAGGAACAGTTACAAAAGTAAGATTCCACCACATATAACACTAACAAGATTAGGTAACAAAATCAAGAATATGGTGATTATAAATGAACTAGACAAGAGATCTAAACAACACTAAAAATCAGCAAGTTAATTAATAACCATGATAACAAAAAATTAGAAATTCCTGTAAATCGGGTTAAAGAAGGGAAGAGAAGGAGGGGACCATCACATGCCTTGGTTTCACCAGAGAAAGACATCCAAATCACACCACGACGTAAATCGGGGCTAAAGAAGACGAGGGAAGTCAAAATCTAACAAGAATGGTCAAAAAATAGGAGTTAGGGCCGAAAACCCTAGCGAGAAAAACTCAAGGAATGGGGAAAATTTTACCATGATGACGAAGCTCAAGTTGAGAGATTTCTGGATCTGTATTCAGTTGAGGATTTCGAGCACCGGAGTACCGTCGGCGGCCACCGGAAGGATAGGGGAAAAACTTCTCACTCTCGTTCACGCTGCTCTAGTTCGGGAGATAGAGAGAAATTTGGTCGGCTTAAAGAGGAGGAAGAAGAAGGTATATAAATGAGTGTAGTATTAAGATAACCACACTTAAGAAATGAGTCGGGGTCTGCTGAACTGGGTTTTCAAACTGAAGAGAGGATTTCTCGAGTGGGAGAAAATTACACGAGTAGAAGAAACCCCACTCGGGAACAGGTAGCAGACTACTCGAGAATAGGAAAAGGCCTCTCGAGAATAAGGTATGCAGTACTCAAGTACTGAAGAAGGATTGCTCAAGAACATAAGCAGACTTCCTGGGAATTAGAATAGATTACTCGAGAACAATAAAGTTCTTCTCGAGAACTACATGGACTTCTCGAGAGCTAAGAAGGTAGTTTTCGAGAACAAATACAGGCTTCTCTAGAACAGAAGGTAGTTCTCGAGAACAAGGTAGACAGTTCTCGAGAACAAGAAGCCAGTTCTCGAGAACAAGATGCCAGTTCTCGAGAACAAGATGCCAGTTCTCGAGAACAAGATGCCAGTTCTCGAGAACAAGAAATTCATCTTGAGAACAACTAGCCAGATCACAAGAACCAGAAAGCACTTCTCGAGTACAAAATGGTAGTTCTCGAGAACAAAAAGGCTTTCTTGAGAACAAGATGCATATTCCCGAGAACAGAGCACATCTCGAGAACAACTAAGCAGAACTCGAGTACAGAATCAACTTCTCGAATATAAGCATGAAGGACAAAAAAAACGCTAGACGCTTCGTCGAGCTCAGCTCGACGAACGTCGAGCTCCAAACAGTGCCCAAAAAGCGTAAGACGAAAAAACCCACCCCTGTAGGAGGGCTTCCCGAGAATCAAAACAAGCTAAAGGCTTTGACATAATAATTATCATAATCAAATAGTTGAACAAGGAAATATGAGTTCAAAACATAGGCTCAAACGCGCGTTGAATTAAACGAATTCAACAATGACGACAACCCTAGAATCCGATGTACCATTCTTGAGACACAACATCAAATGCTCTCACAAGTGAAAAACAATCACCACATGGGTCCAAACACGCGTCGAGACTCCAAAAATGCTCGAAATGCAACAGAATTGGACAAGCCCAAGGCCTCAAAACCTCATCCTTAATATCAAGGAAAACATTCCAACCCATCAGAATCCCAAAATTAGGATAAACAAGCTCAACGGACGCGAAAACGCACAAACGGTGCAGCGCCGTCAACAAAACGAAAAAGGGGGTAACGCCCTGGCATCAAAATTATGACGTCGACAAACAAAATAATGACATCAGAAAATCGAGGGCATTACATATCTCGGGCTCAACTTTTATTGTCGATAGAGCCGAGATACACTGTGTCGAGGGCGGATCTTCAAGTAAACTTTATCACCCACATTGAACTCAACTTGTTGATGTCGGGCATCACAGTATTTGGCATGCCGACTCTATGCTTCACGCATCTGCTCCTATATCATCTGGACAATTTCCGTCACATTCGCCATGAAAACGGGCCCCAGAGCCCTCAGATCCGCATCTTGGGCCCAAGAAAGTGGATTTCGGAATTTCGGGTCATATAATGCTACGTATGGGGCCATGCCAATACTTGCTTGATATGTGTTGTTATAAGAGAATTCGACTAAAGCAGGAGCCGCTCCCATGGCCCCTTCTTATCCACTAGGCATAACCAGAGGAGGTCCTCCAAGGTTTGATTCATGCGCTCTGTTTGCCCATCCGTCTGAGGATGGAAAGCTATGTCGAATGCCAACTTGGTCCCCAAATATGCTTGAACGCTTCGCCACTCATTCGAGGTGAATCAACCGTCCCGATCAGAAACTATGGTCTTTGGCACACCTTGGTATCTAACCACATTCTCAATGAAAAGACATACAAATTTACCGACACCGTCATCTTGGCGGTTGGGAATGAATCTTACAACCTTCGTCAATCGGTCGACCACCACCCAAATAGAGACGTTCCCCGTTCGAGGGCGGGAAAGGCCATGGATGAAGTCCATGGATATATCCTCAAATTTCCACTATGGGACGGGAAGTGGTTGTAGCAACCCAGCGGGGCTCTTGCACTCTGCTTTGACGAGCTGACATGTTGGGCAATGCGTCACAAAAGAGACCACATCTCACTTCATCCCTGACCACCAGACTGACTTCTTCAAATCTGCATGCATCTTTGTGATACTCGGATGGATGGAGTAGCGAGTGTGACGGCTTTCATGCAGAATCTCGTGTCGAAGCTGTCCTCTAGAAGGAACAAATATTCTATTTCGGAAGTAGAGTATCTCATCTTTTAGATGAAAATCTGGGTGCTCTTTCCCGTCCTTCATATAGGCAATCCCGTCCCTGAATAATTGGTCATCTGGCTGGGCTTCCCTGATCCTATACCGTAGATCACATTTTATTTGTCCAATAAAATGATGTGCTGTCACAACTGAATCTCTTGGGGCGATCACCATGATTCCCATCTCTTTGAGGGCATGCACTATGTCTCTCAGTGTACACATCATCCAACTGGCAAAGTCCATAGGGTTTCTACTCAGAACATCCACAACCATGTTTGTCTTGTAAGGGTGGTACTGAAGATCAAAATCATAGTCGCATAAGAACTCCAACCACCGCCTCTGTCGTAAATTCAGCTCCTTCTATGTGAAGACGTACTTGAGTATCTTGTGGTCCGAGAACACCTAACATCGAATGCCGTATAAGTAGTGCCTCCATATCTTCAATGTCAAGACAACTGCCCCCAACTCCAAGTCATATGTGGCATAGTTTTTCTCGTGCACTTTTAGCTACCTAGAGGCATAGACAACCACCTTCCCATTTTGAATCAACACCGCTCCTAAACCCTATTGGCAAGAATTTGTGTATACCTGGAAGCCCTCCTGGCCTGAGGGGATGGTCAGTATGGGGGCTGAGGTAAGCCTCCCTTTCAACTCCTGGAAGGCCTCTTCACATTGCGGGGTCCATATGAACTTTGTATCCTTCTTTGTCAGCGATGTCAATGGCAGCGGTATTTTAGAGAACCCCTCCACGAACTTACAGTAATAGCCCGCAAGCCCGAGAAAACTCCTCACATCTGCCATAGAACAAAGTTGTGGCCAATCCCTAACGGCTTGTGTCTTTGTTGGGTCTACTGCTATATCATTGGAACTGATAATATGGCCCAAGAAGCCAGCCTCCTTTAGCCAAAATTCGCACTTCGAGAACTTTGCATGCAGTTGGTACTCTCAAAGTTTTTGGGGGTACCTTCTCCAGGTGGGTGGCATGCAATTCCTCTGAGGCCGAGTTCACCAAGATGTTGTCAATAAATACAATCACAAAATGATCAAGGTATGGCTCAAACACCTGATTCATCAGAGTCATGAATGCTGATGGGGCATTGGTGAGTCTGAATGGTATCACTGTGAATTCGTATTGCCCAAAAAGAGAGTTGAATGCAGTCTTCTCAATGTCGCTATCCTCAATCCTGTGTTGATAATATCCTGATCGAAGGTCGAGTTTGGAGAAACATCGAGCCCCGTTTAATTGATCGAACAGTTCCACTATTATTGGAAGGGGGTAAGTGTTCTTCACAGTCAACCGGTTCAACTCTCGATAGTCAATGCATAGTCGAAGGGATCCATCCTTCTTTTTCACAAAGAGCACAGGTGCTCCCTAGAGGGAAAAGCTGGGTCGGATGAATCCCAAATCCACCAATTCCTGAAGTTGTACTCTGAATTCTGTTAGATCCTTCGGTGCCATCCCGTAGGGAGCTTTCGAGAAGGGGCGAGCTCCAGGTACAAGGTGGATCTGAAAATCTACCTCTCCCTCTCTGAATTCTCACTAGTGCTGAATGATGTTCTGGATTATCTCTCTGATTGCTTGAATGAAATGGCTAGGGCGGGCTCCTATTTATAGGATCAAGATCAAATATAAAATTTGGAAGATGATCTCCTATTTAGGAGATTGCCTTATTCCTCCTCATAAAGATATTCCAAATATAGGACTCCTCCAAAATTAAGAATTATGGAGGCACACGAATTGATGAGGTGTCATAATCTAATAATTATATATGCTCCTATTAATGATCTTCCTAAATAGGTTTAGCCCGGATTAGGAATTGTGGTCTCCCACAGATCGACGATGTGTCGCGATCTTGACGGTCTGAGATTGGCGATGAGGTGTCATAATCTCAACAAACTCCACCTTGACGCCTCACGCCACAAATGAACTCCACCTCGAAGCCTAACAAACATATTTGTACCTCCAACCTGGATCTCCCCTACTGGCGACTACAAGCCCACTCTCCCTGGGGGTCCCCCTCGATCAACATGCATCAGAATGAGTCAAGTCAAGACCGTTCTTGAACTTGACTCCTGTCATGAATTTCGTCCGCATGTTCGTATCGATATCCTCCGCAGAGATCTTCCGCAACACCATGCCTCCACCTCCAGCGAACTCCCTCAACTCCTGGTGGCGCACTCTGATGTGCTTTATCCTTGTACGATAGACCATGTCTGTTGCAAGACAACTAGCACTGTGCAGGTCCACCTTATCCTGAGTAAACCTGAGTTCCTTGGTAGGAATCCTGAGCTAGATGGCTCCCCTTGCGGTGGCAGCACACTTCTAAGACGACACTCTGCCCTTCTTCTCCATGGCTGTAAATATTTTATCTTCGCCAAGGCCCTTTCTCTGTGCAAACTCCTTCGCCACGAATCTTGCCTCGTTCCTCCACTGGTCCTTCCAAGCTTTCCTCTGAGTGTGGTCTCTGCTCTCTAAAGCTTTTCCATAGGAACTAGGATCCGAGGAACTAGCCTGAAAGACAAATGCTACCGTGTCCTGTAGCCTGAGAGGCAGTCTGACCTCTTTCCTCGCCCTTCCACTCGCAATCGTGGTGCCGATCAGTCTGTAGAGAGTACCAGAATGCTATCTTACCATTATAACACCCTCTATCCGTCGCATAGCATATAGCAGTAGGTCCGCCCGGGGCCCGATGCCATATACCAAACACAGACCGGGTGGTTACTCAATGGGATACCATCCAACTAATACCACCGTCCTACACAGAGTCATTCTAGCGGAACAATTATTCAAAGTTACAAATTTAGAACCTAGCCATAAGCATGAATGTCCACTACAAAACCCAATAGAAATGAAGTACAATACACAAGTACAATGGCCGGCCTTACATTTGTTTACTCAAATTACATGTTTTGCAAACCTCGACACGCAGGTCGGTCACACATGAATAAAGCAAGTAAACACTCAATATTTAGGCCTTCGAGGGCCGGCTCAGCAACATGGGCTTTTGCCCGCTATTTATCGCTTGCTCCTGCAGCACCTGCAAGCAACAACCCACCACAACGGTGGCAAACAAAGGCAATGGTCAACTATGCTGACCAAATTATAATGATCATGCCCCCAAAATCGGGGCGGCGATGCTCCTTCCCTGCACTTTATTAGCATAACCAAGCATTATGGAGTAATAACACTACATTACAGGCGTAGGCACGTATGGCCACACACCCCGTGCTCTCAGGGCACATTCTCGGTGAACCCGGTCAAATCCGCGGTCTCACCACCGCCACTTGGACGGCACAGCTCGTGAGCATTTAAGTCTTTCAGGTAGAAGTCACGTCACTTGAAAACATCGACAGCCTAAGACCCGACCTCTATGCCATTGGTAGGCCTCTAACACCGAACTGCATAGAGCAGGAACGGTTCCACTCAACCCGTTGCTCACCTCGCCATGACACTTAAAGTTATCGGCGCGGGTCAAATTTCCCTAAAGCCCGTGAATCGAACACACAATATTACATAACCCAGTTATGTACAAGTTGGACCCCAAGACACCAAGACGGCAGAATCACGCATCTGCCCAGTTTTTCGGGTGCACCTCGAGGTTAGTCCCCAAGTCTCCCTGTTGCAATCTACCGCATAGAAAACCCGAAAAACAAACATTTGCGCGGAGTCTTCTCCGACCATTCATGCAATGCAACATCACCGATTCAGACCAACTTGTCCGGGTAGGCTTCACACATCATGCTTATATCTGTTCTCGATTACGGATTCTACATGTACACAACGGGGACCATTCATGTCTACCCGAAGGAACGCCTCAAACTCACCACAAACTCGCGAGAGCGGGCTTCCTATGCAAAGGAAAAGAGGACTTCACATGTCCTAGAATGAGAATCGTTACCCTAACATTTTTCCTTGGAGCCATGGAAATGTATGCAGATTAAAAGCACCGCAATCTCCTTGCCTCCGTAGATCCGAAGTCGGCTCGCGATTTGGAGCTCCGAAGCTCCGTCGGTGACCAGATCTAGCCTCCTTCTTCTTCCTTGCTCTCCCCTCTCTCTAGATCTTTAGAAAGAGATTGAGTAAAAGAAATGAGGGCTTTGAAACCCTATTCTTGGGTATATACCAGCAGGAACAACCTCCTGCCATCGGATCCCAAAATAAGGAAACGAAGGGCCACGATTCGCCATTGAAATCCAAAATCTGGGCCGAACACGGCCTGTGACACGCCTTTGTCTAGGGCCGTGTTCCCCATACGAAGTCGAGACTGATGCATCCCGAAAAGAACACGAGTTCTCGACACATCCGTGTTCAGATTGACACGCCCGTGTAATCCAGTACACGGCTGTGTAGTGGGTCGTGTTCCTCCATCGACACAGGCCCAACACTAACCCGAGAAGAACACGGGTCTTGGACACACCCGTGTCCAATTTGACATGCTCGTGTATACCCGACACGGCCCGTGTGCTGACCTCGTGTAACAACCACACCGCAGCCTGGCTTTAACCCGTGAAGGATACGGCCTGTGACACGCCTGTGTCTCAGGCCGTGTTCGCTGCTCGACGATCGTGGACTCCAAAATTCGTCAAACTCTCGACCAGATCGTCGACCCGAGCACGACACGCCCTGGGACACGCCCGTGTCCCAGGCTGTGTGACCCCTGCCAAGTTCTAAACTTGGCTCTAAACGCCACCCGTCGCTCTTTTGAGTTTCGGGGCGTTACAACTCTCTCCCTCTTAAAAGAATTTTGTCCTGAAATTACATAAAGGAAAGATAAACACAAAACTTAAACGGTGCCTGAGTGGAATAACTCCGGGTACTCCTCAAGCATGGTCTGCTCTCACTCCCACGAGAGCTCCTCCAGACCGCAGTTGTCCCAACGGACCTTGACCATCCTGATCTCTTTGTTGCGCAGCCGCTTGACTTCCGAGTCCTCAATTCCTACGGGCTTGACCTTCGTCGTCAACCCATTATAGACCGGCACTTGATCTACCGCAATCACTTGTGAAGGCTCTTGCACCGCCTTCCGCAGCACCGATATGTGGAATACATCGTGTAGACCACTAAGCTCCACTGCTAGCCTCAATCGATAAGCTGCTTCCCCAATCCGCTCCAGAACCTCAAAAGGTCCAAGGTACCTCAGGCTTAGCTTTTTCAATCGCCGCACCCGCGAGACACCTTTGAACGGTTTAATCTTCAAGTACACCCAATCGCCAACATCGAACTCCACGTTGCTATGCTTGGCATTATAGTACTTAGCTTGGCAGTCCTGATCGATTAACAGACTCTCTCGAATCGTTCGAACCAATGACGTAGCATCTTATACCTCTTGGCGCTTGTACAACTTGTACTCACCCGTTTCCAAACAAGACAACGGTGTGCGACATATTCTACCATAAAGGGTCTCGAAGGGTGCCATTTGTATGCTTTCCTGGTAGTTATTGTTGTACGCGAACTCCACCAAGTATAGCTGATCTTCCCACTGCTTTCCGAAGTCCAGAACGCACATGCGAAGCATGTCTTCCATTGTCATATTGACCCTCTCGGTCTGCCCATCCGTCTGCATATGAAAGGATGTGCTGAAACTCAGGTTTGTTCCCAACATCTGCTGCACCAACCTCCAATCATTGGACGTGAACCTCCCATCTCGGTCACTCACGATGCTGCGGGGCACACCGTGAAGCCGCACTATGTTATCCACATATAACTTCGCCAGTTTCTCCACTGAATCATCCTTCCTATGCGGAATGAAGTGTGACACTTTCGTTAGACGATATACAACCACCCAAATGGTGTGGTTCTCCTTCTATGACCTTGGCAACCCGTGCACAAAGTCCATAGTAATGTCATCGAACTTCCACTCCGGAATAGGCGAGGACTTCAAGAATCCTCCTGGCTTTTGGCACTCTGCCTTCACCAAGGCGCATGTTTGACACTTCGCCATGTATAGTGCCACATCCTTCTTAAGTCCTGACCACCAGAACAATTTCTTCACATCGCGGTACATCTTCGTGCTCCCCGGGTGAATCGAGTACTTGGTATGATGTGCCTCGTACAATAATTCCACCCGCAAATTTCCCACATTTGGGACGCACAGACGACCATCTTTCCAAAGCAATCCATCCTCAACAACAAATTGGGAATTTGACCCATCCAAAGCCTCTATCAGGAGTTGCTTCATGCGGACATCCATAACCAAAGCCTGTCGAATCCGATCAGCCAGGTCACACTGAACTTCCGTCAAGTTCAATAGCGCTTCTGCACTTGATTGTTTGTCTACGCAAGAGATCTCTAACGACTCAAACTCCCGAAGCAACCGTTCGTCATGGCAGACAGCCAATTAGCCTGAGCTGGGGCCCTGCGACTCAACGCATCCGCAACTGCATTGCCTTTCCCAGGCACATAGTGAATTTTGAACGTGTAGTCCCCCAGGAACTCCATCCATCTCCTCTGTCGCATGTTTAAATCTTTCTGATCCAACAAGTATTTCAGGTTCTTGTGGTCGGTATAGATATCGACCTTCACCCCATACAAGTAGTGCCTCCACAGCTTCAAGGCATAAATCACGGCCGTTAACTCCAAGTCATGGACCGTATAATTCCTCTTGTGCACTTTCAGCTGTCTCGAGTCATACGGTATCACACTTCCATGCTGCAGCAGCACACAACCCAAGCCACTGCCCGAAGCATCGCTATAGATTTCAAAACCTTCGGTCCCACTCGGCGAACTAAGAACCGGCGTCGTGGTCAACCGACACTACAACTCCTCAAAAGATCGTGCGCACCCCGGCGTCCAAACAAACTTCTGATCTTTCCTCGTCAGAGTCGTGAGGGGTAACGCTATCCGCGAGAAGTTCTCCACGAAGCGCCTGTAATAGCCGGCAAGCCCCAGAAAACTCATGACTTCCGCTACCGTAGACAGCGTAGGCCACTCTCATATCGTAACAATCTTGGCCGGATCCACCGCAATGCCCTCTCCACTGACTATATGACTGAGAAATGCTACTGAGGACAACCAAAACTCGCATTTGGAGAACTTGGCATACAATTGATTCCTCCTCAGCGTCTCCAATACCAAATGTAGATGCTTAAAGTGATCCTCCTCACTTTACGAGTACACCAATATGTAGTCGATGAAGACGAACACAAAGTGGTCTAAGTACTCCCTAAAAGTCATGTTCATCAAATCCATGAACACCGACGGCGCATTCGTCAGGCCAAACGGCATGACCGTAAACTTGTAATGCTCGTATCTCATACTAAAAGCTGTTTTAGGGATATCACTCTCCCTTATCCTCAGTTGATAATACCCGGACTTGATATCCAACTTCGAGTACACCGTCGGCCCGACTAACTGATCGAACAGATAATTAATCCTCAGGATCTGGTACTTGTTCTTCTCCGTTAGCCCGATAATCAATACAAAGTCTCAAGCTTCTGTCCTTGTTCTTTACAAAAAGGATCGGTGCACTCCAAGGCGATGAACTTGGATGCACATACTCTTGCTCCAACAACTCTTGAAGTTGCACCTTCAGCTCCGCCATCTCCTTAGGCGCTAGCCGATACGGAGAGCGTGACACAGGTTTAGCACATGGCACTAGCTCGATGGTGAAATCAATCTCCCATTGAGGTGGGGCTTCAGGAAGATCGCCAGGGAACACATCATGGTACTCAGATACCACTGAAATACTATCCAACATAGGCTTAGGCTTTGCAACCTCCACTAGCGTGAAGAACAGCTCTGCACCAGCAAGAACCGCTTTCACCACCTGAAGAGAAGACATCAAAGTCTTGCTCGACCCCTTTCAAGCCCATAAAAGTCGTCTCACGACCTGATCCCAACTTAACTTCCTTGCGACCACAGTCAATATAAGCTTGCTGCTCCGAAATCCAGTCCAAGCCAAATATCACGTCGAACTCCACCAGTGGTAGTAACGACGTTTGCAAATCGAACTCTTGACTCCCAATACGAATCTTAACACCACAGATTCTATCTGCGCGCATCGAACACCCATTCGGCAACAGCACATCAAGTTTGTCCTTCGCCATCGAAGAATGAACTCCGATGCGCGATATAAATCATTTGGACAAAAAGGAGTGTGAAGCTCCCGACCCGAATGGTGATGTCACAGGATAATCGAAAATCAAAACAAAGCCTAGCACAAGCAGTCCTAAGCTAACATGCGCGAGGGCAACAAGTATTTACAGCTAACTGCTATAACTTTAGACCGTACCTGTCACCACGTCAGCGTGCTTCCTGGCCTCCTGCTGGCCTAGGTTGTGCTCATTAGGCTTCCTATCGAACTTTGGGCATCCTCTCCAACACTTGCGGGCAAAATGCCCCGGCTTCCCACAATTATAACATGTGCCCGGGGTTCGGCCTATAGTTTCCTCCGAAGCACCAAAAGGAGGGGCTGGACCCGAACTCCTAGCCTTCTTATACCACTTATGATATCCAGACTTTGAGGTAGCCGGCACTTGGAACTCTGTCTTCTCAGCACTAGAGTCCTTCTTCTTTTAGACTCTCCTTTTCCGCATTATGCGAGGTGTAGCTCTTATAGGACTTGCAGAGTTCGATACCCTACTCACTGGGATCCGGTGAGTCTTCCCCAACTCTACTTCGAAAGATCTAGCTGACTCCACCAAGGCTCGGAATCCTAGTAGTTTTGGTCTTAGTGGTAGAATTTGCAGCTCGCCACGCAGACCATTATAGAATCTATCAACTATAGACTACTCGTTCTCCAACTCAAAGCATGGGTAGCGGCTTATTATAATAAACGCCTGCAAATATTCATCAACTGAATGTGTACCCTGCACTAAGACTATATTCAGCTGCTGACCTGATGGCCTTCTAAATGTCATTTGATCCAACACATCCCCCAGCATTGAAGCCATCTCAGGGACAAAGGGTTGCACATGGCTTCCCTATTGTGCATTAGTCACAGCGAACACCGCTTCAACAATCTTTCTTATGTTTTCAAACGAAGGAGGGGTCTCAAGCACGTCGTTGGGTGCACTATAATCCTTAGAAATCGGACGCTCCGACGGCGCTGCACCACTCCTGGTCACCTATAGTCATACAAAACACCATTAAGCAACCAAACAAAATTTCAAAAAGCAATTATAGGAACACGCAGGTTCCTCAAACATGTGTATTTTCATTCCTAAGTGGACATTCATGGGATCTTTTGATGTTATAACGATGACGCACACACATGTGCTCACCACCCCTTAAAAGAATTCGTCCACGAATTCATTTAAGCCTGACCGAAACCAGTAGTCTGATACCAAATTGTAATATCCCCTATCCGTCACATAATATATAGCAGTAGGTCCGGCCGGGGCCCGACGCCATATACCACAGACAGACCAGGTGATTACTCAATGGGATACCATCCAACTAATACCACCGTCCTACACAAAGTCAATCTAGCGGAACAATTATTAAAAGTTACAAATTTAGAACTCAGCCATAAGCATGAATGTCCACTACAAAATCCAATAGGAATGAAGTACAATACACAAGTACAATGGACTTAAGGCCTTACATTTGTTTACTCAAATTACATGTTTTGCAAACCTCGACACGCAGGCCGGTCACGCATGAATAAAGCAAGTAAACACTCAATATTTAGGCTTTCGAGGGCCGGCTCAGCAACATGGGCTTTTGCCCGCTCTTTACCGCTTGGTCCTACAGCACCTGCAAGCAACAACCCACCGCAACGGTGGCAAACAAAGGTAACGGTCAGCTATGCTGACCAAATTATAACGATCCTGCCCCCAAATGTGGGGCGGCGATGCTCCTTCACTGCACTTTATTAGCATAACCAAGCATTATGGAGTAATAACACTACATCACAGGCATAGGCACGCACGACCACACACCTCGTGCTCTCAGGGCATATACTCGGTGAACTCGGTCAAAACCGCGGTCTCACCACCGCCACTTGGATGGCACATCTCGTGAGCATTTGAGTCTTTCAGGCAGAAGTCACGTCACTTGAAAACATCGACAGCCTAAGACCCGACCTCTATGCCATTGGTAGGCCTCTAACACCGAACCGCATAGAGCAGGAATGGTTCCACTCAACCCGTTGCTCACCTCGCCATGACACTTAAAGTTATCGGCGCCGGTCAAGCTTCCCCGAAGCCCGTGAATCAAACACACAATATTACATAACCCATTTATGTACAAGTTGGCCCCCAAGCCACCAAGACGGCAGAATCACGCATCTGCCCAGTTTTTCGGGTGCACCTCGAGGTTAGTCACCAAGTCTCCCTGTTGCAATCTACCGCATAGAAAACCCGAAAAACAAACATTTGCGCGGAGTCTTCTCCGACCATTCATGCAATACAACATCACCGATCCAGACCAACTTGTCCGGGTAGGCTTCACACATCATGCCTATATTCATTCTCGATTATGGACTCTACATGTACACAATGGGGACCATTCATATCTACCCCAAGGAACGCCTCAAACTCACCGCAAACTCGCGAGAGCGGGATTCTTATGCAAAGGAAAAGAGGACTTCACATGACCTAGGATGAGAATTGTTACCCTAGTATTTTTCCTTGGCATCATGGAAATGTATGCAGATGAAAAGCACCGCAATCTCCTTGCCTCCGTAGATCCGAAGTCGGCTCGTGATTTGGAGCTCTGAAGCTCCGCCGGTGACCGGATCTAGCCTCCTTCTTCTTCCTTGCTCTCCCCTCTCTCTAGATCTTTAGAAAGAGATTGAGTAAAAGAAATGAGGGCTTTGAAACCCTATTCTCGGGTATATCCCAGCAGGAACAACCCCCGGCCGTCGGATCCCAAAATAAGGAAACGAAGGGCCACGATTCACCATTGAAATCCAAAATCTGGGACGAACACGGCTTGTGACACGCCCGTGTACAGGGCCGTGTTCCCCATACGACGTCGAAACCGACGCGTACCGAAAAGAATATGGGTTCTCGACACTCCTGTGTTCGGATTGACATGCCTGTGTCATGCAGTACACGACCGTGTAGTGGGTCGTGTTCCTCCATCGACACAGACCCAACACCAACCCGAGAAGAACACGGGTCTTGGACACGCCTGCGTCCCATTTGGCACGCCCGTGTCTACCCGACACGGCCCGTGTGCTGACCCCATGTAACAACCATGTTGCCCGGCTTCAACCCATAAAGGACACGGCCTATGACACGCTCGTGTCCTAGGCCCTGTTCGCTGCTCAACGATCGTCGACTCCAAAATTCGTCGACCTCTCGACCAGATCGTCGACCTGAGCACGACACGCCCGGGGACACGCCCGTGTCCCAGGCCGTGTGACCACTACCAAGTTCCAAACTTGGCTCAAAATACCACCCATCGCTCTTTTGAGTTTCGGGGCGTTATAACCATGACTTCCTGCGCGCCTCTTCTGACCTTCAAACATCCGCCATTTCTGGTATAAGAATACCCTACGGCCTTCAGAGTGCCTAGAGAAATCAAGCTCTTTCTCAAACTGGGCACATACCGAACATTGGTGAGTGTCCTGACCACTCTGTCGAACATCCTAATCCTGATGCTACCAACTCCCAAAATCTCGCACTCTGATTCGTTCCCCATAAACACATGATCGCCTTCATACTGCCTAAAACTGGAGAACCAATCTTTGTTCGGGCACATGTGGTACGTGCATCCTGTATCCAAGATCCAGGAGCCTGTGGTCTCACCGCTGGGTGAAACATGAAGAACGTCGGCATCGTTCTCATCCTCGGATGCCACCGCAGCCTGATGTGGCTCATGCGTATGTTCTCTAAACGTCCTCTTCGGGCACTCATTCTTCTAGTGCCCCTCCTCCTTGCAGTAGTGACACTTCGTATTCCTGCCCACGGACATAAACCTAGGTCGGTCTTCCTCCTTCCCTTTTCCTCTCGATCTACCCCGGGTGGGGTCTTTGCTCTTAACGAATAAGCCCTCGTTGGCTCTAGTGCTCGACTTTCTTCTCGTTTCATTCGAGAGCAGCGTTGTCATCATTTCTTCCATCTTCAGGGTGTCCTTACCATACAGAATCGTGGTGACCAGATGATCGAAGGACTTCAGCAATGAAGACAACATGAGAAGAGTCTGGTCTTCCTCCTCGACCTTAATGTCCATACTACACAATTGAGAAATCAGTTTATTGAACGCATTAATGTGGTCAAGAAGCGGAGTGCTATCCGACATCCTCAAGCTGTAAAGTTATTTCTTTACGTATAGCTTATTCATGAGGGATTTTGACATATAAAGCTCCTCCAACTTCTTTTACAGATCCTCTGTAGTCTCAGCATCAACTACATTATACATAACCTCATCGGCCAAGCACAACTAGATTGTGCTGATGGCCTTCAGATCTAACTCATCCCACTCGTCATCCTTCTTCCCGGACTTCTCCTTTCCGATGAGAGCCTTATGAAGACCTTGCTAGACGAGAACCACTTTGGCCCATTTCTGCCACAGACCAAAGTCAATTTTGCCGTCGTATTTGGGGACTTCAAATTTCGCTGTCATTATTGCACACCGGGGTCTGAAGGGTCGAACCTGGCTTTGATACCAATTGTTATGAAATTGGGACCGGATCCGCGACTACTGTGGTTCGCCGTGGATCTTGCAAAAGAAGATTTTTTGAGCAATAAAATGACAAGCAAAAATTGAATCCAAAACAATCACAACCAGACGACAAAATAATATACGTGGTTCGGAGATGGGCTCTTACATCCACGGGGAGAGCGCGCCAAAAAGATCCACTATAAAACTGATGAGGTTACAAGATACAAACTTAGAGAGAAACAAAAAAATAGAAAAACTGAATAAACGTTGTCGCCGGGCGATACCGATGTTGTTGGGCAATTGTGGCACGGATTATCTTCCCCGCTGGAATCACAGCCTGCTTCCGCCTCCTGATGCCGATCCCGCCTGGATCAGCCGCCAAAAGCCGTCGAACGCCTGGAGTCAACTTCTGGAGGCCGGCTGGATGTCGCCTCGCTTGAGGTGACCGGATGCGCCGTCTCCGTTAACTTCGCATGTATCACCGCCTCTGCTCCTACTGTCGCCGTCGCCGCTCCTGATTCCGCCGAACCTCTGGGGCCTACTGCAGGTGGACGGTCGGATGTCGCCTCGCCTGAGGTGACCAGATGCGCCGCAACCTTACGTGCCAGATGTCGCCGCCTGCTGCTGCCGTTCGCCGGAAGGACCGCCTGAAAAGCTCAAAGTTCTCCCTCTATGAATTCTCAATAGTGTTGAATGATCTTCTGGATTCTCTCTCTGATTGCTTGAATGAAACGGCTAGGGCAGGCTCCTATTTATAGGATCAAGATCAAATATCAAATTAGAAAGATGATCTCCTATTTAGGAGATAGTCTTATTCCTCCTCATAAAGATATTCTAAATATAGGACTCCTCCAAAATTAATAATTATGGAGGCACACGGAATGATGAGGTGTCATAATCCAATAATTATATATTCTCCTATTAATGATCTTCCTAAATAATATTCCTAAATAGGTTTAGCCCGGATTAGGAATTGTGGTCTCCCACGGATCGATGACGTGTCGCGATCCTGACGGTCCGAGATTGGCGATGAGGTGTGAAAGTGAGCTGTTAGATCAGGAATACTCTAGAGGCGGGGTGAATAGAGTATTCAGGGTTTATAAAATTTTCTTCTGATTTAATCTAGTGCAGGAAGAAAATTAAAACAACAATCCAAACAAATAGGCACAACACAAAAACAAAAGAAAAGGGCAATCCAGACAACACAAGAATTTATAGTGGTTCCCCTAAACTTGGGTACATCCACTCTTCTACTACCCTGGTAGGAATTCACTCAGATTTTTGATCAGGTGACTGACACCAATGAGCTTTTGATTAGATGCTCAAAAACCAATCCTCAAGTCTTTTGATCAGGTGACTTGCAACCAGGAATAACTTTTGAAGGGAGTTATAACCCTTTATACAGTTGGGGGTGAGAGATGATTGTGTCTTCTCTTTCTCAATGTACAACTGAGAAGACTGGTGGATATTTGATTTTAGCACAGGCTCCCCCTGAGATATAGAATGGTTCAGGTAGAAGAAGCATTGCTTCAGGGTGATAGGCCTTCAGTAGTACAGCCTTGATCAGCAGCTGTTCAGGAACTTCTTTGACATATAGTGATATAGTTGTCCTTTGAAGTATCCTGGAGTGTTGAAGACAGAAGACTCTAGATTTTGATTATATGTTCTTCTTCTTTAGATAGCTGATGATCTTCAGGAATATGGCTTCTTATTGTGTCAGAATTTTGTGTTGACAGACAGCAGTGAATCTCTTGTTTCAGACTGACTATTTTCTATATCTATCGTCTCTCTGTATTGTGTATCTTGTTCTATCTGTCTGTCTATCTACAGGAAGAAGAGAGAAAATCTCTTTTATATTTCCTGTCAAAAATGGTCTTTTGAAATTTTGAAATCCTCTGCAATCAATGCTGACGGCCTTGAGAATAAACGACATTGAATTATTTCCCCAACTGTCCTATGGAAAAACGGCCGGCAATAATCCTGGAGAAGACCATGATCAACTCTGTCTAACGGTTATATTCCAGAGAATATTTGAGCATTAATTACTCAGGAATTATTACAGTAAGAAGGGGACAGAAGGATGGAAAATAACTAAGTCTGGATTCGTCGAACTGATAACAAAAATCGTTGAGCTGAGTTCACGGTTCGTCGAGCTGAGTTCCTAAGTTCGTCGATCAGATGACTTCTGTTCGTCGAGCTGAGTTCCAAGATCGTCGAGTAGAGAGCAGAACTATATTCTCTAGAAACTTTGCCTTTTCTGTGTATGGAGTTCGTCGAGCTGATATCTGGTTTCGTCGACTGAAGTTCAGCAAAATATTTCTGAACTTAGAATAATTTCATATGCTTCGGGATGAAGGTGTTGAAGTGAAGTATCCAGAATTCGTCGACCTAAGAATTGGTTTCGTTGAGCTGAGGACCACTTAACTGCTGCTGGATAACTCTAGCTATTGTGGTCACAGTTCGTCGAGCTGAGAATCAAGTTCGTCGACCAAAGTCTGACTTTGGACTTAGAATAAAGAGATGTTTTCTGATCTTTAAGTGTTGAAGTATAGTGTCCAAAGTTCGTCGACCTAAGTACCAAGTTCGTCGAGCTCAGCTCAGAGAATTTACTCTGAGATCGTCGAGCTGAGCACGACTATCGTCGACCTGAGTTCGACGAACGTCGAACTCATTTTACTTGGTATTTAGAAAAACTCTAATTCTTGAGTCTCTGACAGTCTTGTTGATAGCTGGTCTATATGATGTTGATTCTAAGGACTTGGCCTAGACTCTACGACACAACCATGACCCTGGTTATACATTGTGGGTCATATGATCCTAACTTAGTGAACCTAGCCCAAATCTTACTAGGGATCCAACAATCTCCCTCTATTTGGGTGAGGTCACTAATTATAGACTCAAATCAAAATTGAAAATCACAAGGCAAGAAAGCATATATCTGGCAGAGATCAATAGCACATGCAGCAGATATATATATATGTGCATAAGCTTTGTTCAGAAATAGAAAGCAGTTATAAGAATATAACAGAATTAAAGCAGTTCATAATCACTTCTTTTGTTTCTTCTCTTTGGGCATTATTTCTTTACCTTTATCTCCAGGCTTGGTAAAGATAATTTCTCTGTTTGGATCTGAAGCTTGCACTTTTGTCATGGTCATATCAACAGCCCCTATAATCTTCAAAGATGTGGCTCTGGGGATAACTGCTTCTGGGTGCAATTTCATATAGTCATCAACATTGAAAAACTTGTTTGCTTTATCAAACCTCTTAAGCTCTTCTTTCCTGTACTTAGACATTGTGGAATACTCAGAAGGATCCTTTCCTTCAGCTTTGGCCTTGTTAATCATAGAAAGGCCTACAAGTTCTTGGAACCTGGCCATTCTAGCTGTATTAGCTGTTTCAGGATCTTCAAAAGGAACATGAGGAGAATTTGGCCTTTTAAGACTTTCAGCTTTCTGATCTGCAGGGAATGATAGCTGTTGTTGATGCTGCTGCTGTGGTTGATGTTGAACTTGATGTTGCTTGCCTGAAGAATAATGCCTATGCTGGCTGCTTTCAGAAGAAGATCTCCCTTGATGTCTCTGATATGTTTGGAATTGGGTAGATCTTTGGGAAGTTGTGCCTGAAGCACCAACAGCTGGAGGAGGAGGAGGTGGTGGATCTTTTCTGTATTTTTGAGATGAAGGAGGAGAGTATCTTCTGCTTCTCTTCCTCTCTTTCTGTTCATTTTTGGATAACCACATCCAAGCTGGCATCCCTTTATATGGAGTTATCTTCTAGAGAATATAGTAGGGAGTGTCATTAGCTGGATTTGGCTTAGGAGTAGGAGGAGGAGGAGCTTTTCTCTTTTTAGATACTAGCTTCTTCTTTTTCTTAGCATCCTCATCAGAATCCTCATCATCCTCATCATCATCATCACTACTATCTTGTGGATTATCATATAAAGCATCTAGCTTTTTCAGTGTTTCAACAGATATAATGGGTTTCTCAACTTTGGATGGAGCTGGAGTAGATGCTGGAGCTGGAGCTGGAAGAGAAATTTCAAGAGGAGATGGAGAAATAACTGTGACAGTGCTTTCAGCAGCTGCCTTATTTTCTTCTTCAATGTCAACCCTGATTAACTCATCCAGATCAGGCAAGGGTGAGTCATCCATTACAAAAGTTGGAACTGAAGGGGAAGAAACAACCGGGGAAACAACTTTAGGAAGAGATGAAGTAGGAACCTCTTGAGAAGCAAGGTTGTCTTTAAGCTACTTAGCCACTTTAGGGCTTATTGGAGAGGTGTATGGTATAATAGCCAAGGATGGCTTAGTATACTCTGCTGGAAGGAATCTCAAGTTTGCAGTATCAAAAATGCTTAACAAATAAACCAAATCTACTGTGGGATTTAAAATTAAATCACCAGCAGTAATTAACTCTTCCTGGACTGCATCTTCCATATCCATGTCAGTCTCAATAAACTGAATTAAATCAATTAAATTTGTATTTGTATCTTCTAGAGCAATTAAATCTGTATCTGTATCTGCTGGAGCTGGAGCTGGAGGTTCTGCTGTTGGAACTGCTATTGCTACTGGAGCTGTTGTAGCTTCTTCATCAAGCATCTCCCCCTGCCTGGTTTCAGTAATAACTGGAGCCAGGCCCCTAAATGAAGAGGGGGCAGCAGAAAGGGCAGAGATTTGAGGAGATAAAGAGGAAATGGAAGTAGCAAGAGGTGTAATGGCCTCTGCTATTAGAGTTTTGAGGAGGGGTGTGATGAGAGTAATGGCAGATGAGATGGTGGAGGGAGCCAGTGATGAAGTAGCAGATGGAGTTACAGATGGTGGTTGAGGGGAAATAATTGGAGGGATGGTAGATGTTGGTGAGGATGGTGGGATGGCAGCTTGCATGGGGTCATCCTAGATGGATTGATTTAGATGAGGAGGAGTATTGGGAGGGGATGTCAGTAGATTGAAGGATGGTATGGAGGATAATTATGGTGGAAGAGGAGATGAAGGTGGTGTTGGAGAAGGGGAGGGTTGATGATAGTCCTGAATAGGAGATGAGGGGATGTTGGTAAGATCTAGGGGTGGAGAGGTGGCAGAAGATGTAATTGTAGTAGTAATATGAACTTGTTGGAGTTGTTGTTGGAGTTGTGGATGTGGTTGAAGAGAGGGAGTATGAACTGTGGAGGTTGATTGTTGTGGAGTTGCTGGATGGGATGGAGGTGTGGGGATGATCTCTTCAGTAGGTTAGGAAGTGGCCCTAACAGTCCTTGTGCTTTCAAAAGCTAGGATGGAAGAGGTTGGAGCCTTGGATGGCTTGGATATAGTCCTCTCCCACCTGCCAAACAAGGCACAGGTGAGTCTCTTGCTGGCATTAATGAATATGGTCGGGCAGACCAGTGATTCAGTAGCTTTTTCTTTCAAAAAAATCCCTAGGATCCTTCCAAAGCACACTTCCTTTTTATTACACTTTTTCTTAATAAGATCAAAAATGATCTATGCCCAGTTCACCTTCTTCTTGTTAACCACTGCGCACATGACCAAAAACTAATGCCTGGTAATATAGTCATGTGCAATGTGCTTGCCTAGAAAGACTTTCCCAACAATATCTGCCAGAAATTTGTATTCTGCAAATAAATGTTTCTTTAACAACTTATTGGGGTTATCTCCAGTATAACCCATAAAACTCAACATCATATCATATTCTTCAGAATCTATCTCCAGTTTTTCTTCTCCATTATTCAAACCAAATATTTCAGTTAATATGGCGGGAGAGAGGGACAAAGTGTTACCCGCAATTGTTCCACTCATTGTATTTTCTTCTGTTGTCGATGATGTATAAACTCATTCTCTTATCTCAGTTCCAGATAATTTTATTCGTGTTGTCATCAAATTTTTCAGTTGTTGCCCTTCCAGAAGTTGCAGAATATGTAAAAAGATCGGGTCTGAGTGTTGAAATGAGTCGAAGTCGACATCGAAGCCGGTGTAGAACTTCATTGTGGCTAGGGTTCCTGCTTGAATCGCCATGAAATCACCTGCAAGAGAGAAAAATAGCGATCAAGTGCAAAGGGAACAAAAAGCGCGGGACGGAGATCGAAGAAAACCTAGATATAAGATTTTCTGGAATATGAATCGACAAACTCCGTTCCACGAAAAATAAGAAATCCTTCGACCTGAGATCGACAAAATAATTGATAGTGAAATAATTCATCAAGCTCAGCTGGAAGAGTTGAAGACATTTCGTCGAGCTCCATTCGACGAAAGTTTTCTGAAGTGGATTCGTCGATCTTCATTCGACGAAAACAACTTCACTCACAGAGAGTTTGTCGACCTTCGTTCGACGAATATCTCCTGAACTTTCCCTAGTTCGTCGAGCTCCGTTCGACGAACTCTGGATAATTCGTCGAGTGCAGACAGAAACTAACTATGTCTTCTCCATTGATCATTCCAAGCTGATTTATAAAGAATAAGTGATTTCTCTCATCCGGAGGTTTGGTGAATATATCAGCTCTTTGTAAATCAGTGTAGATATAGACAAGATTAATTTTGTTTTTGTCTACACACTCTCTAATGAAGTCATGCCTGATGTCTATATGCTTAGTCCTACTATGATGGACTGGATTTTGTGCTATTGCTATAGCACTTATGTTATCACAAAAGAAAGTTGAATTATTTAAGTTGAGACCATAGTCTAGGAATTAGTTTTGGATCCACAGCATCTGAGAACAACAACTGCCTACTGTAATATATTTTGCTTCAGTAGTTGAGGTGGATACAGAAGACTGTTTCTTGCAAAACCAAGATACCAACCTCATACCAAGGAACTGACAAGTCCCTGAGGTGTTTTTTCTATCAACCCTGCATCCAGCAAAGTCAGCATCTGAAAATCCAGTTAAATCAAATTTTGACTCAGCAGGATACCATAGGCATAGACTAGGACAACCCTTTATATATCTTAAAATTCTTTTTAAGAAAATTAGATGAGATTCTTTAGGGTTCACTTGGAACCTAGCACAAAGGCATGTGGTAAACATGATATCAGGTCTGCTTGCTGTTAGATATAGTAGGGACCCAACAATGCCCCTATATAATTTCTGATCCACAGGTTTATCATGTGCATCAGAGTCAATCACAGCATTAGTAGTCATAGGTGTTTTCTTTGCTGAAGCATCAGCAATCCCAAACTTCTTTATAAGCTCTTTAGTATACTTAGCTTGAGAGATGAAGATGTCATTAGGCAACTGCTTCACTTGGAGACCAAGGAAGTAGGAAAGCTCACCCATGCTACTCATTTCAAATTTTAAATGCATGAGGTCAGTGAACCTCTTGCATAATTTGGAATCAGTAGACCCAAATATGATGTCATCCACATATATTTACACTAACAATATTTGATCCTAATGATGTCTAGTGAAAAGTGTTCTATCTACTATGCCTCTAATGAATTTATGATCTATTAAAAAGCTGGCTAGTGTCTCATACCAAGCTCTTGGAGCTTACTTGAGACCATAGAGAGCTTTATACAATTTGAAAACATGATAAGGGTGAGTTAGAGAGACAAAACCTGGAGGTTGTTTAACATAAACCTCTTCTTTAAGTACTCCATTCAGGAATGCACCCTTCACATCCATCTGATACACCTTGAATCTCTTGTAGGCTGCATAGGCCAGGAATATTCTGATTGCCTCTAATCTTGCCACAGGTGCAAAGGTTTGGTCATAATCTATTCCTTCCTCTTGCCTGTATCCTTGAGCAGCAAGCCTAGCCTTATTCCTCACTATTGTACTTTGGGCATCCAATTTATTTATGTATACCCATTTGGTTCCAATGACTGGATAGTCTTGGGGTCTTGGAACCAAATCCCAAACTCTACATCTCTCAAATTGATTTAATTCCTCCTGTATTGCAATGATCCAGTGGGGATCTTGCTCAGCATCATGGATGGATAGAGGTTCAACCTGAGAGAGAAAACAGACATGCATCAAATCTTGGTTGAGTTGATGTTTAGTCTGTACACCTACTGATATGTCTCCAATCACTTGAGATCTTGGGTGATCCCTTAGTGTGACAAGATCAGTGGGTGGAGTTGGTTCTGCAACAGCATTAGGAACTAATTCCACTTATGGAATTATGTTTGTTGTTGGGGGAATATTAATCCCTTCAGTGCCTTTATATTCACTATCTTCATTGACTTGTGGAGAAGGATGTGTTGTAACCTCTTGGGTAAGGTTTAGTCCATCCAAATTCTCACATAAGTGAGGTACCTGCAAATTACTTTTGGTAGAAATCTCTTTCTCCTTGCAAGACATGTTAGCCTCATCAAATGTAACATGGATAGACTCTTCAATTTTTAGAGATGATTTATTAAAAATCCTATAGGCTTTGCTTACTTGGGAATATCCTAGAAAAATTCTCTCTTCAGCCTTGGCCTCAAAATTTCTAATATATCTTATATTGTTGTTGTGAATATAACATATACATCCAAATACTTTAAAGTAATTGATTTTAGGTTTCTTCCCTTTAAGTAATTCATAGGGAGTCTTATTCTTTAGTTTATGAATTAAACTCA
Source organism: Platanthera guangdongensis (assembly GCA_039583875.1). NCBI lineage: Eukaryota > Viridiplantae > Streptophyta > Magnoliopsida > Asparagales > Orchidaceae > Platanthera > Platanthera guangdongensis. Next base: position 11,706,966 of record CM077157.1, on the reverse strand, counting down.
TGTTCAGGACATAATATGCTATGCTCACAGCCTCTGCCCAAAAGGTTAGGGGCATGTAAGCATCTGCAAGCAATGTACCTACAACTTCAATGAGTGTATTATTTTTCCTTTCAGCTACCTCATTTTGTTGAGGAGTTCTAGGAGCTGAGAAGCAATGTCTGATACATCCCTTCTCGCAGAACTCATGCATAAGAAGAAACTCAAACTCTGTGCCATGATCACTTCTGATCAATGCAACATGAGTAGAGAACTCAATCTGTATGGTCCTGAGAAAATCTATAAGAAACTTAAAGGTATCTGACTTAGATCTCAGAAAGGATACCCAAGTGAACTTGGAGAAGTCATCCACAATGACTAAGGTGTAGGATTTCCCTCATAGGTTTTGTACAGCAATGGGTTCAAAGAGATCCATGTGTAGCAAATACAAAATCCTAGGTGAATCACTTTTATTAATAGATTTAAAACTAAATTTAGTTTGCTTGCCTAGTTGACAAGCCCTGCAAAGGCCTTCCTTCTTGTAGGGACCAGAAGGTAAACCTCTAACAAGGTTGTCTTTTGATAGCCTAGCAATGTTTTTCAAGTTTACATGACCTATCCTTTTATGTCATAAATCATTCAGATTACTAGTTATATTCAGTAAGCAGATATCAGAAGTGGCAGAAAGAAAATTAACGAAGTATATGTTACCTTGTCTATTCCCAATTAAAATAGTTTGGTTTTCTTTATTAGAAATAATGGAAGAAGATGAGTTGAAGTGTACCTGATAACCTTCATCACATAACTGACTTATGGAGATTAGGTTATGCTTGAGTCCTCTGACATAAGTTACTTTCTTGAAAGTAACTGCTCCAATCTTCATTTCTCCAAAGCCTTCTGACTGGCCACATTTGGAATCCCCAAAGATAACCTTTGGCCCCAGCTTGGACTTGTATTTGTGTAAGATGTCCTTGCTGCCAGTCATATGTTTAGAGCAACCACTGTCCAAGTACCAAGTCTGATTCACACTTGGACAACTTTTCACCTGCAATGAAATACAATTAATTGTTCTTGACCCAGGTTACGTTGGGTCCTTTGTTTTGCTGGTATGAAAAACTAGAAATGACAGAAAATTCTGGTTGGGATTTGTATCCTAAAGGGTGATATCTCCTAGGTGGTATAACCTAATCAGCTACAGGATTAAATGGTTTCCTAGAATTATTAGAGTTGCTGTTGAAATTACAATTTCTGTTAAATCTTTCTGGGTTCGACGAATTTTTGTGAGTTCGTCGACAATAGTTTGACGAATTGGGTTGAGATCGTCGACCTCTGCCCAGAGAATGAACATATTCATTTTCTGTGCCCCACGTTCGTCGACCTCTGCTCGATGAACCATATAGAGTTCGTCAATCGTAGTTAAACGAATAATTATAACTATAGTTTTCGTTCAGAGTTCGTCGATCTGGGTTCGACGAACTGGCTGCATTTCGTCGATCTAAGTTCGACGAATTCTGCTGAACCTTGTTTGACTTAAGGTTTTCTGATTTTTGGTTTTCAGACCTATTGATTTGGGAACATTTTCTATTGTTTGTTTATGGTTTATTTTCTCTTTCCCCTTAGCAGAAACAAATTTGATTGGGGTTATCAGTATGTTTTTTCCTGAGGATGGGGGCAAACTTGATGAAGCACCCAAGCCTAGCTTGCCATTGAGTCTAGCATTTACAGTGCTTGTGATGTCCATCAGCTTGAGGCTTCTTCCATTAAGAGTTTCCTCAAATTGTTTATCCTCACAAAGCTCAGTCTTTAACATTATTATTTGTTCATTAGCTAAGGTTAATTCATCTTTTAACCTATTGTTTTCAGAGTTGACATTCTCTAGGTTTCCTAATTTTTCCCTAAGAGTTTTAATCTCCTTTTCTGAGTTTATTAAGTCTATACACATTGTTTTAAATTCAAATTTAAAAGAATCAGAACTGTAATCAAAAGAAGACAATACCTTGTCAGCTTCAGAATCTGAAACTACTTCATTGTCTGAGTCCTCTTCTTCTGAATGGCTCCTGGAAGCATCAATTGTCATGAGGCAAACCTCATTGGCCCTTGCCTCTTCATCATCTTCACTGGAGCTAAAAGATGTTGATTCTTCTTCAGTCTCGCTCCAGGTTTCAGCCACAAAACTCTTCTCCTTCTTCTTAAATTTGCTGGAAGAAGGTCTGTTGTTGTGCTGTCTCCTGGTATCTTTCTCTCTTCTCTTTTCTTTCTTCTGATTCTCTGGACACTTAGAGATGAAGTGTCCAGCTTTCCTGCAACCAAAGCATACCACTTCTTTAGTGGGTGTTTTATCATACCTTGGTTTGTCATCCTGTTTGGATGACTTCCTCCTGAAATCATTTCTTGCCAACTTGTAGAATCTTTTGGCAAAAAGACTCATGAGTTCTTCATTTATTGAGGGAGTCTCTGTCTCTTCAGCTGCCTTGAAAGCAATGTTATGCTCTTTTCTTGCTGGAGGGGGTGTTCTCTGCTCGGCTGCCTCCCTGGATTTAATCAGCTATTCATAGGACTTAAGTTTTCCTAATAGAGATTCAGTGGATATCTCACTTAGGCTTCTGGCTTCTTTGATAGACCAGATCCTTGAATCCCATGAGCTTGGGAAGTACATTAGGATCTTGTCATTCACCTCAGTGAGGGTGATGTCCTTGTCCAAGGTTTTTAGCTCATTGATAATTGAGCTTAACCTATTATACATTTCAGCTACTGACTCAGCTTCCTCTTTCTTGAAATTCTCATATAAGGATATGAGGTTGGATCTCCTATCCTTTCTTTCATCTGTTGATCCAGCCACCATTTGGTTTAGGGAATCTGAGATGGCTTTGGCTGAAGTGCATTCAGCAACCTTTTGGAAGATATTATTTGACATAGTTTGTGTCAGTATGTTCATTGCCTTAGCATCAGCAACCTTGGCGTTCTTCTGAGCCTCAGTCCACTCATGTGGTGGAACTGCATTTGTGCTTGAGGCTGTTGTAGATGTAGAAGTAGTGGCTTGAGGAGTACCTGTCAAAATGGAATTGTAGATATCTTCATCAATATAGTTCATATACAATTTGATTCTTGTCTTCCAGATGGTAAACCTATTTAGGTTGCAAACTGGAGGTCTGGTGCTTGCATAGTCTTTGTTCTGTGTCATTGATGTGTATATAGTCTAAATAAAAATAAAGATAAAAGATAAAATCTGATCTAACACAGGATCTTTGGTTCAAGGGTTAGCTTGTGTACACCAAGGAATCCAAGCTCTGATACCAATTGAAAGTGAGCTTTTAGATCAGGAATACTCTAGAGGGGGGTGAATAGAGTATTCAGGTTTTATAAAATTTTCTTCTGATTTAATCTAGTGCAGGAACAAAATTAAAACAGCAATCCTAACAAACAGACACAACACAAAAATAAAAGAAAAGGGCAATCCAGACAACATAAGAATTTATAGTGGTTCCCCTAAACTTGGGTACATTCACTCTTCTACCACCCTGGTAGGAATCCACTCAGAGTTTTGATCAGGTGTCTGACACCAATGAGCTTTTGATCAGGTGCTCAAAAACCAATCTTCAAGTCTTTTGATCAGGTGACTTGCAACCAGGAATAACTTTTGAAGGGAGTTATAACCCTTTATACAGTGGGGGGTGAGAGATGATTGTGTCTTCTCTTTCTCAATATATAACTGAGAAGACTGGTGGATATTTGATTTTAGCACAGGCTCCCCCTGAGAAATAGAATGGTTCAGGTAGAAGAAGCATTGCTTCAGGGTGATAGGCCTTTAGTAGTACAGCCTTGATCAGCAGATGTTCAGGAACTTCTTTGACATATAGTGATGTAGTTGTCCTTTGAAGTATCCTGGAGTGTTGAAGATAGAAGACTCTAGATTTTGATTAGGTGTTCTTCTTCTTCAGATAGCTGATGATCTTCAGGAATATGGCTTCTTGTTGTGTCAGAATTCTGTGTTGACAGATAGCAGTGAATCTCTTGTTTCAGACTGACTATTTTTTGTATCTATCGTCTCTCTGTATTGTGTATCTTGTTATATCTGTCTGTTTATCTATAGGAAGAAAAGAGAAAATCTCTTTTATATTTCCTGTCAAAAATGGTCTTTTGAAATTTTGAAATCCTCTGCAATCAATGCTGACGGCCTTGAGAATAAACAGCATTGAATTATTTCCCCGGCCAACTGTCCTATGGAAAAACGGTCGGTAATAATCCTGGAGAAGACCATGATCAATGCTCTGTCTAACGGTTATATTCCAGAGAATATTTGAGCATTAATTACTCGGGAATTATTGCAGTAAGAAGGAGACAGAAGGATGGAAAATAACTAAGTCTGGTTTCGTCGAACTGATAACAAAAATCGTCGAGCTGAGTTCACAGTTCGTCGAGCTGAGTTGCTGAGTTCGTCGATCAGATGACTTCTGTTCGTCGAGCTGAGTTCCAAGATCGTCGAGCAGAGAGCAGAACTATATTCTCTAGAAATTTTGCATTTTCTGTGTATGGAGTTCGTCGAGCTGATATCTGGTTTCGTCGACTGAAGTTCAGCAAAATATTTCTGGACTTCGAATAATTTCAGATGCTTCGGGATGAAGGTGTTGAAGTGAAGTATCCAGAATTCGTCGACCTAAGAATTGGTTTCGTCGAGCTGAGGACCACTTAACTGCTGCTGGATAACTCTAGCTATTGTGGTCACAGTTCGTCGAGCTGAGAATCAAGTTCGTCGACCAAAGTCTGACTCTGGACTTAGAATAAAGAGATGTTTTCTGATCTTGAAGTGTTGAAGTATAGTGTCCAAAGTTCATCAACCAGAGTACCAAGTTCGTCGAGCTCAGCTCAGAGAATTTACTCTGAGATCGTCGAGCTGAGCACGACTATCGTCGAACTCATTTTACTTGGTCTTTAGAAGAACTCTAAGTCTTGAGTCTCTCACAGTCTTGTTGATAGCTGGTCCATGTGATGTTGATTCTAAGGACTTGGCCTAGACTCTAGGACACAACCATGATCATGGCTATACATTGTGGGTCATATGATCCTAACTTAGTGAACCTAGCCCAAATCTTACTAGGGATCCAACAAGGTGTCATAATCTCAACACTTCATCTCGTCACTCCTTCCCTCGTGGATGGAGCAGGAAACAAGCAGCGGCGAAGCCTTCGCTCTTGGCTTCGGGCTCTACAGCCGAGTGGACGCAATCGTATATGACCAAGAGTCTACTAAGGCTCTCGCCCATGATGTTGTTCGAGCCCAGCTTATTACTATCACTGTTGTAGTTTTATCAAATCATCAGATCTAGATGTTTTGATAGCATGAAAAATCCAAAACCCAAGTTTGATATATACCTTCTGCAGGTCTCAGGTTTTCAAGTCTGCTACAGGACAAAACCTTGCAATGTATATAGGAGAGTCGACCCTTCCTTTAAACTTTGACCGGTGCCAAGTTCTGCTGCACTCCAACATGCCTCCACTTAGGTTGAGATCTAGTCTCGAAACTGGAGATGCAGGTCTATTTCGTTTGAGATCTACAATTGGGTGCTTACTCGGAGTCGATGGAGTTCTGAACCCGTAAATGTATCACAGCGATGAAGATCGAGTTCCACCAAGCAGGTATCAGTCTCCCATTTACCGCCGATGTAGAGATTGCCAGATCGGAGAGGACAGAGATTGAAAAAACATTGGCAGGAATAGAGATCCAGATCTGGAAGACAGTGGTATTTGGAAGAGGAAAAAAAGGTAATGACCGGCGGTTTCACAATGGAGAAAGAACACACGGGATTTCAACCCCCTTCACTGTATAGCACAATAGGGTCTTATGAACTGTAATAGGAGAAATCTCATAGGGATGAGACAAGATTCGCGACATGAAGTTACGAGACGATCTGGCCCACATATGACAGGCTTCGACCGTTCGCGCGACTGAATTAACGCATGCTCGTAGGAGTCCGAATAGGCTCAAAATATTCGCGTACGACTTCACCGGGACGTCTCGATAAATCGAGTCCACCTTACGAGAATTTTTCCAATAATTTTGACTTTGAAGTGAAGCAAACAAGCATGATAAATTCGGCGTATACAGTTTTTATGCTCTCTTAAATAGCTACCATTTGTTTTTTTTTATTAGTATTGTGAGAAGTAAATTCATAGCTATGAAGTTATAATACTTTATTAACTAATTTAAGGTTAAATTTATTTTTAATTTTTGAGTGCGAATAGTTTTTGTTCATGCGAATAACCAATTTTTAAAAGACCAAACTTATGAATAATCAAAAATGCTAATAACAAAAAGTATGGTGACAATATCAAACACCCAAAATAATACAAGATTGATAAGCTAGTCAAAATAAAACAGCACACCATTGTGAAGATGTGATCTCATCACAACAAAGAAGAATTATTTCGCGGATCGTTTACTACAAAAAAACTCGATGTTCCCTAAATCATGAAATTTACAGTGAATACCAAACAGCAGAAGTAATTCACTGTTGCCGCCACAGTCAGTGTATGGAAAAATTGCCGATTCAATGATGGAGTTAGCAAGCTTTTGCTTGTTTTGCATGACGCAGTTGATCTTGGATAACCAACCCTGCTTAACCGCAAAGCAAAGTACATAACAGAAACCGTGAAAACCACTCATGGGCGCCCCACCGTGCCAGCAAACTTATTGGCGGTCCCACTTCGGGTCAAATTTGCAGTGCGATTTATTTCATGCCTTCGCCCAAAACAACATTATAACAGTTGAATAAATAATCATGCGCGAATGATTTCATATTTCCAAACTCAGGAAAGGTCGTGGGATCCGGAAAGATAAAGCGGATTCGCTGTACTTTAATATATTATTTGTTTTTTTATCTTTAATATCTTATTTTTCCATAAAAAATATTTTTTTAAAAAAAATTCGTTCTGATATTCCGTTTTTTAAAATCCGGTCGGATTTCATTTTTTTTATTTTTTTAAAATCGTGTATTTTGCTGACTGTTTGATCAAAAAGAGGATGGTCAGATCTCATCCGGACCTTCCTTTAACTCCGGTTGGCGGCCTCAATTATTTCTCGTACTTTACGGTAAAATGCGGACATTTGACGATTCATTTTGGATACTCGCACAAATCTCAAAGTAAATTAAGATGCGAAAATTCCATATTAACCAACATAAAATCTTTCTTTACAAACATTTGTTTTCTTCTCAATGTTAGAAATATGATGACTTTGAAATTGAATTGAAATAAAAAAGTTATTGGATAGATCTCAGGTCTACGTCTAATTAATCAAAATAAAAAATAGCTTATTTTGACCAAGTCTCAAACAGTGACCCATCATAACCTTGATTTTCTAGAAATCTCCCTCTCCACATTCTTCTGTTCATACACATATATCCCTGCTGCGGCGTAGATGGAGAAATTTTTTGGTGTTATCATGGCTACTAGAGCTATGTGCCTCATGGACTTTTTAAGCAGTTTTACGGCTGTAATAGAGACCGTAATGTTACAGTCGTAATATTACAGTCTCTATTACAGCCGTAAAACTGCTTAAAATGCTCATGAGGCACATAAGTCTATGAACCACGGTGACACCATAAAATTTGTCGCGTAGATGGGCATGAAAGTGGTGTTAACACTTAACACCCTCATAAATGAGATCTGGGGATCAACGTAAATATGATGACTGTGCTGTTCACGCTAGAGAGAGAGGGATAGATTTCTCTAAAAGAAAAATATTTCAGAAATCATTATTTCTTTTTTTTCATGAAATGCTGGTTATGCTAGAGAGATTTCTCTCTAAAAGATATATATATATATATATATATATATATATATATATATATATATATATATATATATATATATTATTCTATAAAGAAAAAACATGTTTTGGTGCAACATTCTTAATACTCATTTTACCCCTCATTTTTTAATTTAATGATTATTATTTCTTTTGTTTATTTCAAAAAAAAAATCAAAATTGAATACTCACATATGTAATTTACTCAATCCTGCCAAAATAATTGATCTCCCGCCACCTTCGACCAACGTCGCCGCCCACAATAAATGTCGCCACCCAGGATCATTGTAGTAGCCCACAGAAAAATGTCATCGTTCACGACCAATGTCTCACCCACGACCAATGTTCCACCCATGACCAATGTGCCGCCCACGAAAATTGTCGGCGTCCACAACAAATGTCGCTCCACTGGCGAATGTCGCACCCCGCCGAATGTCGCACCCCGCCGAATGTCGCACTTCGCCGATTGTCGCACCCCCGCCAAATGCCCCCCGGGCCGAAGGCCCGTGCCTGTCACACCCACGACATTTGTCGTGGGGTCGACATTTGTCATGGGAGGCGACATTTGTCGTGGGAGCGACATTTGTCGTGGGAGACGACATTTGTGGCGACGACGACATTTGTCCTAGGGTGCGACATTTGTCCTCAGGGCGACATTTCTCTTGGGTGCGACATTTGTCCTGGGGGATGCAGTTATTGTGGGAGCTGCATTTGTCGTGGAGAGCGACATTTGTCGTTGGGACGATATTTGTCGTGGGGACGACATTTGTCATTTGTGCGACGTTTATCTTGAGGAGCGACATTTGTTGTGATGGTGATATTTTGTGTGGGTATCAAATCCGTAAACACTAAATCAAATCCAACGTTATGTGATTTAGAGAAGTGGATTGCTATTACATAGGTGAACTTGTAAAATTAAACAAAATACTGATCATAAAACTCTAGCTATTAAGAAATTGTGAATCAAGATATACTGTATCCATTTACAGCTTTCATTTATATTATAGATATAGTGTATTGGTGAACAGAAATAATTTTCGTGGTGTGGGTCATTTTGTTGTGGTGATGAACATTTTAATATAAGTCTGAAAGCACTTTCTCAATAATCTGACAAAGATGCAGGAGAATATACAAAAAGCATTACAACGTATGAATTATTCTTGGGAAGGTTGATCATCGATAAACAGAACTGCATATGCAAGCATTGTAACCACGTCAACTGTGAGTTGAATTGCATACTAACATCATAAGTGAAATTATGCACTGACATGTAAAGCACGTGAAAAGAATGTAGGCTACAATTGCTTTTGTGTATGTCAATGAAACCCTAAATTTAATGTTTTTCATGAGATAACAACCAAGAACAAAATTACCAAGAAAAATTTCATAGTATTTTTCATAACAAGATAGAATTTAGTAGTAATTTTCGAGACAACGTGTGTTGTTAAACTCTAAAATAGATTGCATTGTTTTTCATACCAAGATAGAATTTAATAGTACTTTTCAAGACGTGTTGTTAAACTCTAAAATAGAGAACATTGGTATTTCCTGGTGAGATTTAATTTCAGTAAACTAAGAAGAAAATATTCATTTTTTTCTTTAATCCATCTAGACGTGCACTTGGGAATTCTATCAAATAGGTTGTGAGCATGTGAAACAAATTACCTTAGCAAGCAATAATGTTGAGGCTATAAAACTACACAAAAAATAACCTAGGAAGAAAAATTTTGAGCATAGGAAATAACCTAGGATGAGAATCTAAATAAAAAAATCAAAGCAGAGGAAATAACCTAGCCAAAAAACATATGGGGGACAAATTCATTGAGGCATGCAAACGGAAAAATTGAGCAGAGTACAACAAAATTCATCCATGGTGTCCTTGAAGCTGAAGCCGTCTTCTTTCCACAGTGAAGTTTAGAAGACAGTGCTGGGGTTTATGAATTTCTTAACAATCTGTTCGCAAGATCTAAAGATCTTCTAAACCACAAAGTACACTGATGCGAAATCTAAAGAATCGGATGGGTTTAATAAAAATAGAAACTGAGTAGTTGCTTACCTTTGAAAGTCCCGTTTGATTCCGTCTTGGGGTTAGATCTTTGAGGGTAAGGTTATGGAGATTTGCATACCGGGAGTCACTGATGGAGATTTTCAGACAAAGGAGGTTCTCCGATGGAGTATCGTGCATGGCGGAGTCAGTCTGGAATGTCCTAGAGGAGATGGAGAGGAAGAATGTCGCTGAAGGAGTGGCGTTGGAAGCAATGGAAATACAGAGGGGTGATGCCCTAGATGATATGCGAAGGAGAAAATGTTGTTGGAGGAGGAGAGGCGTTGGTAACGATGGATATGAGTAGGTGTGATGCCCTAGATGGAAAGCGGAGGAGACATCGCGGGATGAGGAGCAGATGTTAGGGTTGTAAATGTCGATATGTATGTTCGGTAAACCTTAGCTTTTAGATGGAGGGCTCTGATTTGTTTGATGTCTCATATACCTTGTGTAATAACCCAAATTCGAGAAACGGGAAGTGGGTGACACGGCCTCAGACACGAGCGTGTCCCAGGGCGTGTCTTGCTCGGGTTGCGCAGCTGGGCGCGTGGTCGACGAAATTCGTTCGACGAATTTTCGGGAGGTACACGCCTGTGACACGGGCGTGTCAGGGGGCGTGACCCAGGGCATGTCCTCCCCTGGTCGACGATTTTCTCTCGAGTAGTTGAGGTCGACGAATTCTCGAGAAAGAGGGTATACGGCCTGTGACACGGGCGTGTCACAGGGCGTGTCCCGCTCATACTCGAGTAGCTCTCGTGTAGGTCGAAATGTACTCGAGTAGGTGGAAAAGTACTCGAGTAAGAGGGGGGGTGCCACGGGTGTGTCATCCCTGTGACACGGGCGTGTCCTATCTGGGTACTCGAGTTGTTGGTTTTCTCTCGAGTAAGTCCTCTCGAGTAGGTCTCGAATGGGTTACACGCCCTGTATCACGGGCGTGACTAGGCTGACACGGGCGTGACATGGGCGTGTCACCTTGTCGTGGAAAAGTTTTGATAGGTCGGTTCATGTGCCTCTTAGGTACATGCCCTGTCACACGGGCGTGTCACAGGGCGTGTCAGGCTCGAAAAGTGATTTTTGAGAGTTTTTTTTGCCGTTGATTTTCCTTATCCTGGATCCACGGGACAGGCTTCTTCCCTATGGTTATATGGCCGAGAAATGAGGATTATCTCCTCATTTTCATCATCTTCTTCATCTTCTCATTCCAAGAGAGAGAAAGGCCAAGAAAAGAAAAATTGGAAGGAGAACAAGCTGCTGGCGGAGCTGTGGAGTGCGGATTGAAGATCCGAGTTCAGATTCGTGGAGGCAACACTGAGACGGTGATTTCCATCTGACTGATTCATGGCTCCGAAACGATTTTCAAGGGTAACGATTTCCTTCTTGGGCATCAAAATCCTTTCTTTATGCATGTACGTGGGATCCTCCACCAAGAGGTGGATTTTGTAAGTGATTCCGTGGTTGAGTTTGCATCTAGAGCCAAAAGTGTGGAGTACGGCATCGGCATGCTGTGTGAAGCCCATCTGGACAGGTAGTCTGGAATGGTGATCATCATGGGTAAACCAGAGAAGACTCCATGGATTTGGTGCTATGAAAGGTTTATGTTTTGATTGAATGATTGTATGGATGAATGAATGTTGGTTATGGATGTACGTAGTCTTTGAGTAAGCTCCTGGTTATGATGAGAGACAAATTAGTAGCACGTCTGGGGAGCGCGAGATAACCTCGGCCTGTTACACCACTAGGGTGGGTTGATCTGGATAAATGAGGGATCGATTGACGGCAATGCCTGGGGAGCCGAGTTAAACCCGGCTTGCTGTACCACAAGGGTGGGTCGATCAGGAATAGGTGAGGGGTCGATGGGTGGTAATGCTTGGGGAGCATTGGTAAACCCGGCTTGCTACACCACATGGTGTGGGTCGATCTGCTCTGGTTGTTTGTGGATGTCGTGAGGTGAGGACCTCTGAGTGGTATGGATGGGATGTCGCCAGCCTGCGGAACTGGTGGACTAGGATTGAACTGGCCAACCAACAAGTTAAAAACCTCTGATCGGCAGTGTACGACTGGGATACTCAGTACACCAAAAAGGTTCCCTGAGTGCACAGAGCGTCTGGTGGCTAGCGGCATTTGTGATGTGATTGTGATTGGTAGATTGATCTATATAATGATGGCAATGCATACAGGGAAGGAACCACTGCCCCGGGTAAGCGGTAGGGTCGTTATAAGTGGTTAGCTAAAGCTGACCGTTACTTTGTTTACCGCACTTGGGTGGATAATGAATTAATGAATTGCAGGTGCGGATGATGGCATTGAAGGGAGCAGTGTTTTGGATTGTTGCTAAAGGCCCTTGAAGGTCGTGCGAAGAAACGTGGTTGGACTTCATCTGTGGTCGGCCTGCGTTACGATGTATGAAAATGTATTTGTGCAAAGAGAAATCTGTAAGGTCTTAAGTCCAGTGTGTGTGAATTGTATACATTCCTGGTTTTGATATATAAATGTGGAGTTTATATAGTAGTGGACATTCTCTGAGCTGAGTTCATTTAACTTAAAATGCTGTGCTAGAATGTATTGTGTTAGGATGCGAGTAGATTTTGATTTCCACAAGTAATTCTGTCGCTTGTCTGTGACATATGGCGTGGGGCCCCGACCGGACCCACCGTTATATGCCACGTGACGCGTGCGGGCGTTACAAAGTGGTATCAGAGCCAGGTTGAGATTGTTTGGGAGGAGAGAACATAATTGAACTCACGAATGTCCACTAGGAATGTATTTCATGCACGTGAAGTGCGTGAGTGTGTAGGCAAGGTATAATTACCATTATGACATGAATACTTAATGGTGTTTTGTACATTGCTAGGTGGCGAGGAGTGTTGCTAGGCAGTCTGAACCCCAGCGGTTTGATGAGAGTGCAGCACCCGTTGAAACGCCTACGCCTCCTTCGGCGGAGACCATACGGGTGGTGACAGAGATGGTGCATGCGGTATTACAGGCGTAGCCGACTAGTCAGGCAAGGCCTGCAGGAGTACCAGTACAGACTGGTGCAAGGCAAGAGCATACTGAAATTGTGGTGGAGGAGCACGCAACTAATGAGTGCTTGAAAAGCTTTATGGAGTTCCATCCACCTACGTTTGGTGGAGCACGTTCTCCAACGCAGGCAGAAGATTGGTTGGCTCGAGTAAAGAGGATCCTGACTGCAATCAGGACTGCAGAGGAGCAGAATGTGACATTAGCCACTTTTTTGCTAGAAGGAGATGCGAGACTGTGGTGGGATGAGATGGAGGTGCATCACTTGGGAGGTAGCAGATTAGCAGAGGTTTCAATGGATGAATTCTCCTGATTGTTTCTCGCTAAGTATTTGCCAGTGTCGTAGCGGATTGCGATGGAGAACGAGTTCCAACATCTGGTGCAGGGTGAGACTGATATTGATACGTACCTGCATGAGTTTACCAGACTGGGGAGATATGCGGGGTCTACCTTCACGGAGGAAGCGCGGAAGACGAATCGATTTTATGAGGGGCTACGGGATGAATTGAGGTTGGTACTCTCGAGTTCCATGAAACAAGGTTTCCAAGCATTGGTCGATACAGCCCGTGCCTTGGAGAAAGATTTGAAATGGGTCCAAGAAAAGAAGAGACTGGCAGTGGAGAAGCCAGAGTTTAAAGTGTCGTAGTCGAAGCAATCTGAGTTTAGAAAACGAGAGAAGAAAAGGTTTAGGCTTGCGGAATCAGCCCCGTCGATTCTTTCTTCGGGGGCAACGTATGGGCCAGGACGTGGGGAGACACGTATATGCTATAATTGCAGGAAGCAAGGACACATAACAAAATTTTCTTGGAATGCCCCTTCGGGAAGTGAGAAAAAGATAGGTGCGCCGTATGAAGACAAGGGTAAAGCAGTGGACGAGTCATCTGCATCCCGGACGCAACTTTGATTGCATAATTTGGAAGTGCAAGAGCCGCAAAGCTCACTTGGTGAAATTCAGTCTCGAGTGTTTAATTTGGCTCTTACGCGAGAGATGCAAAATCGGGAGGCTGTGCGAAAGTAAGGATAGTGACTTGTATCACTTGGATGATGTGCATATTGTATATATATGGTGACTCACTAGTAATGTGAATCCTGATAATGTACCTACTGAGGATATTTTTGTACATATTATGTTGTATATGTTGTGTTACATGTTGAAATGTTGGTGCACACTTGGTGAAATTGAAGTGATCGATCGCTTGCGGTATATATATATATATATATATATATATATATATATATATATATATATATATATATATATATATATATATATATATATATATATATATATATATATATATATATATATGTTGTTTGAGGGTATATAGAATGTTTGTAGCTAGAGATCACTAGCTAAACTGTGGATGAATGTGCACATGTGGCGGTTGGACAGTCCAATGGTTGTTGTACTATATCAGTTTGTTGTCACAACAGTTTGGTTGGTGTTTTCTGTGCAATTTCGTGGACGAAATTTCTTGAAGGAGGGGAGGGTTGTAACAGCCCAAATTTGAGAAACGGGAAGTGGGTGACACGGCCTGGGACACGGGCGTGTCCCACGGCGTGTCCTGCTTGGTTTGCGCAGCTGGGCGCGTGATCAACGAAATTCGTTCGACGAATTTTCGGGAGGTACACGCCGGTGACACGGGCGTGTCAGGGGGCGTGACCCATGGCGTGTCCTCCCCTGGTCGACGATTTTCTCTCGAGTAGTTGAGGTCAACGAATACTCGAGAAAGAGGGTACACGGCCTGTGACACAGGCGTGTCATAGGGCGTGTCCCGCTTATACTCGAGTAGCTCTCGTGTAGGTCGAAATGTACTCGAGTAGGTGGAAAAGTACTCGAGTAAGAGGGGGGATGACACGGGCGTGTCATCCCTGTGACACAGGCGTGTCCTATCTGGTTACTCGAGTAGTTGGTTTTCTCTCGAGTAAGTCCTCTCGAGTAGGTCTCGAGTGGGTTACACGCCCCGTGTCACGGGCGTGACTAGGCTGACACGGGCGTGACATGGGCGTGTCACCTTGTCGTGGATAAGTTTGGATAGGTCGGTTCGTGTGCCGCTTAGGTACACGCCCTGTGACACGGGCGTGTCACAGGGCGTGTCAGGCTCGAAAAGTGATTTTTGAGAGTTTTTCTGGCCGTTAATTTTCCTTATCCTGGATCCACGGGCCAGGCTTCTTCCCTGTGGTTATATGGCCGAGAAATTAGGATTATCTCCTCATTTTCATCTTCTTCTTGTTCTTCTCATTACAAGAGAGAGAAAGGCCAAGGGAAGAAAAGGAGGAAGAAGAACCAGCTGCTGGCGAAGCTATGGAGTGCGGATTGAAGATCCGAGTTCGGATTCGTGGAGGCAACGCTTAGACGGTGATTTCCATCCGGCTGATTCATGGCTCCGAAACGATCTTTAAGGGCAATGATTTCCGTCTTGGACATCGAAGTCCTTTCTTTATGCATGTGTGTGGGATCTTCCACCAAGAGGTGGATTTTATAAGTGATTCCGTGGTTGAGTTTGCATCTAGAGCCGAAAGTGTGGAGTACGGCATAGGCATGCTGTGTGAAGCCCATCTGGATGGGTAGTCTGGATTGGTGATGATCATGGGTAAACCAGAGAAGACTCCGTGGATTTGGTGTTATGAAAGGTTTCTGTTTTGATTGAATGATTGTATGGATGAATGAATGTTGGTTATGGATGTATGGAGGCTTTGAGTAAGCTCATGGTTATGATGAGAGATCAATTGGTAGCATGCCTGGGGAGCGCGAGATAAACCCGGCCTGTTACACCACTAGGGTGGGTGGATCTGGATAGATGAGGGATCGAGTGACGGCAATGTCTGGGGAACCGAGTTAAACTCGGCTTGCTGTACCACAAGGGTGGGTCGATCAGGAATAGTTGAGGGGTCGATGGGTGGTAATGCCTGGGGAGCATTGGTAAACCCGGCTTGCTACACCACATGATGTGGGTCGATCTGCTCTGACTGTTTGTGGATGTCGTGAGGTGAGGACCTCTGAGTGGTATGGACGGTATGTCGCCAGCATGCGGGAGTGGTGGACTAGGATTGAACCGGCCAACCAACAAGTTAAAAACCTCTGATCGACGGTGTACGAATGGGATACCCGGTACACCAAAAAGGTGCCATGAGTGCACAGAGCGTCTGGTGGCTGCCGGAGTTTGTGATGTGATTGTGATTGGTAGATTGATCTATATAATGATGGCAATGCATACAGGGAAGGAACCACTGCCCCGGGTGAGGGGTAGGGTCATTATAAGTGGTCAGCTAAAGCTGACCGTTACTTTGTTTGCCGCTCTTGGGTGGATAATGAATTGCAGGTGCGGATGATGGCATTGAAGGGAGCGGAGTGCTGGATTGTTACTAAAGGCCCTTGAAGGTCGTGCGAAGAAACGTGGTTGGATTTAATGTGAGGCCGTCCTGCATGCCGATGTACGAAAATGTATTTGTGCAAAGAGAAATCTGTAAGGCCTTAAGGCCAGTGTGTGTGAATTATATACATTCCTGGTTTTGATATATAAATGTGGAGTTTATATAGTAGTGGACATTCTCTGAGCTGAGTTCATTTAACTTAAAATGCTGCGCTAGAATGTATTGTGTTAGGATGCGAGTAGATTTTGATTTCCACAAGTAATTCCGCCACTTGTCTATGATATATGGCGTTGGGCCCCGGCCGGACCCACCGTTATATGCCACGTGACGCGTGGGGGCGTTACAAAGTGATATCAGAGCCAGGTTGAGATTGTTTGGGAGGAGAGAACATAATTGAACTCACGAATGTCCACTAGGAATGTATTTCATGCACGTAAAGTGCGTGAGTGTGTAGGCAAGGTATAATTACCGTTATGACATGGATACTTAATGATGTTTTGTACATTGCTAGGTGGCGAGGAGTGGTGTTGGGTAGTCTGAACCCCAGCGGTCTGATGAGAGTGCAGCACCCGTTGAAACGCCTACGCCTCCTTCGGCGGAGACCATATGGGTGGTGACGGAGACGGTGCTTGCGGTATTACAGGCGTAGCCGACTGGTCAGGCAAGGCCTGCAGGAGTACCAGTACAGACTGGTGCAAGACAAGAGCGTGCTGAAATTGTGGCGGAGGAGCAAGCAACTAATGAGTGCTTGAAAAGCTTTATGGAGTTTCACCCACCTACATTTGGTGGAGCACGTTCTCCAACGCAGGAAGAAGATTGGTTGGCTCGAGTAAAGAGGATCCTGACTGCAATCAGGACTGCAGAGGAGCAGAAAGTGACATTAGCCACTTTTCTGCTAGAAGGAGATGCGAGACTGTGGCGGGATGAGATGGAGGTGCATCACTTGGCAGGTCGCTGATTAGCGGAGGTTTCAATGGATGAATTCTCCCAATTGTTTCTCGCCAAGTATTTGCCAGTGTCGCAGTGGATTGCGATGGAGAACGAGTTCCAACGTCTGGTGCAGGGTAAGACTGATATTGATACGTACCTGCATGAGTTTACTAGACTGGGGCGATATGTGGAGTCTACCTTCGTGGAGGAAGCGCAGAAGACGAATCGATTTTACGAGGGGCTGCGGGATGAATTGAGGTTGGTACTCCCGAGTTCCGTGAACCAAGGCTTCCAAGCATTGGTCGATACGGCCCGTGCCTTGGAGAAAGATTTGAAATGGGTCCAAGAAAAGAAGAGACTGGCAGTGGAGAAGCCAGAGTTTAAAGTGCCGCAGTCGGAACAATCTGAGTTTAGAAGACGACAGAAGAAAAGGTTTAGGCATGCGGAATCAGCCCCGTCGACTGTTTCTTCGGGGGCAACGTATGGGCCAGGACATGGTGAGACACGTATATGTTATAATTGCGGGAAGCAAGGACACATAGCAAAATTTTGTTGGAATGCCCCTTCGGGAAGTGAGAAAAATATAGGTGCGTCGTATGAAGACAAGGGTAAAGCAGTGGTCGAGTCATCTGCATCTCGGACGCAACCTCGATTGCATAATTTGGAAGTGCAAGATCCGCAAATCTCACTTGGTGAAATTCAACCTCGAGTGTTTAATTTGGCTCTTACGCGAGAGATGAAAAATCGGGAGGCTGAGCGAAAGTAAGGATAGTGACTTGTATCACTTGGATACTGTGCATATTGTATATATATGATGACTCACTAGTAATGTGAATCCTGATAATGTACCTACTGAGGATATTTTTGTACATATCATGCTGTATATATTGTGATACTTGTTGAAATGTTGGTGCACACTTGGTGAAATTGAACTGATCGATCGCTTATGATATATATATGTTGTTTGAGGGTATATAGAATATTTGTAGCTAGAGATCACTAGATAAAACTGCGGATGAATGTGCACATGTGGCGGTTGGACAGTCCAATGGTTGTTGTACTATATCAGTTTGATGTAACAACAGTTTGGTTGCTGTTTTCTGTGCAATTTCGTGGATGAAATTTCTTGAAGGAGTGGAGGGTTGTAACAACCCAAATTCGAGAAACGGGAAGTGGGTGACACGGTCTGGGACACGGGCGTGTCCCAGGGCATGTCCTGCTCGAGTTGCGCACCTGGGCGCCTGGTCGACGAAATTCGTTCGACAAATTTTCGGGAGGTACACGCCTGTGACACGGGCGTGTCAGGGGGTGTGACCCGGGGCGTGTCCTCCCATGGTCGACGATTTTCTCTCGAGTAGTTGAGGTCAACGAATACTCGAGAAAGAGGGTACACGGCCTGTGACACGGGCGTGTCACAGGGCGTGTCCCGCTCATACTCGAGTAGCTCTCGTGTAGGTCGAAATGTACTCGAGTAGGTGGAAAAGTACTCGAGTAAGAGGGGGGTGACATGGGCGTGTCATCCCTGTGACACGGGCGTGTCCTATCTGGGTACTCGAATAGTTGGTTTTCTCTCGAGTAAGTCCTCTCAAGTAGGTCTCGAGTGGGTTAAAGCCCCGTGTCACGAGCGTCACTAGGCTGACACGGGCGTGACATGGGCGTGTCACCATGTCGTGGATAAGTTTGGATAGGTCGGTTCGTGTGCCGCTTAGGTACACGCCCTGTGACACGGGCGTGTCATAGGGCGTGTCAAGCTCGAAATGTGATTTTTGAGATTTTTTCTGGGCGTTGATTTTCCTTATCCTAGAACCACGGGTCAGGCTTCTTCCCTGTGGTTATATGGCCGAGAAATGAGGATTATCTCCTCATTTTCTTCTTCTTCTTCTTCTCATTCCAAGAGAGAGAAAGACCAAGGGAAGAAAAGGAGGAAGGAGAACCAGCTGCTGGCGGAGCTGTGGAGTGCGGATTGAAGATCCGAGTTCGGATTTGTGGAGGCAACGTTGAGACGGTGATTTCCATCTGGCTGATTCATGGCTCCGAAACGATCTTCAAGGGTAACGATTTCCTTCTTGGACATCGAAGTCCTTTCGTTATGCATGTGCGTGGGATCCTCCACCAAGAGGTTGATTTTGTAAGTGATTCCGTGGTTTAGTTTGCATCTAGAGCTGGAAGTGTGGAGTATGATATAAGCATGCTGTGTTAAGCTCATCTGGACGGCTAGTCTGAATTGGTGATGATCATGGGTAAACCGGACAAGACTGCATGGATTTGGTGCTATGAAAGGTTTATGTTTTGATTGAATGATTGTAAGGATGAATGAATGTTGGTTATGGATGTATGGAGGCTTTGAGTAAGCTCCTGGTTATGATGAGAGATCAATTGGTAGCACGCCTGGGGAGAGCGAGATAAACCTGACATGTTACACCACTAGGGTGGGTTGATCTGGATAGATGAGGGATCAATTGACGACAATGCCTGGGGATCCGAGTTAAACCCGGCTTGCTGTACCACAATGGTCGGTCGATCAGGAATAGGTGAGAGGTCGATGGGTGGTAATGCCTGGGGAGCATTGGTAAACCCAGCTTGCTATACCACATTGTGTGGGTCGATCTGCTCTGGTTGTTTGTGGATGCCGTGAGGTGAGGACCTCTGAGTGGTATGGACGGGATGTCGCCAGCCTGCGGGACTGGTGGACTAGGATTGAACC
The DNA here is from genome assembly GCA_039583875.1 of Platanthera guangdongensis. Classification (NCBI taxonomy): domain Eukaryota; kingdom Viridiplantae; phylum Streptophyta; class Magnoliopsida; order Asparagales; family Orchidaceae; genus Platanthera; species Platanthera guangdongensis. Next base: position 11,687,116 of record CM077157.1, on the reverse strand, counting down.
GACCAACCAACAAGTTAAAAACTTCTGATCGGCGGTGTACGACTAGGATACCTGGTACACCAAAAAGGTGCCCTGAGTGCACAGAGCGTCTGGTGGCTACTGGCGTTTGTGATGTGATTGTGATTGGTAGATTGATCTATATAATGATGACAATTCATACAGGGAAGGAACCACTGCCCTGGGTAAGGTGTAGAGTCGTTATAAGTGGTCAGCTAAAGCTGACCGTTACTTTGTTTGCCGCTCTTGAGTGGATAATGAATTGCAGGTGCTGATGATGGCATTGAAGGGAGCGGAGTGCTGGATTGTTGCTAAAGGCCCTTGAAGGCCGTGCGAAGAAACGTGGTTGGATTTCATGTGTGGTCGGCCTGCGTGTCAATGTACGAAAATGTATTTGTGCAAAAAGAAATTTGTAATGTCTTAAGGCCAGTGTGTGTCAATTGTATACATTCCTGGTTTTGATATATAAATGTGGAGTTTATATAGTAGTGGACATTCTCTGAGCTGAGTTCATTTAACTTAAAATGCTGCGCTAGAATGTATTGTGTTAGGATGCAAGTAGATTTTGATTTTCACAAGTAATTCCGTCGCTTGTCTGTGACATATGGCGTGGGGCCCCGCCCGAACCAACTGTTATATGCCACGTGACGCATGGGGGCATTACACCTTGTCAAATACATCTTGATGATACTTCTTTTTAATATAGTATATATATATATGGGGAGAGATTATATGCGGGCAAGCGGGCGTACGGGCAAGGGTCAAACTTACCTCAAATCGAAAAGTGATCAACATAAAAGTTGTATATCTCGGCGAGATGAACAACTTTCATGTTGATCACTTTTTGATTTTGAGCCGTCTTGCCCTGCGATTTGGGCCCCGAAATCTGGGGCAGCGTTAGTGCTACAGTAGCGATCTCGCCGCCCCAGATTTCGGGGCCCAAATCGAGGGCTAAGAAGGCTCTAAATCAAAGAGTGATCAGCATCAAAGTTGTTCGTCTCGCCGAGATCTACAACTTTCATGTTGATCACTTTCCGATTTGAAACCATCTTGACCCCCAAATTACCAAACACGTACGCCTGCACGCAAGCTTGCCCGCACAGGCCTTGTCGGCGACGGCGTGCTTCGCGCGGCCCCGGCTGGCTTCGCCTGCCCCTAACGGGTTTCGTTCATGCTCCATGCGCCGTTGCAGGTTGCGCTCGCATTAAGGCGGGCTATGCCCGCAACATATACATATGAGTACTCAAAATGACCGTAAAAAATTATACATCAATATTATCATTTTTATTTTGTAAAAATATACACGTTTTGACACATAAAAATTAATTTATCTAACTCCCTTGCTCTCTCTCTCTCCCTCTTTCTCTCTCTACAATATAAAAATTAATGGTCATTTATAAGAATAAATGGCGAGTCCTCTCTCCCGTAGCCAGCTCTCTCTTCTGCCGCGCTCTCTCGCTCTCTCTCCTCTATCTCTTTCTCTCTCTCTCCCTTTCTCTCTCTCTCTCCCGCCTTTATAGCTTTAGGACACCTAAGTTTTTTTTTTAACGGTGATGAATAAAGGAGCAAGATCTGACAGTCAGGATTGTTGCAGTAGATTTTAAAATCATGGTTTTAAAAACCATTTGATATTTCTTTATAAGTACTAGATATATATATATATATATATATATATATATATATATATATATATATATATATATATATATATATATATTATATAAGCAAACACCTAAACACCCAATTGTGTAACTTTTAAATCCCAAAATACCCCCACTAAAACAGTTTTGTTTTTATTAATGCGAAGGCTTTTTGGTCTTTTTCACAATTCACAATTAATGCAGAGAGGAGCTTATCTGTGCCTTTTGTTTTTTTGCGGGCTGTTGGCTTTTCACAGTTTCGGCCAGTACCCGTGCAAAGAGCAGCTCCCGCCAGCGTCGAAAGCAGCTCCCGCCAGCGTCTGCCCCCCTCTGTGTCGTACTTCTTTCTCCTCTCTGCACGCCACCATCGTCCCGTCACATCCTCAATAGGTGATCCACGGTGCTCCTTCTCCACTGAGGTATAACCCTACCTCCTCTCCCCGCCAATTTGTTCTCCACAACCCTCCTTCTCTGCAGCAGTAGAAATAGAGCTTCTCAAATCTCCTCCAATCTCCTCCACGGCGCTCCTCCACGGCGCTCCTCCACGGCCCTCCTCCACGGTGCAGAGAATAGAGCTTCTCCGTCGAAATTGCTGGTTTGAAATACCATCTCCTCCTTTACAGTGCTCTCGCCAGTAATTTCTTCACGCTCTTAACATTTTTCTTCATGTTTAGGTGTTGTGCTCTTTAACATTTTTCATTTTCTTTTGCTTTCTTTGTAGCAGTCGAGATACCTCAAATCTCCTCACGACGCTCCTCCATCAACAGAGCTTCTTCGTCGAAATAGCATCTCCTCCACGGTGCAGAAGCGAAATAGCTGGTTCGAAATACCATCTCCTCCTTTACAGTGCTCTTTAACATTTTCATTTTTTTCCTTTCTCTTCACAGCAGAAATCCGGAGTTTCTCCAGAAATCGTAGATCCCTTCAAAAATAAGACATTGCAGGCTGCCTTTATAGCTGGTAACACACATTCGCATCAGTTTTTCTACTTTGTGCTCACTTATCTCTTGAAACCCCATTCTAAAACCTTCAAAACCCTTTGGTATAGTCAATGTTCTGCTCTCATCTCCTCACGGCGCGCCTCCATCAACAGAGCTTCTTCGTCGAAATAGCATCTCCTCCACGGTGCAGAGAATAGAGCTTCTCTGTCGAAATAGCTGGTTCGAAATACCATCTCCTCCTTTACAGTGCTCTCGCCAGTAATTTGTTCATGCTCTTAACATTTTTCTTCATGTTCATCCATTCTGCTCTTTAACATCTTTCTTTATGCTCCCGCCGGTAATGTTCATCCATTGTTCATCTTCATGCTCTTAATTTCTTCATGTTCATCCACTGTGCAAACAGACCTCTATGGGTTGGTTGTGCACACCCTAACTCCTTTATGGTTATTTAGTTTTTCATTTTTTTTTGCTTTCTCTACCATTTTCAGTTATCTTCAAGCACTTAATTTTTGTGTCAAAGTGTCAAAATATATTTCTTAGGGGCTAACCTTCACAACTGTGAAGCTCACAACATTTCAGTTTATTTCACAAACTGTTGTCCAGCACTTAATTTCTGTTTAGATTGTCCAGTTCTCTTTGTTCAAGTGAAAATTGGTCAAGTGGTGGTTCAGCATTTTCCTCACAACATTTCAGTTTATTTCACAACTGTTGTCCAGCACTTAATTTCAGTTTAGACTGTCCAGTTCGCTTTGTTCAAGTGAAACTTGGTCAAGTGGTGGTCCGACATTTTCCTCATATTTTTTATTGTTCTTTATCTGTTCTATATCACTGAAATGTTTGTGTATATGTGACAATTTTTCACTAAAATGTTTGTGTACATGTTTTGTTCATTTGAGGTTATTGATTCAATCTAAGTTATGTTCAACCTCTAATGACCAACATGTTATTGTTGTCATAATTTGAGTTCTTAACTTCCCTCTTTTAGGAGTTAGGGAAGTTAGGGACAAACATTTTTTGCAGTAGGTGCTCATCCCAGAAATTACAATCAGCCCATAAAATGGTGCTCATCCCAGAATATGTTATTTTTTTAAGTATTACTTACAAATTAGATTTCCAACACTACATAAAATATATCCCTATGCAAAAGCCACCATAGAGAAACTATGTGCAAAAGCCACCATAGCCGCTGACGACCAAAGTCGCCCCCACGACCCCAATATTGCTTCCCCCGGCCAATGTCGCTTCCCTCGGCCAATGTCGTCGTCCACGACCAATGTATCCCCCCACGACAAATGTTGCCCCCCGCGCCAAATGTCGCACCCGCACCAAATGTCGTCCCCACGACAAACGTCGACCCCACGACAAACGTCGTCCCCACGACAAACGTCGTCCCCACGACAAACGTCGCCCCCACGACAAATGTCGCCCCCACGACAAACGCCGCCCCCACGACAAACGTCTCCCCCACGACAACTGTCCCCCTACGACAAATGTCGACGGCGACAATTGTCGCCCCCACGACAATTGTCTCACCCTCGACAAATGCCGCACCCATGACAAATGCCGCACCCACGACAAATGCCGCACCCACGACAAATGTTGGCCGCACGGGATCCCCCGTGCACGACTGTTTGTATATATATATATATATATATATATATATATATATATATATATATATATATATATATATATATATATATATATATATATATATATATATATATATATATATATATATATATATATATATATATATATATATATATATATATATATATATATATATATATATATATATATATATATGGGTGATGGAGATACGCAACGCGTATATATCAATATACACGCTCCATTTTCGAGCCGTTGGATGGATTTAATCCAACGGCTGGGATTAAACACGCATTACTAAAAAATGATAGTGAGCCCAATCACACCCAGGTCCAAACAGGGTCTGGCGCGGACGCGAGACAGCATGCTCGCGCACGAGCATTTGCAATGAACGCAGCCAGGCCTAAAGAGGGTTGCACTCGCACGAGCAAACGAGCAGGCTCGCGTGCACATGGTTTGTTAGTAGTAGGTGCGATTTCTATATAAACAGCCAGATTATTCTTTTACTGGCGGTGGGGGACTAAAGTCCCGCACCGCCTGGAAGCCGTCCGATCGGGCGCGCCCGATCAGACGGCTTCCAGGCGGTGCGGGACTTTAGTCCCACACCGCCAGTAATAGAGTAATCTGGCTGTTTATATAGCATTTCAGCATTACAATAATAAAAATTCGCGCGAGCAAGCCATCACCTGTTATTCGCGCGAGCATGGTTGCTTGAGAGCTTGTGCGATCACTGTAATTGTGGTGTGTTCGCTGCAAGATCGTGGTTTCTTTTACCTATCTGCGGTTCATCCCAACCGTTGGATCATGATCCAACGGGCGGGATGAAAAAACCGCAGAAATATGGTATATCCGCGTTGCGCGGATACCCATATTTCCCTATATATATATATATATATATATATATATATATATATATATATATATATATATATTTATACCATAAGGGAAGAGCTAAATACACCAATGGTGTAACATTTTAATACGAAAATGCCCTCATAAAATCGGTATTTGTGAATTAATTTTGGGGTATTTTGGTCATTCGTCCAGATTACCGCTTAGTTAATAGAGAGATGCACTGTTCATCCGCGAATAAATACCGGTATATAGAATTACTTGATTCATTGTTAATTAGTATTACTTGATTTGTTGTTAATTATATCACTTGATTTCATTGCTATAGGCCAGCAAAACGTTGCTCCATTTCAAGATCCTGCAGAGGAAAAGTGAAGAAATGTTGGCCAACGAAGTGAGAGCTAGAGAGAGCAGAGGAAAGGAAGGAGATAACCTTTTTTCAATCGGCGATGGCGCAGTGAAGGGGGTGAGCGAGAATGGAGAGCCGAGCTGATGCCGTCAAATGACGCATTGAAGGGGGTGAGTAGCGATGACGCGGTGAAGGAGGTGAGTGTGAATTTGTGCTAGAGTCCGAAGAGTTGTCTTCGGGTAGGCGCTGGAATGTAATGAAATGCAAGATTCGATTAGGTCGAGGAGCGGAGCAGCGAGCTGCGCAGACATGTTGAAGATGTGGATGATGTGAGGATGCGCAGAGGAGCATGGGCTATTTCGATTCAAAATAGAGCCTACTGTGGGAGGAGACAGCTGCAACTTTCGACCGGAAGAAGCCTGGGGGCGTGGGTAAGATAGTTGGCGGGAGACCTGATCAAAAGAAAAAAAAATAGAATTCAAATTAAAGTAGCTTGGATGGTAGAGATTAGAAGTCTGGGCCAATGTTTTAAAAACCGGACCGGACTGGCCGGTCCGACCGGTTGAACCGCTGACCGGAACTCCAGGCGGTCCGGTCTGGTTCCTAATTCGCTTCCGGGCGCAAATGTTCCGCCCGGGCGCGAATTTTCCGCTCGGGCGCGAATTTTCCGCCCGGGCTCGAATTTTCCGCCTGGGAGCGAATGTTCTGCCCGGGCGTGAATTTTCCGCCCGGGCACGCATTTTCCGTCCGGGCGTAGATTTTCCGCCCGGGCGCGGATTTTCCGTCCGGGCGCGGATTTTCCTCCCGGGCGCGGATTTTCAAGCGCGGTGCGAATTTGACGCCCGGGGCGCGAATTTTCCGCTCGAGCGCGAATTTTCCTCTCGTGCGCGAAAGTTTTCGCCCGGGCGCGACTGTTCCGCCCGAGCGCAAAATTTTTCGACCGGGCGCGAATGTTCCGTCCGACCGTGAATTTTCCTCACGGGCGCGAATGTTCCACCCGGGCGCGAATTTTCCGCCCGGGAGCGATTTTTCCGCCCGGGCCAGCATTTTTCGCCCGGGCGCGCATATTTCGCCCGAGCGCGCATTTTCAGCCCGGGCGCGCATTTTCCGCCCGGACGAGGATTTTCGTCGTGGCGCTGATTTTCCGCCCGGGCGCGGATGTTCCGCCTGGGCGCGGATGTTCCGCCCGGGCGCGGAAGTTCCGCCCGGGCGCGGAATTTCCGCCGGGGCGCGGATTTTCCGCCGGGGCGCGGAGTTTCCGCTGGGGCGCGGAGTTTCCGCCCGGCTGCGGAGTTTCCGCCCGGGCGCGATATTTGCGCCCGGTCGTGATATTTGCGCCCGAGCGCGAATTTTCCGCCCGGGCGTGATATTTTCCGCCCGGGCGCGCATTTTCCGCTCGGGCGCGATATTTTCCGCCCGGGCGCGAATGTTCCGACCAGGCTCGAATTTTCCGCCCCGACGCGAATTTCCCGCCCGGACGCGAATTTCCCGCCCCTGCGCGAAATTTCCGCCCGGGCGCGAATTTTCCGCCCGGGCGCGAATTTTCTGCCCGGGGGTGATATTTTTGCCCGAACGCAATATTTTTGCGCGCCCGTGATATTTTTGCATAGAATCGTAAAAATGCATTCTGATGAAAAAAATCGCATCCGACCGAAAAAATCGCACGCAGGCAAAAAATTCGTGTACGGGCGAAAAAAATCGTTCTCAGGCGAAAAAAATCACTGTCGGGCGAAAAAATCGCGTCTTGGCAAAAAAATAGCTCCCGTGCGAAAAAATTGCGCTTCAGCGGATTTATCGCTCCCGAGCGAAAAAATCGCGTACGTTCGGAAAAATTCTCGCCCCGACAAAAAATTAGCGCACGGGCGTAAAATTCGCGTCAGTGCGAAAAATAGCGCCCGGGCAAAATATCTGCGTCCCAACAAAAAAATCGCGCACATGCGAAAAATACGAGCTCTGGCGAGAAAATCGCACCATTGCGAAAAAATCACAACTGGGCGAAAAAAACAACTGAGTTTTTTAAGCGATAAGCGTTTATGAGAAGTCATAAGTTAGACCCGGATAGCTTATGAAAAATCAGCTTATGATCCATTTTAAAATAACTGATTTTCTATAAGCTGCACAAACAAACAGGTAAAAAACTGTTTTTGCGTTTTGAGTAGAGATTATTCATCAGTATAAGCAGTCCCAAACAAAGCCTAAATCCATACAGAAGAGGATATATGAGAGTGAAAAAGAGGAAGAGAGAGAAGAGAGTGAGGTAGAGAAAAAAAGAAGAGAGAGGAATATATCTTTATTATATAATACAATATACATATCTCAATCACACCATGAATCTCATCTGGACCGTCCGATCAAGCTCCATCAAATACGGGCTGTTGGATTCAAAGCAGGAGGTCTGCAAATATCCAAACAAAGTTTCAGAACACTGTTCACGGAAGAAAATTTCCCGATTTCAGCTTTTCCACCTCCCGCCCCTCACGCCTCACACCTTCAGCCGCCGACGGCCTGCCCGGCACCCACCGGCGGGTTCGCCGGCCTCCGGCGAACCCGCCGGTGGGCTCCGGGCAGGCCGCCGGCGGCGGCGGGCGGAGGCGGAGGCTGACCGCGCGGGTTTTTTGTTTTTTTCGATTTTTTTTTTAATATTTAAATAATTTATATTTTTAATAAATAATTTAATAATTATTAAAAAAATCAGAAAATTAAAATTTTTAACTTTAAATTTTTTAAAATTTTATGCTGGGCGGCCGAAGCCCGCCGGGGGGGGGGGGGGGGGGGGGGGGGGGGGTGGCCCTGCCCGCTCGCCGCCGGACAACCCCCGGCGGGTTCGCCGGAGGCCGGCAAACCCGCCGGTGGGCGCCGGGAAGGCCGCCGACGGCTCTGCCGGCGACAGCGGGCGGAGGCTGCTCGCGCGGGTTTTTGTTTTTTTTTCGATTTTCTTATTTTTTAATATTTAAATAATTTATATTATTAATAAATAATTATTTAAAAAATCAGAAAATTAAAATTTTTAACTTTAAATTTTTAAAATTTTATGCCGGGCGGGCGAAGCCCGCTTGGTTGTTGGTGAAGCCCGCAGCGACGCATCGAGAACGGGCGGAGCCCGTTCGAAGATGATAGTATATATATATATATATATATATATATATATATATATATATATATATATATATATATATATATATATATATATATATATATATACAAGCAGTCGTGCACGGGGGACCCCATGCATGCAACATTTGCCGTGGGTGCGGCAATTGTCGTGGGGGCGACAATTGTCGCCGACGACATTTGTCGTAGGGGGACAGTTGTCATAGGGGCGACATTTGTCGTGGGGGCGACATTTGTCGTGGGGGCGACATTTGTCGTGAGGGTCACATTTGTCGTGGGGACGACATTTGTCGTGGGGACGACTTTTGTCGTGGGGGCGACATTTGGCGCGGGGGGCAACATTTGTCGTGGGGGGCAACATTGGTCGTGGGCGACGACATTGGCCGAGGGAAGCGACATTGGCCGGGGGAAGTGACATTGGGGTCGTGGGGGTGACTTTGGTCGTCGGCGGCTACATTGTGCGTGGGTAGTGGCATTGGTCGAGGACAGCGGCATTGGTCGTAGGGGGCGACATTGGTCCTGAGGGAGAGACATTAGTCATGGACGGCGACATTGGTCGTGTGCGTGACGTGAGTCGTCGGGGTGACATGGGTCGTGGGTGGCGACATCGGTCGGGGTCGACGACATCGTTCATAAGCGGTGACATCGGTAGGGGGCGGCGACATCGATCGTTGGCGGTGACATCAATCGTGAGCGGCGACATTGGTCCTGGTCACCGACATTCGGTGGAGGCTAATATTATTGTTAACATGTACAAAAATCCTTCAGAAAATATCTACGGTGGCTTTTGCATATAGTTTCTCTATGGTGGCTTTTGCATAGGGATATTTTATGTAGTGTTGGAAATCTAATTTGAAAGTAATACTTAAAAAAATAACATGTTCTGGGATGAGCACCATTTTTATGGGCTGATTGTAATTTCTGGGATGAGCACTTACTGCAAAAAATGTTTGTCCCTAACTTCCCTAACTCCTAAAAGAGGGAAGTTACGAACTCAAATTATGACAACAGTAACATGTTGGTCATTACAGGTTGAACATAACTTAGATTGAATCAATAACCTCAAATGAACAAAACATGTACACAAACATTTTAGTGAAAAATTGTCACATATACACAAACATTTCATTGATATAGAACAGATAAAGAACAATAAAAAATATGAGGAAAATGTCGAACCACCACTTGACCAAGTTTCACTTGAACAAAGCGAACTGGACAGTCTAAACTGAAATTAAGTGCTGGACAACAGTTGTGAAATAAACTGAAATGTTGTGAGGAAAATGCTGAACCACCACTTGACCAATTTTAACTTGAACAAAGCGAACTGGACAATCTAAACAGAAATTAAGTGTTGGACAACAGTTTGTGAAATAAACTGAAATGTTGTGAGCTTCACAGTTGTGAAGGTTAGCCCCTAAGAAATATGTTTTGACACTTTGACACAAAAATTAAGTGCTTGAAGATAACTGAAAATGGTAGAGAAAGCAAAAAAAATGAAAAACTAAATAACCATAAAGGAGTTAGGGTGTGCACAACCAACCCATAGAGGTCTGTTTGCACAGTGGATGAACATGAAGAAATTAAGAGCATGAGGATGAACAATGGATGAACATTACCGGCGGGAGCATGAAGAAAGATGTTAAAGAGCAGAATGGATGAACATGAAGAAAAATGTTAAGAGCATGAACAAATTACTGGCGAGAGCACTGTAAATGAGGAGATGGTATTTCGAACCAGCTATTTCGACAGAGAAGCTCTATTCTCTGCACCGTGGAGGAGATGTTATTTCGACGAAGAAGCTCTGTTGATGGAGGAGCGCCGTGAGGAGATGAGAGCAGAACATTGACTATACCAAAGGGTTTTGAATGTTTTAGAATGGGGTTTCAAGAGATAAGTGAGCACAAAGTAGAAAAACTGATGCGAATGTGTGTTACCAGCTATAAAGGCAGCCTGCAATGTCTTATTTTTGAAGGGATCTACGATTTCTGGAGAAACTCCGGATTTCTGCTGTGAAGAGAAAGGAAAAAAATGAAAATGTTAAAGAGCGCTGTAAAGGAGGAGATGGTATTTCGAACCAGCTATTTCGCTTCTGCACCGTGGAGGAGATGCTATTTCGACGAAGAAGCTCTGTTGATGGAGGAGCGCCGTGAGGAGATTTGAGGTATCTCGACTGCTATAAAGAAAGCAAAAGAAAATGAAAAATGTTAAACAGCACAGCACCTAAACATGAAGAAAAATATTAAGAGCGTGAAGAAATTACTGGCGAGAGCACTGTAAAGGAGGAGATGGTATTTCGAACCAGCAATTTCGACGGATAAGCTCTATTCTCTGCACCGTGGAGGAGGGCCGTGGAGGAGCGTCGTGGAGGAGATTGGAGGAGATTTGAGAAGCTCTATTTCTACTGCTGCAGAGAAGGAGGGTTGTGGAGAACAAATTGGCGGGGAGAGAAGGTAGGGTTATACCTCAGTGGAGAAGGAGCACCGTGGATCACCTATTGAGGATGTGACGGGACGATGGTGGCGTGCAGAGAGGAGAAAGAAGTACGACGCAGAGGGGGGCAGACGCTGGTGGGAGCTGCTTTCGGCGCTGGCGGGAGCTGCTCTTTGCACGGGTACTGGCCGAAACTGTGAAAAGCCAACAGCCCGCAAAAAAACAAAAGGCACAGGTAAGCTCCTCTCTGCATTAATTGTGAATTGTGAAAAAGACCAAAAAGCCTTCGCATTAATAAAAACAAAACTGTTTTAGTGGGGGTATTTTGGGATTTAAAAGTTACACCATTTATATATAAACATAAATATAAAGAAATATCAAATACATGAATTATAAATTCATTGAATGAATATGGACCGTAGATTTGAATGTTTTATTTATCAGCCGTACATTATTTTCTCAATTAAAAAAATAATGAAATCAAGTGATACTAATTAACAAAGAATCAAGTAATACTAATTAACAACGAATCAAGTAATTCTATATATTGGGATTTATTCGCGGATGAACAGTGCATCTCTCTATTAATTAAGCGGTAATCTGGACGAGTGACCAAAATACCTCCAAATTAATTCACAAATATCGATTTTATGAGGGTATTTTCGTATTAAAATGTTACACCATGGGGTATTTAGTCTCTTCCCTTATGGTATAAAGATATATATATATATATATATATATATATATATATATATATATATATATATATATATATATATATATATATATATATATATATCATATATAAAGAAATATCAAATCCATGAATTATAAATTCATTGAATGGATATGGACCATAGATCTGAAAGTTTTATTTATCAGCCGTACATTATTTTCTCAATTAAAAAACGACATCTAACTAGCTCCCCTAAAGTTATAGCTGGATTAGGGATGAAAGAGAAAGGGAGGCAGGGAGAGAAGGGGAGAAGAGATAGAGGGGGAGAGGGCGGCTGAGAGGAAGAGTTAAAAACTTATAATTATATTATTAAATATTATATATATATATATATATATATATATATATATATATATATATATATTATATTATATATAATATAGATGATTGAAACAGAGAGGAAGAGAGAGAAAGAGAAAGAGAGGGGGACAGAGTACGGTAGAGGGAGAGAAAGGGAGGGGGAGAGAGAAAAAGAAAAATATATATATATATACGTATATACGGATATTTGTTTTATAAAATAAATTTTATAATAGTGATGTATATTTTATTATGGACATTTTGAGTACTCATATGCTTATGTTGCGGGCGAAGCCAGCAGGGGGCGGGCGAATCCCGCCGTTGCCGACTGGGTTCATTATTCTTTCCATTCCCTCCCACGGGATCATCTCTCCCTTAGGACCTACATGTACTGCGAATGGATCAGCTTTAGTCAAGAACAGAGATACATTGAGCTTTGCCCCATTTTCTCTCTTAAGTAGCTGATACAATTTTCATGCCCTCAAGCTATTTGGTGAAATGCATGCAACAATTTTCATGCCCTCAAGGTACTAAACTGGACAATCTGGCCCCTTCTATCAATTCTCCTAAGAAGGGAAACTTTGGTTGGTGATTAATTTTTGTGGTTTCAAAAATTTTAACAGTAAATATATTCGAGCCTAGAAGAGATCAAACTTCTTTTTCTGCATGTCTTGCTTCCCCTACCCTTCAATAAAATGCTTCTTTTGTCATTCCAACAATAGCCTGGAACTCCTCATCAGACAAATAAGCTTCTTTATGCTCTCATCAACTCCTATTTCAACTTGAAGGTGTCATTTAGGCTCCCTTTGGGAGGACTTATTTTCACCGGTCAAGCGGTCACGACGGCATGAATTAGGACTTGATTAAGGTCCGATTCATGCGGTCGTGACCGCTTGACCGGTGAAAATAAGTCCCTCCAAACGGAGCCTTAACCTAGATGCATTGTGCTTCTTCACAACATTGGACATAACTCATTTATATTGATGCTTACATGCATATATTCAATTTGTATAAAACACTTATAAAAAATTTGAAGTCGTTGTTGGAACAACACACGGGTTGACACTTATAAAAAATTTGAAGACATTGTAAGGACAACTGCACGGGTTGGCACTTATAAAAAAAATTGATGCAATAACTCCTCATTTGTATTGTTCTTCCTTAACTTTAGGCGACAACATTGGACATAACATGAGAGCAAGTAAACAAATTTTTAATGTATTCAATTGGACATAACATTTGCATTTTATTTATATTTTTTGGATCAATTCTTTGACGTAGGATCTGCAGTCCTGCTATAGTCAAACCCAAACAATGCGTCCTCCATGAGAGCAGGTAAACTATTATATTTTAATGTTATTTTAGCTTTTGCCTTCCACTAAATGCGACCTTCGTCAGTACAAGTGAATTTTTTTTAACAAGTTTTCCGGTCCCTTATTCAGTGTTCAAATTGGACATAACATTTGCATTTTATTTATATTTTTTGGATCAATTCTTTGTTGTGGGATTTGTAGTCCTGCTATAGTCAGACCCAAACAATGCATCCTCCATGAGAACGGGTAAACTATTATATTTCAATGTTATTTTAGCTTTTGTCTTCCACTAAATGCGACCTTCGTGAGTATAAGTGAATTTTTTTCAGCGAGTTTTCCAATCCCTTATTCAGTGTTACGATTTCCAGCGTGCTCTGAAATCCATCGCACCTCCCATCCCACCCGTGCTTGTTCGGCTCCATTCCGACGTCTTCCTTTGGTAAGCGTTTTGTTTTCGTTTTTGCGCCGGGGTTGTCGCTGTGCTCTAAAATTCATCGCTCCTTCCTTCCAACCCGTGTTTTTTTGGCTCCATTCCATCATCAGATCACCGGTAATGCTGGTCGGGTACAAAATCGCTTGGTTGTAGGGTCGGAGTCCTGTGTCGGGCTGCATTCGGGCGGAGCCGCGTGTCGGGTTGCCCGTGCGGAAGAAGGAGATGCTTGCCTGGCTGCGGACGAAAGTGGGCTCAGCCCACTCGAAAGTGAGTGCAGCCGACGTGAATGCTGGTGTAGCTTTACATCTCCAGCCGGGTATTGTCGCTCCTTGATGCAAATCCAGCCCGCATTGATGCGGGCACAGCCCGCAGCGACCTGTCATGGGCGGTGGGCTATGGGCGAAGCTCGTCGTCGCCAACAGAATATTGTGGTGCATAGTCATAGGGGCGGAGCACCGTGTGTCTGTGTGTGTGTGTGGGTGTGTGTGTGGGTGTGGGTATGGGTGTGTGTGTGGGTGGGTGTGTGAGTGTGTGGGTGTGGGTGGGTGTTGAAGCAGCCGCCTCCTATTTCGGTGGAGGAGAAGCAACCGTCTGGGTTATTTATGAAGGACACCGTGCCAGCCGCCTGGGTTATTTATGAACGACACCGTACCTTCCCGGGCTTGTGTTGAAGGAAGGCCGGCGGTGGTTGTCGGTGGTGCAACCCCGTGCGATGGCATCGGCGTCGTTGGTGCCGATCTCGCCGTTCTCGCCTTGTTTCTCCATTCCAACTGGAAACCTCGTCGCATCCTCGGGCTTTGGAGATGATAGTGGTAGGTCTTGGAGGAGAATGTTGCCGGTTTTCGGGGAGATGATGTGGTACAGGCTTGGCGGTGAAGGATTGCGGTGGTGCAGTGGCCTTGTCAGTGTTTCTCTTCAGCAGTGCGGGCGTGACAACGAAGGCATGCGGGAGTGCAGTGACCTTGATGGTATTTTTCTCTGGTGGTGCGGCTTGGCATCGTTGGCGTGCATGAGTGCAGTTGTCCTCGATGGTGTTTCTTCGGTGGGGCAGGTGTTTTGGTCGTCATCGGATGATAAAGGTTCTCGAGGAACCTTGTGCGCCCGTTGTGCTTGCGGATTACAATCCAGATTATTCTCTCTCCTGCGGATCAAGCGAGTCCGGCTCCTCCGCAATGTATTCTATAATGGGTGTCGCTACATTTTTTCATGTATTATTATTACAGTTGTAGTATTTACATATGCATTATTTTTGTTCAGATTTATGCGTTTGTATACCCTGCATAAAATTAGTTGTGCCTAGGGGATTGTTTCTGCGTTATATCCCAACAAGTGGTATCAGAGCTAGGTTTTGTAGGCGACTGATTGGATGTTCGAGAAATGGTTTAACTATGATGGGTGATGACTAGGTCCGCTCCCCATCTTTTCAAATCTGACATTTGAATTAATCAAGTCTCATGGTCATGTTGTAGGACAATCATGACATGGAAGAATATGAATCTGGATAGTGTTTTCTTGAAGAAGTGCGACAGTAGTGGGTTTGACCTATGATAGATGGTACTGCATGAGAAGATCATGATAACCATGGATATGTTATAGGTAGGAGATTATCTGTGGGAACATAAGACGTTTTCAAATGATTGTCTGTGTTAGTCAGAGGCAGTTGGTGCAGAGACGGAGAAAGACGCGAAGACTCGTTTCATGTCTTACCTCGCTCACTTATTTTTACCCGGCCTTAGTGATGATGCTCTTGTACAAGAAGGATTCGGTGGAGCTGATGTACGTCACAGTCATAGTGCTATCCGGGCAGATGTTAGTGAGCTCTACTTCTAGGGGAGGTCACATCTTGACAGCAGCGGATGGGTATGGTGAGACAGTTTGGCAAGGAATTGAGTGGAGCACGATCTAGATTCGGGCCAAAGGAGGGTATGGTCTTTTTTACCCTTGTAAATTGTGCAGTCACACAGGACTGCAAGTTTGCAGTGTGCAAAAAGGCCTCGAGGCTAGGGTGCGAACAGGGTGACAGCTGGGTCAGGGCGTAGAGTGATGAGGTCATCACCATCACTGAGAGTTTGTGCGACTCTGATAGCTAGTTTTTTGACATCACTGAGCAGTTTGGATTCAGGTGGCTACAGTTAGGTGACCAGAGGTGGAGTCGTGATAGTGGACTGAGGGCATAACATGCTTAGGAGAGATATGCAGCATGGTAGTTTGTACCGACTGATGGGGACCATGATGTGTGGTGTTGTACCCATGATTTCTGGGGCCGGTATGGTGGTTTGTCTTAGTGGTGCAGATGATCGTCCTTCTGAGACTTGGGTTATGCGAGTCAGTTTCTATGATAAGGTTGTGACGACATTCATAGGTTGGGCCATAGAAGACATTAGTTAACTCGAGTAGGTCGGCGGATGCATTGGACCGAGGCGGTGCCACGTGCAGAGTTGCTTGGTGGAGTTGTTGCTGTGTACAGGGAGTGATTAGTGCATGTGGTGGCTCCGGATCCCAGACCAAAGTGGTGATTGTTGTGTTTTTTTGGTTCAGATCTGGATCTAAACCTGATCCAATTTTTCTTTTTTTTGGGAGCCATGGATTTATGGAAAAAAAGGAATATTGATTCCCGAGATATTTTCCTTTTAGAGAGAGATCTCTCCCTCTCTCTCTAATATGATTGGCATAGTCATTTAAGAGCTTTATATTCATACATACATACAGATATATATGGAGGAGGTGGTTACCTGTTCACGGGAAAATAAAGGTAGACATCTGCCTCCTATTTTGGTGGAGGAGAAGCAGCCGCATGGGTTATTTTTGAAGTACACCTCGCCGCCCCGGGCTCACGTTGAAGAAAGGCAGCCGCCCCGGGCTCACGTTAAAGGAAGGCGACCGCCTCCACCGGTGGTTGCCGGTGGTGCGACCCGTGCAACATCGACATCGTTGGCGCCGATCTCTTCGTTCTCGCCTTGTTTCTTCCTCCCATGTTGAACCCTCGACGCATCTCCCGACTTTGGAGATGATAGTCGCCGGTCTTGGAGGAGAGGGTTGCCGGTTTTAGTGGAGCTGATGTGGTACGGGCGTGGCGGCGAAGGCTTGCGGTGGTACAGTGACCATGTCAGTGTTTCTCTTCGTCAATATAGGCGTGGCGGCGAAGGCATGCGGGAGTGCAGTAACCTTGATGGTGTTTCTTTCGGGTGGCGTGGTTGGGTGTCGATGGCGTGCTTGAGTGCAGTTGGTCTTGACAGTGCTTCTCCGGTGGTGGCGGGTGTTTTGGTCATCATCAGACGACGAAGGTTCTCGGTAAACCTTGTGTGCCCACTGTGCTGGTGGATTGTAGTCCAGATTATTCTCTCTTTCACAAATCGAGCGAGTCCTGCTCCTCCACGTTGTATTCTGTAACGTATGACGGTACATTTCTTCATGTATTATTATCGCAGTTGTAGTATTTGTCTGTGCATTATTTTTGTTCAGATTTATGTGCATGTATAACCTACATTAAATTGATTGTGCATAGGAGATAGTTTTCACGTTATATCCCAACAGAATTGGAGCAAGCAGATTGCAGTCCATATGTGGCTCGGGCCGAGGTACTCACATGAGTGGGTCAGACACAGTTTCAACAAAAGCGCAGGTGACTTTGATATGTAGTTCTCTATCAAATATTAGGTTTATTTACCTTGGGTTGAGTCTTTCTATGGTATTTTAGCATCACTTCGCCAATCAAATGGAAATGAAGATAAACTCAAATCAACAACAACTAGAAGAGGCACTTAAATAATGAAAATAAGCTTTTAAAAGACATTTTGTATTCACAAATTTGAATGGCATTGTACTCACCGAATGTCGATGCCCAGACGAAGAGCACACATGCGTGTGCCTTATCACATGTGTGTGTGTGTGTGTGTGTGTGTGTGTATGTGTGTGTTGAGGCTCCACTCAATATAGTTCACTAAGGCTCATCAAGTGTAGAATGACCTTATATAGTATCTCCAGTATAGAGCCTTGCCCTAGAGTGACGCAAAACTCAATGAGTCATTTCGAGTCGGTCTCAACACGCGCGGACATATATTAATACCCCAACAATCTCCTCCTATAACTGTCGTAAACCCGATGTCGAAAAATGGGTGGTTTGTGTAGTGTTCAACCGAACATAAAACACTCACAACCGTGTCTGTCACACTTGTCAGAATATATTGGGCATTAAATAAAGCAGTTGTATGCATGCATAAAAATAAATATAAAAACTCAGCAACATCATAATAAAGTCAAAAGTACAATCACAGTACAGGTACCAGCACACCTAGTGTCTCATAACCAACTAAAGAGCAAGATAGTACAAACAAAACAAGTGAAAGTAAAGGAGAGCTAAAACAGTGCTCTAAGTAGAAAAAAAACCACATAAATACTCTAGAAATCATCGTACATCAGATCATCCTTATCAGGATCCCAATTTGCACATGCTCCTCCATCAGCAACAGCTCCTGTATTTTTCAACAAATAATTTCATTTAGAATGAATTCTATTTTTGAAAA
The DNA here is from genome assembly GCA_039583875.1 of Platanthera guangdongensis. NCBI lineage: Eukaryota > Viridiplantae > Streptophyta > Magnoliopsida > Asparagales > Orchidaceae > Platanthera > Platanthera guangdongensis. The sequence continues at coordinate 11,668,877 of CM077157.1, read as the reverse complement.
AGTACATGTATCTAGTTCTAGTTGTAAGAACGTAGTACTTTATAATTAACTGGAGGGCACCTAATATATATTGTAGGTTCTACCTCATAATCCATTATCTGTTTCAAGGAAACGATCTTATGGACTTCTGGACACCGCAGTTGTATGTGTTCCTATGTGGAATGTCGCGGTTACTGGTCTTCTAAAGTTAACTGAAACTCATCAAATATGGAATGGAACCAATCAACAGGAGAAGAGCCAAACCAAGTCAGATCGTGTTATCAAATGTGGAATAACACTCTCCTCCAAGGTAAGGAAGACGAATCTCGATGAAGTTGTTAACATCAGATGTGGAATGAAACAACTTACCAGATTCGTACTCAACAACTCTGAACATCAGTGGAGCACAACAAGCTTGCTTTGACAAAAGAAAGTGGGAAGAATCAAAATATTTGGACTAAGGCTAAATTGAATCGTCTAACCTTGAACTAAGGTTGAACTTAAATCGCCTTGAGTCTTATTTCCCCCACTATTTTGATTAACCGATCTTTGGGCATTCCTTTCGTAAATGGATCAGCCAGGTTATCCTTCGATTGCACATTGATCAAGGTGAGAACGTCTTGTTTTTTCAGATAATTCAATAGAGCATGTCTCAGTCGTACATGTCTTCTCTTAGTATTAAAGAAGACATTCTTGATGACTTGGACTGCTGCCTGATTATCACAGTACATGCTTAAGGAATTGACTTATAGCCTAGACAAGGGAATATATAGAATCAAATTTCTGATCCAGTTTGCCTCTTCACCACCCGAAGCTAAGGAAAACAGCTCGGCTTCCATAGACGACAAAGCTATACAGGTCTGTCTTTCGGATTTCTAAGTAACAACAGCTCCACCCATATTGAATATAAATCCACTTGTAGACTTACTGTTATCAACTTCTGAACACCACGATGTATCAGAGTATCCATCCACAGTAGGAGGGTAACCGGTGTAGCATAGACCATGATCTTTAGTACCTCTCAGGTATCTCATCAGTATGTCTAGGGCATTCCAATGCTCTTTACCTGGGCTACTGGTAAAACAACTCAGTATGCCAACAAAGAAGGCAATGTCTGGTTTTGTACAACTTGTGGCGCACATGAGGCTATCAATGATCTTTGAGTACTTTACTTGGTCAATGTTGGCCCCTTCATTCTGACGTAACTTGACGTTTGGATCAAATAGTGTCTCTACAAGCCTACAGTCTTTATAACCCCAGATAGAAAGAATTTGCTCTGCATAGTGAGCTTGACTAAGAGTAATGCAACTCTTGTTTTATCTAACTTTCATTCCTAAAAAGGTATCCACGGGACCAAGGTCCTACATGTCAAATGTTTTTGCAAAAGTGGATTTAATATCTCTTACTACAGCAAGATTTGACCCTAGAATCAACATGTCATCCACATACCAGCATATGATAACTATTTTATTTGACATTTAGCGGTGATAGAGGCACTTGTCTGAAAGACTGGACTGAAATTCAACGCTCTTTACCACTTTATCAAATTTCATGTGCCACATCTTAGGCGCTTGATTAAGCCCATATATTGATTTGTCTAGTTTGCACACTTTCCCTTTATGATTTTTATGTACATAACCTTCAGGTTGTGTCATGTAGATCTCCTCATCAAGCTTTCCATCCAAGAAGGCTATTTTCACATCCATCTGATGAACTATAAGGTTCTCGATAGAATCTAAGGCAAGATGACTCATAATAGTGGATAAGTGACATACAGGTGAATAAACGTCAAAGTAGTCAATTCCCCCTATTTTTTATAACTCCTAGCTACTAGACATGTTTTATATATGGTTATAAACCCATCACTGTGAAATTTATTCTTCAGTACCCACTTGCATCCTAGAACTTTAGCTCCTTTTGATAGGTCAACTAGATGTCAGTGTTGTTTTGTATCAGCGAGTTCATCTCATCATTGATGGATTCTTCCCACATTAACGCATCTCTAGATCTCATTGCTTCATGATAGGAGAATGAATCATCCTCTAAGTGATAGGTGATGAAATTCTCACCAAAATCCTTAGGGATTCTATCTCTTGTAGATACTTTAAGAGGAACAGGTTCCACCTCTAGAGGTTGGGGAGTAGTACCAGAGGGACCAGATTCAGGTTCTATATTAGATTCTGAAATCATGTCAGTAAACCCGGAGATGGTCAAGTCATGATCTTTGATAAATCTATGTTCAAAGAAAATAACATCTCTAGACTGTATCACTGTATTAGTGGATAGATTAAGAAATCTGTCAGCTGCACTATCTTCTGCACTACCTAGATAAACACATGTTGTTGTTTTAGGTCTCGCCTTAGATCTCTTAAACTCTTGTATTCTCACATAAGAAATACAGCCACAAGTCTTTAAAGAGTCATATCTACAAGGATAGTCATTCCAGAACTCATACGGAGTAGAGTTGAACTTTGAGCGATGCACTATATATAGAATGTGATTTGCAGTTATGGCTGCTTCCCCCCAAAAGGAATTAGGCATGCAGCTGTGAGGAGCAAAGAATTTAGCATCTCTGTTAAAGTTCTATTCTTATGCTCAACGGTATCATTCGACTGGGGTGAGTAAGGAGTCGTGGTTTCTAGGATTATACCCTCATTGGCACAAAAGTCCCTAAACCCAATTGCAGTGTACTCTCCTCCTCGATCACTTCTAAATCTCTTAATTTTTAAGTTTAATTTGTTCTCAACACGAGATTTAAAAATCTTGAAGATTTAAAAGGATTCATCTTTCAATTTCAATAGGTAGATATGACAATATCTGGAAAAATCGTCGATGAAAGTAAAAAGATACTTTTTCCCCCTCTAGTGACATGACTTCGAAAATCATAGAGGTCAGAATATATCAATTCAAGAAGTTGTGTGCTCCTAGATACTGACTTGAAAGGATTTCTAGTAATCTTAGTTTGGGCACAAAGCCCGCACATATCAAATCGAATATAAAAATCTAAATAGATGTTGTGACTCTTAGCTAGATCTCATATTTTCTTGTAGTGCATATGTACAAGTTTATTATGTAATAACTTTGGATCTATAAGAGCTGAACTCACTTGATTAATGCACTTATTTTCTACGCTAAGTTTATACATATCATTGATCATATACGCATAACCAAAATAGTGTGAATTAACTATTAAAGCTATTCTACCGTTTTGGGTTGTATAAGAAATATCAGTGTTATCTAACAAACTCATGAAAACTAGATTTTTAGTTAAATTAGAAACTACTTTAACATACTTTAAAATCAAAGTTTTGCCTGAAGAGATGACCAACTCTGCTGTTCTAGCATGAGTAACATCAATCTCTCCTTCATTGAAGTTCTCGACTTTGTCCTACACTGCTCTAACCTTTGAAAAAAGACGCCAGTCATTTGTGACATGACATGTACCACCGCTGTCTAGCCACCACTCAGAAGACGCACTGTGATGACTACTCCCAATTATAGCCACGATGGACTTAGGATCAGAGATATCGACCAACATATTTGCAGTATTCTGTGGGGCTTCATTCTTCTTCAGTTGTGTATTTCAGACTTGAAGGTGATCCAATCAGGAGGTAGCTTGCTCAAAAATCAGACTCGCAAACGGATTATCGAGCATTTCAGACCGTTTGTCTTCCATCTCGTGACGCATATGTTCTAGTTTTAGGAACTGAAAGTATGCGTTTAAGCGGTCCCAAATTTCTTTTGCGGTCTTACATGCTCTGTAGGTCATGACAAGTCGAGAATTTAGGAAATTCAGAAGGTAATCCCTGCACAAATTCTCATTTTTACTCCACTGATATTCGTCCACATTCTCACGGGTTGTGGCGAAATCGCTAAGAACGGTGCAAAAAATTTCACGTTCTTTCATTTCTAGTTGGATATATATTTTTCAACTGAGAAAGTCAGTGGCATCAAATGACAGCAACTTGACAGTGTCGAGCGCATTTTTCTTCGACATCGCGTTAGATTTAAACAGAAATAAAATGTTAGAACGAGGTCATCTGAACCGTGTGAAGAAGTCAGAAAATCTTCGGATCCATTCCAAAAACTGTTTTGCTCCTCCTTTCCGGCAGAACACAGTCGCCAAAAATTAGAAATGAGCGCCAAAAACTCTTCAAATGCACAAAACACAGTAACACGGATGGGAAGGGATCTGACTTCACAAATATTAATTTCTTGGACTTGAAAACGACAATATTGAGATTCTCCTTGTCTTGATCTAAGAATCCAAAAAAAGGAGATCCTTTCTTGATCGATTTAGAATGCCAGCAAGTGCTGACTTTCAGATTTGGATTGGGGAAGAGCCAAGCTCTATAGCAACACACCGACGGGATCGGCTGAGATGGTGATCTCAGAACTCCTTCAACCAGCGAGAATTAGGATCGACGACGAAGAACACAACAAATCCAGAGTGGTGAAATCTGCAACGAGAACAGGCGGCGAAATCTTGACAGAGATGACCACAATCGCACAGAAAAAAATGCGACTGGATTTATCCTGATCAGCGACGATGGAAGCACTAGATCCAGCGACGATAGAAGCACTAGATCCGGCAACACCGGGAAGAAAACCAGAGAGCTTTTCCTCCCTGTGATCTGCTCCAGGAAAGCAGAAAAACAGAGTTTTTCACTTTTTTTTTCAATCTGTGACGGAATCTGGACAAAAGGGGCTGAGATCTGGTTTGCCGAAAGTCCTCCGTTTGCAGATTTGAGCAGCGAAAGATCTGCAGTGGATTTGGATCTTCCTCTTCCGATCGTGAGCGGCGACGGAAGCACGAATCACCGGCGATCGGGAGCACCACACAGGATCTAAACGAAGATCCTTCTCTTCCGATTTGTCGAACTGGACTGACGCCGACCTTGAAGACAACAACGTCGGGTTGATCTCGCGAGAACGAAGGAACGGCGTTGTAAATCAGGAACGAGAGTGCGGTCGGGAGAACGAGCCGAAAACCCTAACTCGTTTATCTTGAGAATGTTGAAGCTCTGCTCAAGATAGTCCACTAAAACTCATTAAGTGTGGAATGACCTTATATAGTATCTCCAACATTGAGCCTTATCCTAGAGTGACACAAAATCCAATGAGTCATTCCGAATCGATCTCAACACGTGCGGACATATATTAATACTATAACAATATATATCATGCAAGATAGTCAAGATATTTTTCTAACAAATATAAAAGCATTACTCTTGCCAAATCTCTCTTGCCAGTTAGCATTTGCATCCCTCTATCTTTTAAAAATATAAAAAGCTCCCCTATAAGCATAGGTAGAATTTAGATTTTCGCTCAATACGAGCACAATACATTTAAATTAAAACATAACCGTTGAAAATGTTGCACATGTTATTTTACTATTAGGCATGCTCAAAATCACGCACCCCCTCCTCCCGGACCTTTCCGGGGGATTTTCTTGTACATGCCTTACAAAATGTTAATTTAGAAGAGAGATTTTTGTAAAATCAAAAGATAGAAAGGCACACTTTTTAAATTTGCAAACTTAGAAGGGAACTCCCGATAAATAATGCAAATATTTTATTCCAAACTAACACATGTTCATTTCAAAACAAGTTCATAGGTCATACCAGGTGAGGATCCATGTGAAATGTTAATAATAGTCTCACATTGTCAATCCATTATGTTTTGATCTGTTTATATGGCAAGACAAACCTCACATGTTGAGCCGGTTTTTCAGATTGAGTTAGGTCAAACCTAACATGGTATCAGAGGTAGGTTTCACCTAGTTTTTGTTTGGTTCCGTCCGGTCCGCCCATGAGCTCTGTATCCCGGTTCCGTCCGGTCAATCCATGCTATTGTTGGGGTTGTGGAACACTTCCGGTCCTCTTGTTTCTCACACCGGGTTCGCCCACGTGAGCTTAGAGGAATCGAAGTGTGATCCCCCCTCGACATCTCCGGGACCCACGACAGCGGGGGTCCGGGGGCGGCTGCCCCCGGCGGAGGTCCCGCTGACCGGACAGCGGGCAGGGGTCCAGGGGACAGCGTCCCCGGTGGGGGCTCGGGGGCAACGCCCCCGGACCAAATTTTTCTGATGGGTTTTCTTTGGATCGGCGATCGTCGAACGCCATGGTTCGACGATCGACGATCGTCGACCGGCTTTTTGGTTCGACGATCGACGATCGTCGACCGGTCTTTATGGTTCGACGATCGACGATCGTCGACCGGTCTTTATGGTTCGACGATCGACGATCGTCGACCGACTTTGTGGTTCGACGATCGACGATCGTCGACCGGCTTTGTGGTTCGACGATCGACGATCGTCGACCGGCTTTGTGGGTCGACGATCGTGGTTGCCGGCAGACGTTTATATACGTTGTTTGTTTCCCGATTTAGGGATACGGCTTCATTGCAGTCTGCGGCGGCGTAATCTTTTGGAGGCGATACGAGGTATCTCGTTGAGATCGATCCAGAAGGTATTCTTCTTTGGTTTTCTTGTCCAGAAGAGAGGAGAAGAGGTAGGATCGGATTTGATCCTTGCAACCTTTGTAATCTGTTTCTTTTTGGTGAATACAAGAAGGAAGAAGAAGGGGAGAGAGGACGTAGCCCGGTTTTGGGTGAACCTCTGTAACATCTTGTGTTTGTTACTGCTCTGTTTTTTTTGTTCTGTGTTTGTTATTCGATATTCGGATTTCTGCTTCTCGGCACCCCGGATTTCCTACAGCTATGGGCGAGGGGGGATGTTAATAATAGTCTCACATTGTCAATCCACTCTGTTTTGATCTGTTTATATGGCAAGACAAACCTCACATGTTGAGCCGGTTTTTTAGGTTGAGTTAGACAAAACCTAACATTGAGGCATACTTTTAGGTTGAGTTAGGCCAAACCTAACATGGAGGCATACTCGGGCACATGCCCGGATATGAATTCCGGAAAAGGCCTATCCTCCAGCAGCCAGCCAGCGTGAGATTTCGGAAGTGACCGCGCCTCCTCGAGGACCTCGACCCCCTTCTCCAAACCAGAGCAGTGCATCACACATGTGTGCCCTCATTCCTCGGGGACCTAAACAACGACAAAGATGAGCACCCCGCATGTGCACAGTGCCCTAATAGTGTCTGCATTTCGATCTGTTACGTTTTCAGAATAGAAGGTTGGCCTACCTGTGATGCCATAGTTGAACCAAATTGCATGGTCTGTTGTCCATATAAAACAGAAGGAACTAGAGGAGTAAGATGAAGAGGGAATGCATTGTTTGCTGTCATTTGGATCATCATCAATACTCTGCCATTTGGTTCTTTGATTTAACAGAAGATGGGCTTAAACTACATAGAATAGCCCTTTTGTGCCAATTATCCAACACTTAGCAAGTTATGAGCTAAAGTAGGTACATATGCACAATTGTGATCTATTTTTATTCCCCTTCCGGAGTCATCTACTTTTGTGTCATTTCATTCAATTGCTAAGGTCTTTTCATCTCCTAATATTACTTGAGATTTAGGAGTGTCATTTAAAATGGAGAAACAACTTTTATTCCGGGTCATATGATTTGAACATCAACTGTCTAGGAATCAAATATCTGAAAAGGTTGATTATATTGTTGCAGCTACATCACATGTATAAAACATGTTTTCTAGTTTCATGTTTTTCTCCTTTTCTTATGTCATTTCACCATATTGTGCTTCTTTCTTATTCTGAAACAAGGAATCTTTGTTGTAATGAGTTGGTTTCTTACATCTCTTGCACTTATAAAAACAATTTATTATATTGTGTGTATTTTTTCTAAACAGAATATAGTATAGTGGTGTACTATTGATATGAGATTCTAGTTTTCAAAAACTCTGATTACTTCTACCTCTCCTCTCCCTCTTCCTCTATTACCACCTCATTTTCTGGCATTATACAGACCAGGAAAGGGTGTGTACTGCTCTGAAAATCTTCAGTAGGATTCATTCTCTCATTATCAAATTCTGTTCATACTGATTGGAGTTTAATAGAAATTATTTTCTCTGATCCCATATATTCCAACTGTAAAATGTTTCAAGCTTCTTTGGCGCTGTTTGCATTCATTATACAAGGAAAAATAGTTCGTCAAACACCTTGTTGAATATAAAGCATGGATTATGCATCTTTTTTAAAAATTTTATGTATATTCTTTTTGATGAGCTGCTCCAGTGGATTGACTTAGGGGTACTCCATTCTTTATAAGATCCCATCAGGATTGGGACATGAAAAGTGTCCTCATCTAAAGTTTTCAATTATTGAAATATTCATCTTCAAAGATTGAAACATTAGAAGCCGCATAAGTAAAAGTAAGACATGTTGAAAAACTTGATACCATGTGAGGAATTGCACGAGGCCAAATATCAATTGAAGTGAACACCACAAGTACTATACATTTTGTATGGCTAAGAGTTTTTCAATTATATGCTTAACCTAGTTTTGATACCAAATTTTTTGCTGCGGGTAACGCAGGATGGAATGCTGCGGAAATAAATAGCCGTGGCCCACTCCTTTTACTTTCCAAAATTACTGTTTTTCCTCAACCTTTCGCCGCTCTTGCTCCCGACTCAGCTCCCTCGACCTTTCGCCGCTCCTCCTGCTCCCGTCGCTCCTGCTCCCGCCGCTCCGTCGTTAACTTGAGCTCCCGCAGATCGCGAGAGTTTTTCTCTGGAACAGTCTTCCTGCATAGCCTCTCACTATCAGAAGCTTTGGAGTACCGCCAAGTTCCGTCAGTTTTCCCAGCACTGAAACCCTAACCAGAAGAATAAGGTCCAGGAAAAGTAGTGTAATCTGTATAAAATTTTTCATATTGCTGTACTTCAATCCGAATTTGTATGTCATTCATGTTGATTGCAGTCACATTTTTAGGGCAAATATGTTTGCAGCCGCATTTATCCGTTTGCTAGCGCTTGTTTAGGGTTTTGCACTAAATTAGGTTGGTTGCGGTTGCATTGCTAGTTGATTGCAGTTGTTTTTCTTATTTTGGTTTCCTGTTTGCAGTTTTTTACCCTGAGAAATAGTGTAATATGTTTGCAGTTGCATTACATGCATATGCTTGTTTGCAGCTGCATTACATGTATTTTACTGTTGAGTTTGCAGTTGCATTAACAATTTATTCCCGTAGAGCTTGTAGTTGCATTACCTCTATATTTCTGTATTGTTTCCAGTTGCATTATCAGTGTACTCCCGTATTTTTTCCAGTTGAATTTCTCATATATGCATATTTGTTTGTAGTTTTCTTACATGCATATTCCTGTATAGTTTGCACTAGCATTATTTTTGCTTATTTTTTCTTTGTTTCCAGCAAAAATGTCTAGAAGTAAGTACTTGTCATCCCGTTGCTCATCCAAGTCATTCATTATGCACGATGCGCCCCTAGTGAATATGTTGTCTAAAGACTATAAAGAAGTCTTACGCTTGTCTTGCATTTTCCCACTGTTGATGATGCCTGGGATTCCACAGAACATACCACTGTTGTATGTTCTTCTCAGGTTATATAATAGGGATAAACAAGCGTTCCTAATAGGTAACTACTACATGAAACTTACCGTCAACGAGGTCGCACTCGTATTGGGCCTCCCAAATTCTGGAGTTTCGTTTAAGTTAACTCGGAGTCCCCTCCTAGATCTCACACACAAGTGCCTCAATGAAAAATTAAGAGAAGTTACCGAGGAGGAGTGGTCCCCTGCATTGGAGGAGAGAAGGATCTCCCTTGTAGTTAAATATCTACTATGCATGTTCTTTTTCCCCCTCAAGAATCTGAAGGTCCCAGCTTGCCTCGATCGCATAAAAGATATTCAGTATTTTGTGAAGTACAATTGGCTGCAGGCAATCTATGGCTTCCTGCATAGTCAATTTGATGGATTGAGCAAAATCTGTAAAGTAAGATGGGCAGAAGAAAACATCGGGTATTTGGAGGGCTGCTCCACCGTGTTGCTGGTATGAAAGCATTTTTATTTAGATTTCATTTTTTTTTTGATGTTGCCAACTTCGTATGTGTTTTCGTAAAGGTGTGGTTATACGAGTACACGAAGATTCAGTCACCACTGGTCGAGGCAGCACGGCCCCGCATATATCGGTGGTCTCCCACTCTTAGGTACAGTGCTAAATTCTGCCTCGAAGTAGAACGCAATCTCAGGCGAAGAAAATATGTATGTGTTCCCTTTTATGATTTATGCTCAATCTAGGTATTAATATGTAAATGTTAAATTAATATTCTGGTCTTTTATCTTGAATCATTACGTAGGTTATCACCACCTTTGCTAATGTTGGTGATGACGAGCTGTCACTGCTTAGAGTTGAGGAACTGGAGTCCGATTTTGAGACAGAGCCAGAAAAGAAGGAGAAGAGAAAGAGGGACGTGAATGTGGACTCTCTTGGCTATGAGAGTGAGAAAGAGAAGAAAATGAAATATAAGAAACAAGAGAAAAAATTATTGAAGAAGATTAGGTCGGAGATAAAGAAGGAGAGGAAAGGTAATGTTAAATCCGACGAGGGTTGGAGAGGCATGGAAGCCCGCCTCAAATCTTATATTAAATCGGAGGTGGAGGGATTAAAGACTTTTTGCGAGTCTTTATTCCTGAAATTTCAAGCAGGGCTAAAGCCTACTCCTACTCCATCACCACCGCCGCATTCACCACCCTCACCTCATTCACCCATCATGACATCAGTATCCCCTACACCGTTGTCACAACCCGCTTCCACTCTCGAGTGCACGTTAGTGTCTCCCACACAGATTTGCTCGCAAGAGTTTGTTAGTAGGACCCCAAGGAAGGGTTTTCTACGGGCCAAGACTGTTTCTAGATGGACCTTTCAGAAGGGTCAAATATTTGAATATGAGCCGGATTACCCGGGACGACTCCATGTGCCAGATAAAACAAGAAAAACCCTTGATTCAGTGTTAAGCAAAGCGGTTGATAGGTAATTCTTTTATGTTTATGTCACAGTATTTTTTTGCTGAACATTATTAGTTTCATGCATTTTTGACTATGATGTCCATTATTTGGTGGCCTTTAACAGGAATATGCTGATTATCGAATGCGGGAATATTTCAATGACTAGAGGTGGTCTGGATGACCTTCTAGGGGTTGGTTGGGTCATGGATACGCATTTGAATGCGTACTCCATGGTCCTCGGAGCCTGTAGGAAAAAAAACCCGATCTAGTTCGAAGTTTCCTTTATGTGTCGTCCAACCACGTCGTGCGTTACTTGAATATCTACTATTATCTTTAAGTTTTACTACGTACTCATTTATAAAACATTCTCGGTTTTGCAGTACTACAAGCAGAGCAATGCAAGGAACTACCAAGCTCTGATAGGCCACATTACCCCCGAGTCGGTTGAGGCTTCAGATTTAGTTCTCATGTCGTGTCATCTTGGGAGTCATTGAGCTTTGCTAGTAGGCTGGTTGAAGGAACAAAGGTGTGAGTACCTTGATTCCCTTCCAAGTAGTCTGCACCATTCTGGTGTACGCGCAAATGTACGTTTAACCGGTTATGATTTATTCCTTTGGCTTATTTTATAACATTGTGCACTTCTAATTCTTTTTATTTTCATGTCATGTAGCTAAAAGCCCTTCAGGAAGATGCATTCCATGCATTTCCTGAAGGATTCATTGATTTATTCCTGAAATCACCACAACAAAGCAATAGCTACGATTGCGGGGTGTTTGTTATAAAGTACATGGAGGTGGTAACGTCGTTGGAAGTCGTCACTTGGCAGGATCACCAAGGATAGCAAGCCGACATGCCCCGTTTTCGGGCCAAAATCGCCGCTCAAATTTGCAAAACCTTTGCAAGGCATATTGCCGAGAAGATGACGTGTTAACATTACTGTGAAAGATACTTTTTTGTGGTAAACAGAGATACATTGAACGTGCATTTGAAATGTCCCGAATCGTTTTTGTCTACATACATAAACAGAGATACAGTATAAATTATATGACACCAAACATCATTACATATGAGGCTTAAACACATTCGGGACGCCAGGGAAATCAAACGGCAAATCAAAAAAACTATCCTCGTTGATATCCATTTGTACATCGGCCGTGGCAGGATGCTGATTTTGGGACGATATATTGAGAAAATCTATCTCACGCACATCACCCGAAGCCTCCCCTACAAATATGGGCTTTGATTTAACTGTGAAATTTTTCTCTGAAAATGATAAGCCAAAAAAAGAATTGAGTTAAATAAACAATAACAATAGGAAAATTATTTGAATGTTGAAAGAAATACTTGATTTTTTTGGTTCTTGTCTATCAATGTCCCTTCAAACATGCATTTGAAATTCCTTTTGGTTTCTTCTTGGTCGGATCCCTAACGAGTGGAGTGCTTTTTTCCTTCTAACCGTCAGTGTACCCTTGCTTTTCCTTTTCTTCTGCCTCCACCATGTCGTCAACTTCCTTACCCAACTCATTTAATACCGTCAGGACCCTTGCCCTTACAGGTTGGCAGTTCCTCATACGGTTTGCGAGGTCATATGAATAACGCACCAAATGATTTCTAAATACCAAATTGGAGTCGCACTGTAACATGCATGGGGTATTTGGTAGGTATATATTTTTTTGGCGTTTTGAGAAAATCTTTTAATTAATTATTGGTTCGAAACTTGCCGAACATTTTTCATATTGTATATCCTTAGTATATGCTTGCATAGTATGCCCCGCGTCTCGAAACCTCTGCATGAACATTGAGATTCATTGGAATCGGAATGCAAGTTCACAAACCATTGTTTGTCTTCTTCAGAACCGTCACATTTCTTCGTTATATATAGAGAATGATTTTCGTCATATCTAGTCTCATCAACAACGCAAACGCCAACGGCTCCCTCCATGTACGCTTTCTCAAAAATACTAATCATTTTGCATGTGTAAAATTTGGAATCATGGCGGAGTAAACAACTATTAAACTTTAAGCATACCGTCCCTTGATTGCCTCTAAAATCTTCGTCACGCTCGGCTCTACGCCAAAAGCCGACCATTTTCTCCAACCCGTGGAAACACTCCACTAGTGTACTCGTGCTTTTTGAACATTCGTGCAGGCCATTGTTGGCCGATTCGCTGCGTTGTGTTGATAATATACCCAAATCCAATACATCTTTGTTGAACATCGTGGACCACTTTCTTCTAACTTGATGCAGATCTCCTAATCATTTGTTATCTTCTAGAGATCCCTTGGAAACCATCTCTTTCCAATGCCTATCGAACTCAATCTCACCGTCACACTTACTTAAACAATGATAAAAAAGTGCACGGACACTTTTGTCTTTATTGAAGCATGGTACTTTGGAGGGGGCCTTCTTGGAGATATGCCACTGGCATAGGCGGTGATGACTCTGGGTAAGTACTCCACCAATCGCTACAGACATTGCATGATTTTGATCCGTGAATATAGTCCTTGGTTGTTTGCCTCCGACAAATTTTAAAAATGTTTCAAACACACAAACAAAGGAATCAATGGTCTCTTCAGCGATGAAAGCGCCGCCAATAAAAATATTCTGTCATTGATTGTTGACTGCGACTAATGGAGCACAAGCCAAATTGTACTTGTTCAATCTGTAGGTTGTGTCAAATATAATAACATCCCCATAGCAGTCATAATCTATTTTGTTATGCTCATCCATCCAAAAGAAGCTTGTTAACCTGTTTAGTTCATTTGTACAAACATCGAACGAAAACATGTTGTCCTCCAACTGTTTTCCCTGGAGTATCTTCAAAAAACTAAGTGAATCACCGCTCTCTATCAAGGCCTTTCTTTCCCGTTGCACAAAGTTATAGGCATCAGATTTGGAGAACCCAACATTCTCCACCCCTACAACTTCATTGGATAAAAAGTTGTATGCATGAATAGTTCTAACCCCCGCATCTGTCAAATTTTTCGTAAGATTACCTTGCATGTTTGAAATGCTACGGTGCGATCACAACAAATGTTGCTCCTTCTCGGTGGCAAGGGGATGGTTGTGCTACTCAACAAACTTCGACACTGTCCAATTCCTACCTTCTTTGTCTGCGGAAAAAAATATACATGCCAGACAACCTGTCCGTGTCTCCAATTTTCGATACTTATTTGGAGACGGCCCGGCACTTCGAAAATCGGTTTTGGCACAACTGTACTCCCGAGATCTAATAATCCGAGTGTGCGTCCAATAGGTTATGTGTTGTTTTCGGACACTAAAACCTGTGCAATGAGCATACTGACAATACATAGCGTAGGCCTCGTCCTCTGAATGAACTACTGGAAACACCACAAGTTTTTTTGGGACCTGGCAATTTTTGAAGGAATGCAGTTGAAAACTGTGCTGATATTAAAAAAATGTAGTTACAATCATCAAAGAAATGCAGTTGCATTAACTTACAGTTACCTCTTCTCCAACAACACTACCGGAACCCTGACTACTTGTTGCTCCCACTTCAGACATTTTCGCCTACAACTTTCCCGAAAAATACAGAGATATATAAGAGAAATCCGATGAAGTTTATAATGTTAGGATAAGCACTAGATCACAATACCTGTACTGAAACGATAGAAAAACAGTAGGGAGCACGAACGTGGCCGGACAAGGAGAAGGAGCGGCGAGTTGCACGAGGACTAGGGGCGGCGAGTGGCGAGAGAGCTGAGACACCATTGTTCTGCCGAAGTTCACTCAGTTTCGGTCGGCGGTTTTTGCTCCCGCAGCTGCTGAGAAGCGGGGTGGAGGGAAAAACAGAAATTTTGGAAAGTAAAAAGAGTGGGCCCCGGCTATTTATTTCCGCAGCATTCCTTCCTGCGTTACCCGCAACAAAAAATTTTCCCCACTGTTGAGTGAAAAAAATAACACAAAATGCCCAAACTCTGAAAAGACTTTGCTTTCTTTTTCAATTTTTCTTCTTTTGATATTAAGGCTCCGTTTGGGAGAATTTATTTTCACCGGTCAAGTGGTCATGACCGTATGAACCGAGATTTATTTAAGTCTCGGTTCATGCGGTCATGACCGCTTGACCGGTGAAAATAAGTCCCCCCAAACGGAGCCTAAGTCTTACAACACTCTTTACAACAGCTCATTAACACAACTGGGCTTATACTAAAATATTATACATTATCTTGTAACTTTAATATAACGGAAATTTATTTTTTGTCACAGGGGTTGTTGTCGCCAGAAGCTCCGTCTTTTATCTTCAGTTGCAGGTACTATCGCTCTCTTCCTGATCTTGGACTTTTTTTCTTCACTTATCTTCTTCTTTTTATTTCCTTACTAACTTCTTTTGTTGTGCAATTATGCCTTGTCTTTCAGGTTTAAATCATGTGGCAATCTTAAAACTAATTACCGAACCGTCACAGCCAAAAACTATAAAAGGAGCCCACAATCTTCATTTCAGGAGACCTGACATTATGCACTCGATAAATCTCATTCGAAGATCCTTCAGATTTCTCTCTTGGCATTTGAATCACTCTTTGAAGATCTCCATCATCCCTTGAAGATCTCCCGCCTCTTCAAAGATCTCCCGCCCCTTCAAAGATCTTCTTTGAGGGTGACTTAAAATCTTCATTGGCCTTCAAAAATCTTGTTCCCCTTTGAAGCTCTCCTTCAAGGGAAACCCGAAGTTCTCACATTGTATTCCGTTAAATCTTGTTGTAACGAGCGGTGGTATGTCACTCTTGAGAACTCTAAAACGTGTAACACACAAATGCTTAGTGCAATTTGATTATTGGCATCAAACCGATCATGTGGTTTTCAGTCTTTTCAGGTTTTCACATTAAAAAAAGTCTTCTTGCCAGCCGTTCAACTTTTCTGCAATTGTTTGCGTGCTCAACTCGCTCCATAGGTAAGACGGTTCGCTTCGATTGGTCCACGAGCACTTTCAGTGACTCGCAACAAGCAAGTCGGAGTTGTACAATAAAAAAAAAATCAACGATCTCGCAAATAATGCAGATGTAAATGAAAATAAGTTTAATATAAAATAATCTACTATAGGAATCCAGGAAGTTCCTAAGCTGGATTAATTTTAAGTGGCTTTCATGGTTGAGGCTTGGGATGCTCAAATCAAGAGGAAGAATGAGATTATATGGGTCAACCAATGCTAATGAGCTCGGTAATTCTGATTACTTGGTCTATGTCGCCATCAAAGGAGAACACTGGCTCAGCAGGGAGAGGAAGGCTTCGTTTGTTTTGGCGTTTTGCCGCTTCCGTTTATAGCAAATGTTGCCGGATGGTGGGAAAATAAATGGGCGCCGAAGGCGTATGCTCCGTTTGCACACGCCGGACAGATAAAATGCCGCCAAATCGGAGCTTTTCCAACCCCACCTTCCCCCTCCGATTCGACCCCTCTGACCCCTCTGTTTGGACCCCCCGGCTCCTCCCGCCACCGCTCAATCAAACGAGAAAATTGTAGGTGCGTTATTCCCATGTATTTCTACATGGGAGATGTGTATTTACTGTATGATCGGGCATTCAACGGCCGAGATACGGTCGTATCTGTTGGAAATACAACTGTATGTACCGTGCATCGATAAGGCCATATTTCGGCCGTTAATCCTTATCTAACTGCAGATCTCGGCCGTATCTCCCACCTAGAAATACATGGGAGTAACGCACCTACTATTTAGTCCAATCAAAGGAAGCCTAAAATCTTTTTGTGGTAGGTGAGTTTAGCTGGCGGTCCATAACTATTCACCAAAGATAAGTATTCATGGGAATGAACACCCATTTATAGAAATTTTGGGGTGCGGATAACCCACTACTCATGACCCCACTATGCTACGTTTGGTTTGGTGTTTCGCCGCTTCCGTTTGGAGCTAATGTCGTCGGACGGCGGGTAAACAAACGGGCGCCGACGGCGTTTGCTCAGTTTGCACCCGCCGGACAGAAAAAGACACCAAATCGGAACTTTTCCAGCCCCGCCTCCCCCCTCCGGTTGGACCCTTCGGCTCCTCCCGCACCGCTCAATCAAACGAAGCGCACACGATCGGCACGCGCAATCGCACGCGATTCGTGCGCGCGGGGTCCCGCTTTCATGAATTGACCACGCAATTGCACGCGATTAGTGGGGATGTGAGTTTGAATGTCGTGCACGTGATCGTCATGTGCAATCGCACGCGATCCGTGCGCGGGGATCCCGCCCTCATGAACCGATCAGGTCCGGCTAGGCGGCCGGTCTCTCTCCCTCTCCCTTTCCTCAGGTTGAACGCCCTAAGTAGGCGTGATTCCGGCCGGCGAGGAGGCCTCACGGCCGCTCTTCTGCAGTCGCATCGCGCGGCCACCCCACCGGTCTCCCCGACCGACAGGGATTCCCCCCTCCCACGGCCGTTGTTGCGACCGTAGGATGACGCGGGTGGCGGCTGGCTGCGCCCGGTCCTCCGGCTGGGGGCGCCTGGCCAGTCGCGCCCTGCGCGCCCCGGTTTCTGCCGGCCGCACCTTGCAGGCGACTGTTACCAGCTTCTCGTCTGGGGCTGGCGGCGCAAGCGGCGACCGATGTCGGGGCCAAGTCTGGCGCACCATCCGGGTGCGCTCGTCCGACCAAGCCCAGCCCCCGCCGGCTCCGGCCGGCCGCTTCCTGCGGCCGGCCTGTGCCACGCCGGTGGTTGGCGGTCGATCGACATTGCACCGGCAGTTTGTTGCCGACGCGGGAGTGAGCCGCCTCCCTCTCCCGTTAGGGGCGGCTCTCCCGTTGGCCATGGTGTCGCCCCCTTCCTCCGCCGTCTGATCGAACCCACCATGATCGCCACCATTTGTTACGGGGAAAACCGGTCTCGTAAC
The DNA here is from genome assembly GCA_039583875.1 of Platanthera guangdongensis. Classification (NCBI taxonomy): domain Eukaryota; kingdom Viridiplantae; phylum Streptophyta; class Magnoliopsida; order Asparagales; family Orchidaceae; genus Platanthera; species Platanthera guangdongensis. The sequence continues at coordinate 11,651,168 of CM077157.1, read as the reverse complement.
TTCCACTGTTAGGGGAATTATGGTCGTACTAGCGGTTTGCATTTAGAAAATATTGCATGATATATGTATGCCCAGAACTATGCTTAATATAGTAATATTGGTGATTACGATGTGTGGATAGCCGTGTAAGCATCATAACCACATTCTGCAGGCTATAAAAGGCCCTCAGGTCTCTTCATTTCACATTTTTCTCCTCGGTGCTTTTTTCTTATTCAGGACAGAGCTCTACCAACATTCTCTAATGAGTCACCGTTCCTCCACCAGAATTCTCCAACGAGCCACTGTTTCTCTACCAGAATTCCCCTGCGTGCCACCGTCGCTCAACCAAAAACTCGGTTAAGTCCGCATCATCACCACAAAGAAGACACTCTGCCCGTTGTTGGAAGAAAACCTCGTTCGTTTTCAGCATCCAGAAAACCCGCTCCAACCTCACTCCGCATTCTGCGCCCATCCTCGCACTGAGATCATGAAAGCTAAACCTTGTGTGGAGCAGCATGTTGCCCGCCAAGTGCCAAAAATTCTCTCTCATCTCCAAAGTGTAACGAGCAGCGGTCTGTCGCTCTCGATTCTACAAACAAGTTGTAACCTGAAGTTGATAGTGGAGTTTGACCGGCACTGATCCGGTCGCATGGTTTTTTACCCGGTTGAGGGTTTTTTCCACGTAAAAATCACCGTGTGCATTTGACTACTTACTCTGTGACTGATTGCACACTCGACCGCTCCCGGGCTAAGACCATCGCATCTAGGCCGATTTTGCAGTGTCGAGTTAGACCACAACAAGTATTATGTGTTGTTTCTCCTCCTTCATTGTAAGAGAGTAAAAAAAAAAATTAAAGACTTTGCAATTATTGAAATTATCTTGTACGAGTCTTGAAATTCAATTTTGAGAATTCCACATGCATCTTTAGATGATAAAGCATCCTTGATTCTTGGAAATATGTTTCTCCCTACTTTTGTTTGTAGAGGCGAGCTTTGACAATTCTTATATATATTTTTTAGTGTACATGTGTTAGATTATGACACCTCGTTGCATCCGGACCGCCATGATCGCGTCATGTCACTAATCCGTGGGGAGGGTTATTCCTAATCTAGGCTTATCATTAATTAGGAAACACATTATCTTGAGGATCCTTATTTTTAGGCTTATTATTGGAAGCCTTGGCTGGCCTTCACTTGTTTTGGCAGAGCCATCAATGGCCGGCTATCCCCTTTCCATGTACAGCCCGGTACCATGGTTGCCCCCCCCCCCCCCAAAATGCTCCTCCTTCCTTATCTAGGGGGGGGGGGAATCTTCAGCCTATATTAGGGGCCTCAATCCCATGTTTTTGCAATACACAGGAATCCCATCCGAATCCCATCTTACACCACCAGTGAGGGAATAATTAGAGAGCATAGCGGCGGCGGCAGCAAGTGCGGCAGCAGGGCGGCGGTGGCGGCAGGGGCTCTCAAGCTGAAGTTTTCTTCCAGCAGGGCGGCGGCGGCATCAGGCGACCAGGAATCGGCGGCATCTGACTCGACCAGGTGGATCGAGTGTCTCGGCCACCATCGCAGTGGCGCAGCAGTCTCTCCAAGCGGAGCGACACTTGGTCGGGATTCATCTCGGCAGCCGACGTCGTCAGACGGTTCCAAGGCAGCGACAGTAGGCGGTTGATCCAGTTGGGATCAGCCTCAGGAGTGCAACAGCGGCGGTGGAAGAAACAGGAAAAAGACAAAGCGTTGTCGCCCGGCGACAGCGCTATCGCCGGCGATAGCTCCGAAGACAACATTTCAGCCCTGCAGATCCGGGCAGTTTCTGGTGGTGAACTTTGATATACATACTTTTTGTATCACTGTAATCTGTAACTCTCGATTTATTAGTGGATTTACTGGCACGCTCTCCCCGTGGATGTAGGAGTCCCCCTAACTCCGAACCACGTAAATTCTTTGTCGTCTGTGGTGCTTTGTGTGTGGATTTAAATTTTATTGCTATAACTTGCTCAAGCTCATCTTCCGTTGCATGATCCATAGCGAACCACCGTAGTCACGGATCCGGTCCCAATTGTATAACAATTGATATCAAAGCGAGGTTCGGATCCTTCGGACCCCGGTGAGCAAGTATGGCAGCAAAATTTGAAGTCCCGAAGTACGATGGCAAAATTAACTTTGGCTTGTGGCAAAAACGAGCCAAAGATGTTCTCGTCCAGCAGGGACTTCACAAGGCTCTCATTGGCAAGGAGAAGTCCGGGAAGACGGACGATGAATGAGATGAGCTAGATCTGAAGGCGATAAACACAATTCAATTGTGTCTGGCGGATGACGTGATGTATAACGTCATCGATGCAGAGAGTACTAAGGATTTGTGGAAGAAGCTGGAAGAGCTCTACATGTCCAAATCCCTCACTAATAAGTTGTACATTAAAAAATAACTCTACAACTTGAGGATGATGGAGGGCTCTCAGCTACTTGACCACATGAATGCGTTCAATAAGCTGATTTCCCAACTACGCAGCATGGACGTAAAGGTCGAAGAAGAAGACCAAGCGCTTTTTCTGTTGTCCTCTCTGCCAAGGAGTTTTGATCATCTTGTCACCACTATCCTTTATGGAAAAGATACCCTAAAGATGGAGGAAGTGATGACAACTTTGCTTTCAAATGAAGCGAGAAGCAAATCTGGGTCAAAGTCCAGTGAGGGTCTATTCGTTAAGAGCAGCAAACCAGCCCGAGGTAGATCGAGGGATAGGGGCAAGAAGGAGAATCGTTCTAGGTCGAAATCCAGGAGCAAGGATAACAAATGTCATTACTGCAAGGAGGAGGGACACTGGAAGATTAACTGCCCGAAGAGGAAGCTGAAGGGGAAAGACAAAGAGCCACAACAGGCGGCCGTGGCTTCAGACCCAGATAGCGATGCCGACGTCCTACATGTCTCACCCAGTCTCAACACTACTGACGCATGGATCCTGGACACCAGATGCTCATATCACGTGTGTCCTCACAAGGAGTGGTTCACCACATTCAAGGAATGCGACGGCGGTCGGGTATTGATGGGAAACGACTCGGAGTGCAGAACACTGGGAATTGGGAGCGTTAGAATCAAGATGTTCGACGGGACAATTAAGACTCTCACCGACGTTAGATATGTGCCTGATCTAAGGAAGAGTCTAATATCCCTAGGAACTTTGGAGGCGACAGGATGCTCCTACACCGGCGAAGACGGATATCTGAAAGTCAAGAGAGTCGCTCTAGTGGTTATGAAAGGAGAGCGCTCTGGCACTCTCTACAGATTGATCGACACCACAATTGTCGGTGATGCAGCAGTTGCAGCAACGTCAGATGAGGACTCATCCCTACTGTGGCATGACATGCTTGGCCATATGAGCGAGAGAGGACTGCTGGAGCTTCACAAGAAGGGCCTACTGAAGGGGGTCAAGACGTGCAAGTTAGAATTCTGCGAGACCTGCATTTTCAAAAAGCAACACAAGGTGAAGTTCGTGATGTCGAGCAAGCGGAGTAATCAGGTACTGGAGTATATTCACTCAGATGTCTGGGGGCTTGCCCCAGAATCTTCGCTTGGAGGGGCTAAGTACTTCGTGACCTTCATTGATGACTTCTCGAGAAAAGTCTAGATTTATATCCTGAAGAACAAATCTGAAGTCTTCGAGAAATTCAAAATATGGAAGACTAAGGTGGAGAAGCAGACCAGGAAGAAGGTAAAGTACCTCAGATCCGACAACCGCGACGAGTACACCTCAGCCGAGTTTTAGACTTACTGTGATCAGGAGGGCATCACTCACCACCTTACTATTCCCGGTACACCTCAGCAGAACGGCATCGTGGAAAGGATTTGCAGGATGCTGTTAGAAAGAGCTCGATGCATGTGTTTGTTCGCTGGCCTACCAATGTCCTTCTGGGCTGAAGCTATTAACACGGCGTGTTATCTAGTGAATCGATCCCCATCGATGTCACTGAATCTGAAATCGCCTCAGGAGGTTTGGCTAGGCAAGCCGGTCGATTATTCTGATATCCACATATTCGGTTGTCCTGTGTACACCCTAGTGCAAGACTCTGAAAAAGCCAAACTGGATGTTAAGTCCAAGAAGTGCATCTATCTGGGCAGAAAGGCCAGTACGAAGGGATTCAAGCTATGGAACCCCGACACGAAGAAGGTGGAGGTCAGACGTGACGTTATTTTCGATGAGGCTTCTATGCTGAAGAAGTCTCAGTCTCAGTCCAAAGAAATGTTGAAGACTCCAGTCACACCCCTGGAGGTGGAGCTGGAAACGAGCGACCAGGCTAACGACCATGGTGTTTTCCCCGTCCCGGAGAATGCTGATGCGGTGCAACCTACTGAAGTGGAGTCGTACTCCATTGCTAGAGAAAGGACGAGGAGAGAGGTCAGACTGCCTCTCAGGCTACAGGACACTGTAGAATATGCCTTTCAAGTGATCTCCTTAGACCCTGGGTCTTATCAAGAAGCTATGAAAAGAAGTGACAACTCGCAGTGGAAGGAAGCTATGCTGGAGGAGATAGACTCACTTCGAAAGAACCAGACTTGGGATCTGGTTAGCCTACCGAAAGGAGCTAAGGCAATCAGCTCCAAGTGGGTATTTAGGAAGAAGGAGTCCACTTCTGGGAAGGACCAGTGGAGATACAAGGCAAGATTCGTGGCTAAGGGTTTCACACAGAAGAAAGGAGTTGATTTCGACGAAATCTTCTCACCCGTCATAAAGCACTGTTCCATACGGGTGTTACTTGCTATAGTAGCATTGTGGGACTTGGAGCTGGAGCAAATGGACGTGAAGACAACGTTTCTTCATAGCAACTTAGAAGAGGAGATCTACATTCTGTAGCCTGAGGGGTTCATCAAACCAGGTAACGAGAAAAAAGTGTACAAGTTAAAGAGATCTCTCTACGGTCTAAAACAGGCTCCGAGAATGTGAAATAAGAGGTTCGACATGTTCATGACCTCACAGGGCTTCAGCAGAAGCCAGTTCGACAGTTGTGTCTACTACAAGTTCCTCGCAAATGAGGACATTCTGATTCTGATGTTATATGTCGACGACATGCTGATCGCTTGCAAATCAACTCGGGAGATTCAATTACTGAAGCAGAAGCTGCATGCTGAGTTCGAAATGAAGGATCTGGGTCACGCACAAAAAATTCTTGGAATGGAAATCAAGAGGAACAGAAAGCGAGGCATGCTTTGGCTTTCCCAAACAGGTTATATTCAGAAGGTGCTGGAGAAGTTCAGTATGATGGAGTCTAAACATGTTGTCACTCCTCTCAGGCAATAGTTTAGACTGTCATCACAGCAGTGTCCAGACACCGAGGAGGAACGCCAAAAGATGCTCAAGGTGTCGTACGCTAGTGAGGTAGGATGTTTGATGTACGGCATGATCTATACAAGACCAGATATAGCTCAGGTTGTGAGCGTTGTTAGCAGGTATATGAGGAATCCGGGGCGACAGCATTGGGAAGCCGTCAAGTGGATTCTAAGGTACATGAGAGGAACTCCCAACGTCGGATTAGTATTTCAGAAGAGCCAGGATGTCCGTACGCTAGAGGTCTACGTTGACTCCGACTACGTCGGCGACCTCGATAGAAGAAGATCTACTTCCGGGTACATCTTCCTTCTAGGTGGGGGTCCCATCAGTTGGAAAGCCACTTTCCAGGATATCGTGGCTATATCCACGACGGAGGCAGAATATATCGCTGCAGTAGAAGCTGCAAAGGAAGCCATCTGGCTCAAAGGTCTCGCAAAAGAACTTAGGATTTCTCAGGAGGCGGTGAAGCTGCACTGTGATAGTCAGAGTGCGATTTGTCTGGCCAAAGACCCGGTCTATCATGTCAGGACAAAACACATTGATGTGCGCTACCACAAATTGAGGGAGTTCGTCGCTGGCGGAGACATTCAGCTGCTGAAGGTGCCCACGGAGGACAATATCGCGGACATGCTAACCAAACCCGTGACGGGAGTCAAGTTCAAGCACTTCCTTGACTTGGCTCATATTTGCGCATGTTGATTGGGGCGACCCTAGGGAGAGGGGGTTCATAGTCTCCATCAGGGTAGATCCCAGCCATAGCTGGAGTTACACTCGTGACTCGAGGTGTCAAGGTGGAGATTGTTAGATTATGACACCTCGTTGCATCCGGACCGCCATGATCGCGCCATGTCACTAATCCGTGTGGAGGGTTATTCCTAATCTAGGCTTATCATTAATTAGGAAACACATTATCTTGAGGATCCTGATTTTTAGGGTTATTATTGGAAGGCTTGGCTGGCCTTCACTTATTTTGGCAGAGCCATCAATGGCCGGCTATCCCCTTCCCATGTACAGTCTGGTACCATGGTTGCCCCCCCCCTCTAAATGCTCCTCCTTCCTTATCTAGGGGGAGAATCTTCAGCCTATATTAGGGGCCTCAATCCCATGCTTTTGCAATACACAGGAATCCCATCTTAATCTCATCCGACACCACCAGTGAGGGAATAATTAGAGAGCATAACGGCGGCGGCAGCAAGTGTGGCAACAGGGCGGCGGTGGCGGCAGGGGCTCTCAAGCTGAAGTATTCTTCCAGCAGGGCGGCGACGGCATCAGGCGACCAGGAAGCGGCGGCATCTGACTCGACCAGGTGGATCGAGTGTCTCGGCCACCATCGCAGCGGCGCAGCAGTCTCTCCAAGCGGAGCGACACTTGGTCGGGATTCATCTCGGCAGCCGACGACGTCAGATGGTTCCAAGGCAGCGGCAGCAGCGACAGCAGCCGGCTGATCTAGTTGGGATTAGCCTCAGGAGTGCAACAGCGGCGGCGACAGAACCAGGAAGAAGTCAGAGCGCTGTCGCCCGGCGACAGCGCTATCGCCGACGATAGCTCCGAAGACAGCATTTCAGCCCTGCAGATCCAGGCAGTTTCTGGTGGTGAACTTTGATATACATACTTTATGTATCACTGTAATATGTAACTCTCGATTTATTAGTGGATTTACTGACGCGCTCTCCCTGTGGATGTAGGAGTCCCCCTAACTCCGAACCACGTAAATTCTCTGTCGTCTCTGGTGCTTTGTGTGTGGATTTAAATTTTATTGCTATAACTTGTTCAATCTCATCTTCCGTTGCATGATCCACGGCGAACCACCGTAGTCGCGGATCCGGTCCCAATTGCATAACATACATGTTCACTTGAGTTTATTCCCATCCATATATTGGATTGGTGACCGTACATGTATCTTGTGATCTTGTTGTTTGTAGAGAAGGCAGGTGACAATTACTATCATTTAACTGCATTGTTCTTCGAACATATAGTTTGTAAAGTCAAATATGAGCAAAATCGTATTGCATGGGGAGCTTCTAGCTACTTTCACAAGTATTCTAATCTTTTGTTGAATTACTGACAAAGTTTTTTTTTTGTAGTTCAGTTTTTCAATGGTTCTGAGATTTATTGGAGCCTTACCGTGTCGAAGGTTTTATTAAAGAACATTGTTGTGGACTAACTCGACGTTCCGGTCGGGGCGAAATTACTGGATCGTCTTAGCTCTCGGAATGGTCGAGAGCGCACACAGCCAAAAGAGTATGTTGATTGTACACAAGCAGTTTTAACGTGAAAAAATCTCTCAACTACGTAAAAAATCACGTGACCGGATCTGTGCCGGTCAAAATCCAATATTTTCTAGAGGTTACAGCCGGTTTGTGAAGTCGAGGGTGACATGCCACCTCTGGTTACAATTAGCGGGTGAGAGAACACTTTGCACGCGACGAACGACTAGAGCTGTCACGGTTCTGGTTCGGTTCCGGTTCTACTAAAACCGTAAACCAAACCGCTAAGGTAACAGTTCTTTAAATTAGAACCAAAATCTTATTTGGTTTGACCGGTTACGGTTCTGGTTCCGGTTCTAGAATAATTTTTAGAACCGTCATTTCAACGGTTCCGGTTACGGTTCAACAATAACCAAAACCAAACCGGCTGCTAACGGTTCGGTCCGGTTCTATGCAGTTTGGTTCGGTTCCAATCGGTTCCAAGTATAATCAAAACTAAATTTGGCGAAATGAATTGGGGAGGTCAAAAATAAAAAACCGAAGGGGATATGTAAATCCGTTCGGTTTTTTTGAAGGACTTCGAAGTCCGGGGCCCGGGCGTAGGAATTTTGCATTACTACAAGTGAGATTACTTTGTTGTGTAATATAGTAAGTAGCGCTGAAAGTTAAAAACTGAAATCACAAAATTGCACAATACCGCACTGATTTTAAACCGCACAGATTTTAAACCGTACTAAATGGTTTGGTTGTACAGTGGCTTCGTTGATTGTAAAACAATATAGTTTGCAGTGCTGTTTTTGGCGGTGCAAAATTGACAAAACCGTGCACATCATTTTCTTCGAGAGGGCATGATATTCCAATCATCGTCAATAACTACAAGTTTAATTATTTCAAGAAAATGTATGAGTAAAATTGAAAATATATTATATAATAGTGTACAAATCGAAACAGTACCGCAAAAACCGACTCCAAACCGCACCAATTTCAAACCACACTGCACAGTTTTGATGTGATATGATTTTGTTCGGTACCAAACCAACCACTTTGAGTGCAATTGTGATTTGGATCAAATTGCGTCAGTTTCACTCATACTAGTAGGTATAGATATTATAAATAGATTTTTTTAAAAAATAACAATATAATAAATTTTTATTATTAATAAACTATAATAATAAACGGGTTGCGGTTCAGTTCTGCTTCGGTTCGGTTCGGATCAGGTATAAAAATCTTGGAACCGTTTGAGACTTATATGTTGCGGTTCCTGTTCCGGTCCGGATAATAAAATGAAAGAACCACACCCGGACCAATGATGTTTACGGTTCCAAAATTCAAACCGGAACCTAAATAATTCGCGAACGGTTCGGTTCGGTTCTTTGCGGTTCCGATTCGGTTCCGATTCGGTTTTCGGTTTTAAGTGACAGATCTACGGACGACAGCCGTCGTGCCGAGAGTTATTACAGATTGCGTTTTGCGTCGGTGGTCTTCGGATAGCGACTTGCTGATTCTGGATGGGAGGCGGAACACTTGATCTTGCAGTTACTAAGTCGGTTAGGACTTGGACAATTTGGCTTTTCCGGGTGGTTGTGACTTGACCGGCTCGTGGTTCGGGTGTGGCTAGGAGGCGGCTCGAACATGGCTGATAGGTGTCTTATAAGAGGAAACTGACAGAGCTTCGACCCGAAGAAGACTCCGAAGAAAAGGATCAAAAAAGATGAGAAATGAGGAGACCCGGGGCTCCTATTATAGGCTCCGGGCGGGGTTACGGTGGTTATGTGGGTATCCGCACACCGTAACCACCATTATAAATATTTTTCCTATAATTTTAGATGTGTGTATCCTGCTATTTGGAGACCGCCATTAATAAATAATAAAATATTTATTAAATTCTCACACTAACCTGGTGGTTAGTGGGTGGTTACGCGCAGATCGAACGGCCGAGTACGCTCCCTACTAATCAAACGACGAGAGCGGGCCTCCACGGGCGGGCGGCTAAATTGTCGTCAAGTTCACCAGTGAGGGAGGGCCGCCGATGGGGGCCGGGATGGAGCGGCCGCTCTCCTGGGCCTCCCGCCGTCGGCCGAGGGAGGGGGCGGTTGGGGCGGCCTCGCCCTTGGCCACTGGCGGCCGAGGCAAGGGGCGGCCGCTCCTTTGGCCACTAGCGGCCAAGGAGAGTGGTGGCTTGGTCGGCCATCCCCCTTGGCCGCACGGGCGGCCGGGCGTGGGGGCAGCCGATGCAGCCTCCCCTTAAATTCCCCCACTAACAGGGGCGGGCGACCGGCATCCGGGGAGGAGGTCGACCGCCCCCCGCCGGTGAGGTGTGGTGGTTCCTCATCATGCAGAGTGGGATCGACGAGCGGGGGATCGAGTGTCGTGTTCATGTGCGCGGTCAAACCCATGATCCCACTCTTTTTGTGTGGAGATCTTGGGTGTGTGGATATGTGCTTCCCTTATTTTCTATAAAATGGGGTTCATCCGCAACAATTCCCCCCTCCCCCCAGATCCTTGTTGCACGAGGTCATTTTGGACGAAGAAAAACAAGGATCTTGTCTTGCTTATTTTTATAGTGGCGATGGTGGCAAATGATGACGGACTTGCGCTCTCGAGCGGTTGCGCCCTGCAAACTCGGGTAAAAAATGTTAGTATCTATTTTATGAAGTAGGAAACACGATGACCGTGCCTAATGATGCCCGCGAACAGACTCTTATGTGGGTGGTTGGTTCGATGAGTCGATCGCCGCAGGCTTGCTTAGGTAGGCAAGTGCACCTATCGCAAGTAATATAGAATATTCGGGGGAATACCCAGATCGTAAATTTCCCGAGAACGGGTTGATATCCCTGCTGCTCCGAAAGCACTATTATTTTACCGAAATAGTTGTTTGTTGATTTTAGCTAAAATAGGACGAAAATAGATTAAGATTAAAGACGATAAAGAGATAACACTCGGTATCGAATTATGTTAGGATTAAAAATAGATTTGAATAACTAGAGATCTAAAGTTTCAATTTAATTAAAGCGGAAACTTGGCCGTGGAGGTTCCAAAATAATGAGCTCACCTATCTCTAGGAATATTGCTCACCTGAACATTAAGACTATTCGACCGGGCTCTCGTCTGACGAAGGATTCCTCTTAATGCCTGCAGTACGCTAAGAACCCCGCTATTGGGTGGGGAACCCAATCCGGTAGAGTTAGCGCGCCTCCTCTCTTGAGGGTTAGTGCGAAACTCTCTTTACATAGGGGTGATCAGTACATACGCACGGCCTCTCGGCTAGCTAGTGTATGGATAACGAAAATAGAACTCACACATCGATATGTGGTTCTACGCGTCGTTAACCCGGGATAAACCTTAAATTTTTAATTAAATAGAAAAATAAGAACTTTAGTTATTTAAAACATTTTTTATATCCCAATGCTCTTCGATACCGAGGGCTAAAAACGATTAGCCACTCATCGGAATGGAGATAGCTTATGAGTTTGGTTAGGCGAGCGTTCTAAACTATTCGCTGAAGGGTTATAAAAAGAATATAAGAAAAGCAAGATAACCTAATATTAGAAAAAATATTACAAATAAACACACCCGAACTTATCCAAACACATAATAAAGAGACAGAAATAAAACTAAGTTACAAGTAGGAGAAAATTACATAATTGAAATTGCAAGTCTCACTCAAATGAGTAGACGGGAAATATAAGCTGAAAATTTGCAAGTCCTACTCAAACGAGTATGACTGAAATGAAAGCAAGTCCTACTCAAACGAGTAGGCGGAAATAAATGCGATTACAAGTCCATCTCAAATATTTATATGGAAATAAAGTCCGGTCATTTAACTCCTAGCGAGTAGGCGAAAGATAAAATCCTGCCATTTAACTCAAATGAGTATGCGGTAAATAAAAGCTGAAAATTACAAGTCCCACTCAAACGAGTATGAGAGAAATGAAGTCCGGCCATTTAACTCCTAGCGAGTAGGCGGAAAATAAAAACAACAAGTCCTACTTAAATAAAGTCCAGCCATTTAACTCAAATGAGTAGGCGGAAAAATAGAAACAACAAGTCCTACTTAAATAAAGTCCATCCATTAAACTCAAATGAGTAGGCAGAAAATAGAAACAACACACACTTGCTGAAATGAAAACACACACTTGCATTAATAAAAAAAAAACACACACACACACACACACACACACACACATGACAGAAAATGAGATACTCACACTGCAGAAAGTAAATACTCACACTTGCAAATCCTACTCAAATGAGTAGGTGAAAAATTAAAGACACGTCATTTAACTTTTTAACGAGTAGGCGGAAAAAATGCGCACACGCACACACTCTACATAATTGGAGAAATCAATAAACGTATCTCATACACGCACGCACGCAGACGAAAAAATTAAGAAAATCAAAGGTATCGAAAAATTAAAATAACTGCATTTCTACCGCTAGAATGCCGTAGAAATGCATAAAAAGGCAAAATAAAAATTATTTGAGCAAAGAGTTTTCAAAATAAGGTGAGAAAAGCAAGTGCTTGAAAAAATTAAAACGTTTGTATTTTTACCGTTAGATTTTGACGGAAATGCATAAAAAATATAAATAAAAATTGTTTGAGCAAAAATCTTTTACGTATTTGCTAAAATCAAAGTTGTTGAAAAACTAAAATTACGCATTATACATTATTATAGATTTGTAAAAAGATCTAAAAAGTGGAGGAAAGCTAAAAAAAGCAACTATTTTAAAATCGAAACTAAGAAAAATCTAAGTTAAGAGGAATGAAAACCACCTTTTTTATCGTTTTACAAGTTGATAAGAACGAATATGGAAGCATAAAAATCCTAAGTCTAACCAATTTTAAAGAGTATGATAAGGAAACGGCTAAAAGTTTTGCTAAAAATGAAAGTATAACAAAAAGTTTTTCGTTTTAAAACATTAATTTCGTAATTTTAAGCTCATACACGCACAAACGCAATATGAAAATGAAAACAAAAGTACATAAGATTGATGAAAAGGAGGTCTTCAGAGACATTCCAAAGCTTTGTAAGGATAAGAAAAATAACGATTTTATTAACAAAACAGGTTGATTACAAAAGCTTAAACAAACAAACTTAAGAAGGAGGAGGGAGGGAAGTCCTTACATAACACTAATGCAAGCTCCAAACGGCAGCCCTTGTCAACAAAATGGTTCAAAAATTTGGAACCCTTAACTCATACAGCAGCTGGCCTTTTATAGGCAAAATTTTCCAGGTACACGCCCTCTGACACAAGCGTGCCAGGGGGCGTGTCACTACTATTCAAATGACGGCGGTGATTCGACTGGAGATTTGACATTGCGGCTGAAAACGCATGTAACAACCCAATTTTTATCAGCAGGCAAATTTTTGGGTGACACGGCCTGGGACACAGGCGTGTCCCAGGGCGTGTCCTACTTGGGTGCGAGTCATCGCGAGATAGACGAAAGTCATTCGACGAATAGTGTTCTGCAGGAACACGCCAGGCGACACGGGCGTGTCGCCTGGACGTGTCTCCTTGCGTTCGACGAAAGTTGCTCGACGATCGTCGAGTGTCGAGATGTGGTCGACGTTTGTCGAGTGCTGTGAACACAGCCTGTGACACGGGCGTGTCCCTTTGGTTCGACGAACTCAGCCCGACGACTTTGAGCTGGGGCGTGTCGAGTGTCGTGTATGGGCACACGGCCTGGGACACGAGCGTGTCACAGGCCGTGTGAGTCTCAGGTGATTTTGAGATTTTTCAGCCTGATGAACACGACCACAGACACGGGCTTGTCTAAAGACGTGTCGGGTGACACGGCCCAAGACACGGGTGTGTCACATGAGCGTGTCACTGGTTTGGATAAGTCGATTGAGCACCGCTTAGGGAACACGGCCACAGACATGAGCGTGTCATAGGCCGTGTCAGGCAAAATGTATAATGTTTTGGTGAAATTGTGGCCATCCATTCCTTCAGCCTGGATCCAAGGGCTGATAGGCCACCCTGTCTTCTTAAGGCCGAGAATGGGTTGGGGAAACTCATTTGGCTTTTGCCTTTCTCTTACTACGCTTCTAGAGAGAGAGAAAGAGAAAGGAAGAAGGAGGAGGAGGAAAGGGGGCTGATCACCGGTGGTGCTGCGGTTTACCGACGAGAGATCTGATGCCGACATTGCGAAGGAAAAGCTCTTGTGAGTCGTTCAAGCCAGCTTAGAGCTCATGGCACCAAAGAGGTCTTCAAGAGTAACGACTGTTCTTCTTAGCCATGTGAAGGCTTCCTTTTGGCATATGTTTGTGATTCCCCCACCAAGAGGTGGCTGATTTTGGGAGTCTTTGGGTGGATTCATGAAACCCCCTTTGTTGGCATATAGATCCGGAAATGGAGTACGGAATAAGCATGATATGTGAAGCCCATCTAGACAGGTTGGTCTGGATTGGTGATGTTGCATATGAACCGGAGAAGACTCCGTGATAAACGTGTCATTGAAGGAGTCAACAGATTATGCCTGTGACGGGTAGTCGCAGGAAGTACTGGAGTGGTAGTCCAGGAAAATATCCGTGTTATGCTTGTGTTATTGGGTCGTACCTGTGAACGAGTAACAGGAAGTACTGGTGTGACCAGGAAAGGCCCTTTTGTGTTGCTTGATGTCGTAGGTGGTACCTGTGAAGAGAGTCGCAGGAAGTACTGGTGTGCCCAGGAAAGCCCCCTGACATTTGTGATATTGCGATGTCGTACCTGTGAACGAGTAACAGGAAGTACTGGTGTGCCCAGGAAAGACCCGCTGATGTTATGAGAGAATGGGTGTAATAGAAATACCCAAGCTTGAATGCCAGAACAGAATCAGTGAGACCTACCCGCGCCTTTATATAGCCGTGAGTACGCCGTGCTCGGTGATGGCAAGGCGATTTGAGCAACGGTGGGTGGAGGATCCGACCTGCGTTATGTCCGTCCGATGTGAGACCAGAAGGTGCGGTTTGTTGGAGCGCATAGCAAGAGTCTTAGGCTTACGTGACGTGATACAATGGGGGGCTAAGGGCCAATCCCGGTTCACTAAGACTATAGAACTCCGGCTGCACGTCATGGAGTAAATGCTCAAGAGAGTTACCGTTGGGTTGTGACCCTGATACGGTGGTGGGCAACTGATTTGCCAGTATACCAAGAATGTGCCCTGAGTGCACGGACCGTTGGGCCGGGTGGCTAACGGTTGTGATGGCATGTGTGCGTGAAAGCACATCATATGAAATATATTGCCATGCTTGTGATATGATATGCCTGCAGGAAAGATTACCGCTGCCCCGAGAAAAGGGGTAGGGTCGTTATACTTTGGTCAGCTGAATGCTGACCGTTGCCTCTGTTTGCCACCCTTGGGTGGATTGTCCATGTACAGGTGCTGGAGAGCCAAGCGGGACGCATAAAGGTTGATGTCCCTGCTGTTGTTGCTGTTGTTGCTGGCCCTCGAAGGCTTTTTGGAATGAATGGTGTGATTTCTTTTGATGTAGCCGGCCTGCGTGCCAATGTTGGGGCCACTGTTTGAAAGCCTTGTAAGGTCATAAGGCCAATGATGTTTACATGTTGTAAGACATTTCTATTATATATACAACGTGGAGTTGTTTTATATGTTGGACATTCAAGTGTGGAGTTCAAGTGTTAGTATAGGCTTCCGCTAGAATGTAGTGTGTTAAGATGCGCTGCGCTACTCTGATATCCTTACGTAACGTTTCTGCCTATTTTGTGATATATGTTGTGGGGACCCGGCCGGACCTTCTAGTATATACCATCTGAACGGATGGGGTTGTTATATTTTTGGTATCAGAGCCATGTTTCGATCCTAGGACCTGTGGGTTATGGGCCAAACTGAACGTACCAACAGAACGATGGAGGACATGCTCCGAATGTGCGCCCTCAACTTCGGAAAGAGATGGGAAGATCATTTCTATATGGTGGAGTTTGCGTATAATAACAGCTACCAGGCGAGCATCGGGATGGCACCATACGAAGCTCTATATGGACGGAAGTGCCGTACTCCCTTGGCTTGGGTAGAAGCGGGCGAAGCTCGAGTGTATAAACCAAATGAGGTTGATGAAGCAAATTCAACCATACGAACAATTCGAGAGAGGCTACTGATAGCCCAAGATCGTCAAGCAAAGTACTACAATGCCAGCACCGGAACGTGGAATTTGCGGTTGGCGATTGGGTATACTTGAAGATCAATCCCTTCAAAGGTGTCTCCAGGATTCGACGTTTGAAAAAGTTGAGTCCAAGATTTTTGGGTCCATTTGAAGTGGTTGAACGAGTTGGAGAAGCGGCATATCGGCTAGCTCTGTCGGCAGACTTGCGTGGATTACATGATGTATTTCACATCTCGGTGCTTCGGAAGGCCGTTAAAGATCCAACTCAAGTGATCGCGGAAGATCGTGTGTCGGTGGAATATGGGCTAACAACGAGAGTTAGACCCATTCAGATCGAGGATCGAGCCGAGAAACAGTTGCGGAACAAGACGGTCGGCATGGTTAAAGTCCTGTGGGACAACTGCGGCCGTGAGGAACTTACATGGGAGCGAGAGCAAACCATGCAGAGGAGTTTCCCGAGCTGTTTCTGTAATCCGTAGAGCGAATGTTGTTGTAACATGAGAATTGGAATGTTATAACTATTTGGTTGCTGATTGCTGGTTGCCTTCCTATGTACTAATTTCGAGGACGAAATTTTTGTAGGATGGGAGAGTTGTAACAGCCCAATTTTTATCAGCAGGCAAATTTTCGGGTGACACGGCCTGGGACACGGGCGTGTCCCAGGACGTGTCCTTCTTGGGTGTGAGTCATCGCGAGATCGACGAAAGTCGTTCGACGAACAGTGTTCGACAGGAACACGCCAGGCGACACGGGCGTGTCGGGAGGGTGTGTCTCCTTGCGTTTGACAAAAGTTGCTCGACGATCGTCGAGTGTCGAGATGTGGTCGACGTTTGTCGAGTGTAGTGAACACGGCCTGTGACACGGACATGTCACAGGGCGTGTCCCTTTGGTTTGACGAACTCAGCCCGACGACTTTCAGCTGGGGCGTGTAGGGTATCGTGTATGGGCACACGGCCTGGGACACGAGCGTGTCACAGGGCGTGCGAGTCTCGGGTGATTTTGAGATTTTTCAGCCTGATGAACACGACCACAGACACGGGCATGTCTGAAGACGTGTCGGGTGACACGGCCCAGGACATGGGTGTGTCACATGGGCGTGTCACTGGTTTGGATAATTCGGTTGAGCACCGCTTAGGGAACACGACCACAGACACGGGCGTGTCATAGGCCATGTCAGGCAAAATGTATAATGTTTTTGTGAAATTGTGTCCATCCATTCCTTCAGCCTGGATCTAAGGGTTGAGAGGCCTCCCTGTCTTCTTAAGGCCGAGAATGGGTTGGGGAAACTCATTTGGCTTTTGCCTTTCTCTTACTACGCTTCTAGAGAGAGAAAGAGAAAGGAAGAAGGAGGAGGAGGAGGAAAGGGGGCTGATCACCGGTGGTGCTGCGGTTTACCGACGAGAGATTTGAGGCCGACGTTGCGGAGGAAAAGCTCTTGTGAGTCGTTCAAGCCATCTTAGAGCTCATGGCACCAAAGAGGTCTTCAAGGGTAATGACTTTTCTTCCTAGCCATGTGAAGGCTTCCTTTTGGCATATGTTTGTGATTCCCCCACCAAGAGGTGGCTGATTTTGGGAGTCTTTGGGTGGATTCATGAAACCCCCTTTGTTGGTATATAGATCCGGAAATGGAGTACGGAATAGACATGCTGTGTGAAGCCCATCTGGATAGGTTGGTCTGGATTGGTGATGTTGCATACGAACCGGAGAAGACTCCGTGATAAACGTGTCGTTGAAGGAGTCAATGGATTATGCCTGTGACGGGTAGTCGCAGGAAGTACTGGAGTGGTAGTCCAGGAAAATATCCATGTTATGCTTGTGCTATTGGGTCGTACCTGTGAACGAGTAACAGGAAGTACTGGTGTGACCAGGAAAGACCCTTTTGTGATGCTTGATGTGGTAGGTGGTACCTGTGAAGTGAGTCACAGGAAGTACTGGTGTGCCCAGAAAAGACCCTTGACATTTGTGATATTGCGGTGTCGTACCTGTGAACGAGTAACAGGAAGTACGGGTGTGCCCAGGAAAGACCCGCTGATGTTGTGAGAGAATGGGTGTAATAGAAATACGCAAGCTTGAATGCCAGAACAGGATCAGTGAGACCTACCCGCGCCTTTATATAGCTGCGAGTACACCATGCTCGGTGATGGCAAGGCGATTTGAGCAACGAGGGATGGAGGATCCGACCTGCGTTATGTCCGTCCGACGTGAGACCAGAAGGTGCGGTCTGTTGGAACGCATAGCAAGAGTCTTAGGCTTATGTGCCGTGATACAATGGGGGGCTAAGGGCCAATCCCGATTCACTAAGACTATAGAACTCCGGCTGCATGCCATGGAGTAAATGCTCAAGAGAGTTACCGGTTGGTTGTGACCCTGATACGGTGGTGGGCAACTGATTTGCCAGTACACCAAGAATGTGCCCTGAGTGCACGGACCGTTGGGTCGGGTGGCTAACGGTTGTGATGGCATGTGTGCGTGAAAGCACATTATATGAAATATATTGCCATGCTTGTGATATGATATGCCTGCAGAGAAGATTACCGCTGCCCCGAGAAAAGGAGTAGGGTCGTTATAATTTGGTCAGCTGAATGCGGACCGTTGCCTCTGTTTGCCACCCTTGGGTGGATTGTCGTTGTACAGGTGCTGGAGAGCCAATCGGGATGCATAAAGATTGATTTCCCTGTTGTTGTTGCTGTTGTTGCTGGCCCTCGAAGGCTTTTTGGAATGAATGGTGTGATTTCTTTTAATGTGGCCGGCCTGCGTGCCAATGTTGGAGCCACTGTTTGAAAGCCTTGTAAGGCCATAAGGCCAATGATGTTTACATGTTGTAATACATTCCTATTATATATACAATGTGGAGTTGTTTTATATGTTGGACATTCAAGTGTGGAGTTCAAGTGTTAGTATAGGCTTCCGCTAGAATGTAGTGTGTTAAGATGCGCTGCGCTACTTGATATCCTTACGTAACTTTTCTGCCTGTTTTGTGATATATGTTGTGGGGCCCCGGCCGGACCTTCTAGTATATACCATCTGAACGGATGGGGTTGTTACAACGCAGCGGTCACGCCCCAGGTCACGGGCATGATGGTGGGCGTGTCGACACTATTCATCATCTGATTTCGACGATTTGATGGCGTTGTTGACTTCGGGACGTCCACGTGGATGTCACGCCCCATGTTACGGGCGTGACGGTGGGCATGTCGGGGAGGTTGAAGTGGGCATCGTTTACGCCGAAAGGTCGCCGGCGGCGGTTTGTCGGCCAGGTGGAGGAGTCACGTGGCGGTCACGCCCTAGTTCACGGGCGTGACGCTGGGCGTATCGGGTTAGTCTCGACAAATGTCGAGAGCGTTGTGTCGAGACTGGAAGCCTTGATCGTCGATCGGGAATGACACGGGCGTGTCTAGTTGGCTGACACGGGCGTGTCTGGTTGGTCGACGAATGTATAAAAACTTACCGTAAGAGGAATGAAATCCAAAACCTGACACGCCCGTAAAACTAAACAAAAATTCAAAAAAAAAACGATAATAAATCAAAAACACAAAAAATGATAAAAACTCTTAAAATCCAAAAAATGTTTTGAAACAAATAAATCAAATATTCCATTTCTTGATCTTTTTGCAATCCACAAATTTTGTTTTGAGTTTATTTATGTGTGAATTTTATTAATTCAAAAAATACGGATGACCGGACAAACGCTCTAGAATTTGTTCTAGGAAAGGTAGTGGGAAATGATCCTTACAGGTGGCGTCATTTAGTTTTCTATAATCGATGCACACCCGCCAACCCGTAATAGTACGAGTTGGGACGAGTTCATTATGCTCGTTTTCCACTACGGTAAGACCGCCCTTTTTGGGCACCACGTGAACGAGACTAACCCATGTACTATCTGAAATAGGATAAATAATCCTCGCATCTAATAATTTAATAATTTCGTCCTTAACAACGTCTTTCATGTTTGTATTAAGTCGATGATGCGGCTGAATGGTTTTGCGGCAATTATCGAGAAGAAAAATCTTATGGGTGCAGAAAAAAGGGTTAATCCCTTTTAGATCAGAAATTTGTCACGCAATTGTGTGGCGATGTTTAAGCAAAACTCCCAATAAATCGGAAGTCTCTGATTCGCTTAAATGCGAAGAAATGATAACGGGAAGGGTATCATTGTTTCCCAAAAAAGCGTATTTTAGTGAATCGGGTAGGGGTTTGAGGTCTAGGATGGGCAGTTCTTCTAGGGAGGTTTTAATTCCTATGTCTTTCTTACCAATTGGTTCGAAAGGCAAGTCTATAGAGGCATCCTCATCGCATTTAAAATTTTCGAGCGCATATATATCGTCGTTTAAAAATATTGACTCGAAAATGGGAGAAGAACAATCTCCGAAAAAGGTATCTAAATTATAACAGAAATCGCCACTCGATGACGAGTCTCCTATGGAGGGATTAATAGAGAAAGTAACTTCGTCATCTCCTACCCGAAGGAGGAGACGACCGTTACTGACATAAATTAATGCGCGGGAGGTGGCGAGAAAAGGGCGACCGAGTATAATTGGTACATCAGTGTCCTCCTCGATGTCCAAGATGACGAAGTCTACCGGAAAGATAAACTTATCAACTCGGACAAGTACGTCCTCCACTACCCCGACGGGAAACTTAACCGAGCGATCCGCTAATTGGATTCGCATTTTAGTAGGGGTCGGAGTGCCCAAACCTAATTTTTGAAAGAACGAGAACGACATCAAATTAATGCTCGCGCCTAAATCTGCAAGAGCGTATTTTACGAATATATTGTCAAAAGGGCACGGGATGGAAAATCGTCCCGGGTCATTTCTTTTAAGGGGCAATTTATTCGTAAGAGCCGCTGAGCAGTGAGCATTCAGAGAAATATGCAAAATATTTTCTAATTTTTTGTTTATTGGAAAGAAGTTGTTTTAAGTATTTCACATATTTAGGCATCTGCGAGATTGCGTCACAGAAGGGAACATTAATATGAATTTGTTTTAATAATAAAATAAATTTTTCGTATTGCGCGTCCTTATGCTCACTATCGAGCTTGTGTGGATATGACAAGGGCGTTTTAATAATTTTTTCATTTAAGATTTGTAAAGGCGGCGTAATCGAAGAAGGGGGAAGAGGGGTCGGAGGTGAAATATGTACCTGCGGATCGGTCCGTTTTGGATCGATCACCTCCTTTCCGCTACGGAGGGTTATATCGTTGATATTCTCCCACGGATTGGGCTCCGTGTTTCCCGGCAGTGCCCCGAGCGCGCGCTCGGACATCATTCGCGCTAGCTGTCCAACCTGGAGTTCTAAGTTTTTTAGCGATCCGGTGATGCTCCCGATATTTGACTCGTTGGAAGCAATATATTTAGAAAAATTCTCCTCCATCGGGGAGAGTTTTGGAAGAGGGGGAGGCGGCAAAAATCTGGGCGCGAAAGAATTGGGCGGGCACTGCGCATTATTTGCATTGCTCCATGAGAAGTTGGGGTGGTTCCCCCAACCCGGATTATAGTTATTACTATAAGGGTTATTGTTGGGGTTGAAGGAAGGTCGCCCAGCATTTCCCATGTAGTCTACGAATTCATTGACTACGCCGGCATTAGGGGGAATCGCCCAAGGCGGAGTGGTGGAGGCAGCAGACATCTCCGCCACCTGCTTCGTCAACCTTTCAACTTGAAGGGCTAAGTGGGCAGTGGCATCCACTTCGAAGAGGTCAGCCGCCTGCTTGGGACGTCCCCGCGGGACGTTCCATTGGTAGGCGTTCATAGCCATCTCTGCAATAAGAGCTTGGGCAGCCTCGGGAGTCTTATTATTCAAGGTACCCCCGGCAGCCACGTCAATCATTTGACACGTCTGATAGTTAAGCCCATTATAGAAGATTTGGACCTGGAACCACGCAGGCAGCGCGTGGTGCGAACACTTGCGGAGAAATTCTTTAAAGCGCTCCCAAGTCTCAAATAGAGACTCGGAATCGTTCTGCACGAACGAAGAAATGTCCGCCCGCAACATTGCAGTTTTGGCGGGCGGAAAATACTTCGTTAAGAACCATTCCGCAAGCTCGGCCCAGGGGGTGATACATCCTCGTGGGAGGGAATTCAACCACGCCTTAGCTTTGGATCTGAGGGTGAATGAAAAAAGGCGCAAACGAATGATGTCATCAGTGACGCCATTAATCTTAAAGGTATCGCAAATTTTCAAAAAAAATTAGACAAATGAACGTTCGGGTCCTCATCCGGCAGTCCATCGAACTGCACAGCATTTTGGATCATTTGGATAATGCTCGATTTGATCTCAAAATTATTGTTCATCACCGTCGGGCGAACAATACTGGACTCAGTATCGTCCAAATTCGGTCGGGCGTAATATAACATTGTACGCTCGACGGCCGCGTTCGGATTGGGGTCGGCCATAACAACGACAGAGGTTTCTTCGATGGATTCTTCGGGATCCAAAGAGGGATTTCGGCGTTGAGACCGAATACGCGCAAGTGAGTGTTCGATCTCAGGATCGAAATCCAAATTTTCGGACTCCGAAGGCTGTCCACGGGTCATACACCCTAAAATAGAAAGTATAAAAATAACTTCTTCTTTTTTATTTTGAAGCAAAGTTTTTAACTTTCTTTTTAGTTGTTTAGAAATAAAGGTAAATGTAATAGACTTTGGATTCGAAATAACAACTCAAAGAAGTTCGCCGTCAACGGCGCCAAAACTTGATGATGCCCGCGAACAGACTCTTATGTGGGTGGTTGGTTCGATGAGTCGATCGTCGAGGGCTTGCTTAGGTAGGCAAGTGCACCTATCGCAAGTAATACAGAATATTTGGGGGAATATCCAAATCGTAAATTTCCCGGGAACAAGTTGATATCCCTACTGCTCTGAAAGCACTATTATTTTAACGAAATAGTAGTTTGTTGATTTTAACTAAAATAGGACGAAAATAGATTAAAATTAAAGACGATGAAGAGATAACACTCGGTATCGAATTACGTTAGGATTAAAAATAGATTTGAATAACTAGAGATCTAAAGTTTCAATTTAATTAAAGCGGAAACTTGGCCGTGGAGGTTCCAAAATAATGAGCTCACCTATCTCTAGGAATATCGCTCACCTGGACATTAAGACTATTCGACCGGGCTCTCGTCCGACGAAGGATTCCTCTTAATGCCCGCAGTATGCTAAGAACCCCGCTATTGGGTGCGGAACCCAATCCGGTAGAGTTAGCGAGCCTCCTCTCTCGAGGGTTAGTGCGGAACTCTCTTTACCCCGGGGTGATCAGTCCATACGCACGGCCTCTCGGCTAGCTAGCGTATGGATAACGAAAATAGAGCCCACACATCGATATGTGGTTCTACGCGTCGTTAACCCGGGGTAAACCTTAAGTTTTTAATTAAATAGAAAAAATAAGACCTTTAGTTATTTAAAACATTTTTTTATATCCCAATACTCTTCGATACCGAGGGCTAAAGGCGATTAGTCACTCATCAGAATGGGGATAGCTTATGAGTTTGGTTAGGCAAGCATTCTAAACTATTCGTCGAAGGGTTATAAAGAGAATTAGAAGAAAAGCAAGAGAACCTAATATTAGAAAAATTACTACAAATAAACACACCCGCACTCATCCAAACACATAATAAAGAGACAGAAATAAAATTAAGTTACAAGTAAGAGAAAATTACATAATTGAAATTGCAAGTCCCACTCAAACGAGTGGGCGGGAAATATAAGCTGAAAATTTGCAAGTCCAACTCAATCGAGTAGGACTGAAATGAAAGCAAGTCCTACTCAAACGAAAAGGCGGAAATAAATGTGATTACAAGTCCATCTCAAATATTTACAGGGAAATAAAGTCCGGCCATTTAACTCCTAGCGAGTAGGCGGAAGATAAAAACCTGTCATTTAACTCAAATGAGTAGGCGGTAAATAAAAGCTGAAAATTACAAGTCCTACTCAAACGAGTTGGAGGGAAATGAAGTCCGGCCATTTAACTCGTAGCGAGTAGGCGGAAAATAAAAACAACAAGTCCTACTTAAATAAAGTCCAGTCACTTAACTCAAATGAGTAGGCGGAAAAATAGAAACAAGTCTTACTTAAATAAAGTCCAGCCATTTAACTCAAATGGGTAGGCGGAAAATAGAAACAACACACACCTAAGTTAAGAGGAATGAAATCCACCTTTTTTATCGTTTTACAAGTTGATAAGAACGAATATGGAAGCATAAAAATCCTAAGTCTAATCAATTTTAAAGAGTATGATAATGAAAACGGCTATAATAACGGCTAGAATTTTTGATAAAAATGAAAGTATAAAAAAAAAAGCTTTTCGTTTTAAAACATTAATTTCGTAATTTTAAGCTCATACACGCACACACGCAATATGAAAATTAAAACAAAAGTACATAAAATTGATGAAAATGAGGCCTTCGGAGACATTCCAAAGCTTTGTTAGGATAAAAAAATAACGATTTTATTAACAAAACAGGTTGATTACATAAGCTTAAACAAACAAACTTAAGAAGGAGGGGGGAGGGAAGTCCTTACATAGCACTAAAGCAAGCTCCAAATGGCAACCCTTGTCAACAAAATAGTTCAAAAATTTGGAATCCTTAACTCATACAGCAGCTGGCCTTTTATAGGCAAAATTTTCCAGGTACACGCCCTCTGACACGAGCGTGTCAGGGGGCGTGTCACTACTATTCAAATGGTGGCGGTGATTCGACTGGAGATTTGACATTGCGGCTGAAAACGCAGCGGTCACGTCCCATGTCACGGGCGTGACGGTGGGCGTGTCGGCACTATTCATCATCTGATTTCGGCGATTTGATGGCGTTGTTGACTTCGGGACGTCCATGTGGAAGTCACGCCCAATGTAACGGGCGTGACGGTGGGCATGTCGGGGAGGTTGAAGTGGGTGTCGTTTGCGCCGAAAAGTCGTCGTCGGCGGTTTGTCGGCCAGGTGTAGGAGTCACGTGGCGGTCACACCCTAGGTCACGGGCGTGACGCTGGGCGTGTAGGGTTGGTCCGACGAATGTCGAGAGCGTTGTGTCAAGACTGGAAGCCTTGATCGTCGATCGGGAATGACACGGGCGTGTCTAGTTGGCTGACACGGGCGTGTCAGGTTGGTCGGCGAACGTCGAGAGAATTTTGTCGAGCTTGGGTGGTCACGGCCATGGTCATGGGGCGTGTCAGAGGACACGGGCGTGACCCTGGGCGTGTCAAACTTTTCTTCTTCAAATGCGCTGATTTCACGGGATTTTGATGTGTCATGACCATGTCACGGGCGTGACCGACAGTACACGGGCGTGACACATGATTTTTCTGGCAAAATTCTGAAAATTTCTGAAACATAAAATAAACTAAGTTAGCAAAATATATACAATAAAAGGAGCATTTTATTAAAGAAATTTAACCTAAAACAAGAAAAGAAAACGAAAACTACTTAAATAATGAACATAAAGATATGTATATTTATAACTTATCAGTGCTTGAGGGAGGAGGTTGTTGCTCCCTTGGTCGTGATGGTGCGCGGGGTCGCGTGCGGGTGTGTGCGAGCGCACATGCGTAGACATGTGCAAGAGGGCGTGTGGGCGCCCCCACGGAGGTGTGGGCGGTCGCGCCCGTGCTGAAACGTGCGCGGGTGGTCGTGTTTGTAGGCACGCACCAGCCGCGTGTGCGAGCACGTGCGGTTGCACGCCGTCGTGCGCGGGTGCGCATGCGAGGGCGCGCTCCTAGTCGCACGGGCGTGCGCAGGCACGCGTGCCCGATCCCTCACGCGTGGGGGCTAGCTTGGTCGCGTGGGCATGCACGCGCGCGGGCGAGCGTATCCGCGAGCCCGACCCTGGGCGTGGGGCGCAGGCCTGGTCGTGCGCGGGCCAGGCCACGGAGGGGCCTGGCCGCGCGCGAGCGAGGCTATGCACAGTCATGGTCGTGTGTTCCAGGTCACACGCATCCTAGCACACGCTCTTGGGCGTGTGTGCGTGTTGGCTTATGCGCACATTTGTGGCCACGCGTGAACGTTCGTACAGGGGCTTTCCGTACGTGTCAGGGCACATGTATGCTTCAAGGCGCGTTGCGGATGTCTTTTGGCCAGACTTTTTAGCCTAAATTTTTCATATTTATGGCAGGGCTCAAAACGTACTCCTCGGCCGATGTATCTTCGCTCTTCTCTTACCGAGGACCAAGTTGCAATTTGGAGGAGGGGATTCGTCCTTTCTACCTACTTTGAAGTGAGGATATCGCGTGATGAGGAGAGACTGCTAAATCCTCCTCATGGCTGGTTGACGATCTGTAAGACTACCTTGAGATCTGGATTTTGATTCCCCCGTGCGAGGAAGTGGTTGAGATTCTGAAGTTCTGTTGCATGTCGATTTCCCAGTTTACTCCCTTGGGAGTGGTATGCCTTATGGGGTTGGTTGTCTTCTTTCGCGAGCATGGCGGGAAACTTTCTTTGGATTGTTTTCGGGACTAATGCGATGTTCGTTTTGATGGTAACAAGTGGGTGGAGGTTTGCAGCAACAAGAGTTGGCTTGATATTGAGATTCGGACGGACCGCCGCCACAAAAATACTTTGTTTGGTTATGTAAAGAATTCTTGGGGCTTACGGGAACTGTGGAACTTGTTTCCTAACCGTTGTCACCGCCAAAAGGGAAAGGAGCGAGAGTTCTCTCTAGTACTTGGGTTTTCTGAGCCACGTGATTTGGCGAACCCTCTATTCTGCATTTTTCGTTCGTGAAAGAGAAGCGCTTGTTGCGGTGTGGCATTTCATTAGACGTCTTTGGGTTGTAGTCGGAAGCAGAAGGCCGTTGTAGTTTCCCGAGGTGGCGGGCGCGCGGCGCCTTGTTTGTCTTCTCCGAGTGATGATTCTCCTTGTGGTGGCCGTGGCGGTTCGCCTCCTGAGGTTTAGATGCTTGGTTCGTCTGCCCCCTAATCTTTCCCTGCGGAGGCAGCGGCTCCGAGGCTATCTTCTTCTTTGAAGGCGATGAATGAAGTGGTAAGTCATCTTGATCATTTTAGGTCTTTCTATTGTTGTATTGCACTAACGTCTCTCCCTTCTTTTACAGATCAAGGCTCAAGAACAGATATCCGTTACCTGGAATGATCATTATGTGAGCTTGAAGGATGCATATCTGGCCCTTAAGGAGAAATTTCAAGCCACAACGGGTTCTCTTGTCGCCTTGAAGGATGGTCATGACTGGGATGTTTCCCGATTTCGCCGGATTGGATCGGAGCTGAAGGCAGAGTTGGAGGAGACTCAGGCTTCTCTAGAGGTGGATAAGTCTCTGGTGGAGTGGACTATGCAAATGTTGAAGCACGCTCAAGAGGATACTTCTCGTTTGGAGGTGGAGCTTGGTGCGGCGAAGGCCCAAATGAAGGTGTTGTCTTCTGATAGTCGTGTGTCAGAGTTGAAGGCTGCTGGCCTTGCAGAGTATATGGAGTCTTTGGATTATATGCTGGATTGGTGCTTGACTGGTGAGGAAGTTCGCTATGAGATCTGGAGAAAGGAGGCGGGGCCTTAAATGGAAGACGTTCGCGAGTTGGCCTTCAAATGTGTAGTCTCGAAGGATTTTCGTCTTGTTGGCAGGAGCTTGGGAAGCAATGTGCCCGGCCTTAGCTTTGATGATATCTCTGGTGACAATAGTTCAGATGTTGATGTTGCTGACGTGTAGTGGCGTTGTTTTCTTTTATTAGTGTGTGTTTGCATTTTTTTCTTTTCTAGTAGGTTGTTGTTGTTGTTTGATAGTTGTTGACTGACACGTTTGCGTATGATATGTATGTTATTGTAATGAGATTTGTGTCCTTTCTCTTATCTGAGCATTATTTGGCTCGTAGTGTTGCTTTGTAGGGGCTATAATTGTGCATATAGTTGGTTAGTAACTTAGTTCGCACAAGGATTGCTCGCAGCTTAGTTCACACGAGAATCGCTCGCGCCTTAGTTCGTACGGGGATCACCCGCGGCTGAATTTGCATGGGGATAGCCCGCGGCTTAGCTTGCATGAGGATCACCCGCGACTTAGTTTGCACGGGGATCACCCACGGCTTCATCGTGTGGGGGGCAGGCCCTGAGGATTACCTGGCGTAGAAAGATAGGTTCAGTGAATAGCTTTTGTATTCAAACCGTATGCGCAGTATTACCTTTCGAACGAGGATCGCTCAAGGCTTATTTGGCACGGGGATCGCCGACGGCTTAGTTTGCACGGGGATCGACCGCGACTTATTCTTACCTTAAACTAGTTGGACATTGTAAAAAATAAAACATTATGTTTAAATAACTGATTGTCTATACGCGTCCGGTCTTGCGGTTCTTACTTGTCATAGAGTTCAAATATGATAAGAGCATCTTTGAGAGAGTTCAAACTAAGGAGTTACTGATATTCAGGGTTATGGCTTCTGTTGGCTGGGCCTGCTTAGAGTAGCACGTCTTGGCGACTTCTTGGTTTCCACGCACAACTCATGTCCCTCCACTAGTAGGGACTTTCAAGGCGAGGTGCAGGATCGAAGGAATGGCTTTGAAGACTGACTGGATGGGCCTTCTGAAGATCGCGTTGTAGGGAGAGCTTAGTCTATTACGACGAACTGGATTTCGTGCGTAACTTGCCTTGGAAACTCTCCCATGGTGACTGGTAGAGTTATCATCCCTTGTACTTGGACTGGATGGTTGTCGAAGCCGTAGACGGGTCCGGCTGCTGGCGTGAGATGTTGGACAGTAAGTTTCATGCTTTGAAGAGTAGTAAAAAATAAGATGTCTACTGAACTTTCGTTGTTGACGAGTATCCTTTCAACCATGTAGCAGGGATCTATGATTCCTGCATTGATCACCACGGGATCTCGATGAGGTGTCATGACTTGCTCAAGGTTTTCATCCCCGAAGACTATGATGGAATCTTGTGTAACACCACAGTTTTTAGAACGAGCCTCTAGAAGCTATCGCCTGTCGGTAGTAGTTATCGCCCGACAGTAGCTTAGCGTTGAGTGGCCAGATGCTAAGAGCATTGAGTGGCCAGGCGTTGAGAGCGTTGAATGCTAGCGCGATGCGTTAGCTAGGTACCGCTCGGCGTTAACCCGTTTCGTTGACCATCAAACGAAAGTCCTGTTCGTCGAGTGCTGGAAGTTTACCGCTCAACGATAGTAGGTATCTTATGGCGATAGCCCTGATTCGTCGAACATCGAACGTAGGGCCCCATTTGTCGAGCGTAGAGTTCTCGAGAAAGACGCTACCGTGTGGCGTTAGTCTTATCGCCGGCATTAGCGCTGCTTTATTTTCTGGCCGAGTGCTCGGGAAATTACCGCTCGGCGGTAGATAGTTACCACCCGGCGGTAGCGGACGGAAGCAGTTCCGTCGTTTGGCTTTTTAGCCGTCCGATTTCTTCTAGGATTTGATCCTAAGGCCCAAGACTCTCCTCTAGAGTGCTTATTTAGGGTTGAATCGTTGTTTCTCCTCATCTTTCTCATTTAGGGAAGGGAGAGTTAGGGTTTTGAAGAGAAGGGATGGAGGATGGAGAAGAGAGCTTTCTTCCGCCATTGACGGAGCTTTAGACCGATCGTCGTTCCGAGGCCAGATCCGTAAAGAGGACGCGAAGGCGCCCGTTTTCATCTGTGCAAGACAAGGGTTTCATGGCTAAGAAGAGGAGTCATAAGGTAACAACACTTCTTCTCTCGATTTTAGGATGTGTGTGTGGCATCTACTCTATTCTTATATTCCTTAAGCATTCTAAGCACTAGATCTCTCAAATGAGAGGGATTCGTGTTGTCATGGTTCAAGAAGAGCCACCGGGTTGATTGTGTCTATCCCCGACATGTTATTGCACTAGATATCTGCTCCGTTAGTGGATTAGGCAATGTGGGTGAAGTCATAGTCGCGACCGTTAGTCTGACATGGTGATGATGCATAGCGGTAAGACGCCGTTTGTGATGTTGTATGTCCCCCCTCATTTCACGTGAGTACGCGTATGCAGAACCAGACAAGGTTAGCTATGTTATGACGATAGATGGTTTCCTTACAGCACAGTAACATTAATCGGAACCGGACAAAGTTAGCTCCGTTGTTACGGTAGATGGTTTCCTTGGGACATGGGAACATTACGATAAGAACGATGGATTTGGGCGGGAAAGGCGTGTGATTGTGATGTGCTAAGGTGTGATTTGTCTTTGCGGTCAGCTGGCTAGCCCATGACGTTGCAAAGTCATGTGTGGAGAGTGTCCCGGCGAGACAAGTCCCCCTTCTGTGGAACTGACGAGAATGTCGAGCTTTAAGCAAGCCCGGACGATTCGAGCTGGGTCCTGCTGGGTCTCCTTTGGTGGACTTGATCCCGATATTGGAGTCGGGCCTGGGTCGTCGCGAACGGGTGGGGTCTAGCAAGGTTTCTTATCAGTTTGTTTGTGTGGCTGCTTGTATGCCGTTTGGGGGAATTTAGAGTGCCCTTGTGTTTGCGGTTTGTATGCTGTTTTGGGGAATTTAGAGTACCCTTGTGTTTGCAGCTTGAACGTCGATGAGGAAATTGGAAGTACCCGATGTGATGATGTGTTATAAGCATACTCTTTAGGGTGCCGTGGGTGAAACCCGGGATTGCATTCATGCTTCATTGTAGGCCCCTTTTATTATATGCTCAACATAGAAACGTGCTTGTTGTATGAGACATCCAAACCTATTTTATAGCTTTATATGTTATTGTATTTTGCATACGAAGTGCTGACATGTAGGGTGATGGAGTGCCCCGGGGTCCGCTAGGGACGGCCGGGAGAAGATGTGTTAGTTACATAGTTGAGGTCAGTCTTTCCTGACTCATGTTACAACCAAATTTTTACAGGGAAAGGATCGCAAGCGGGAGCAAATTCGCCGGCCAAAAGGCCTAAGCTTCATGAAGTGTAACAAGCTGTGTTATAGCTCTGTTTTGTGGAATATGATGTTTTATGTTCTATGATTCTGGCTTGCATGCCGAGGTAGCGTAGGAGTGCTTATGCACGTTGCTTTTGTGTAATGATGTTTCGATCTTCTAGACAATTGGATATTGTAAGGCATAAAGGCCATTTGGGATACTTCTGTAGTGGTGGATAACTTCTAGTTTTGTTTGTTTGTTTCCACTGTTTTATTCTGAGTTTTGAGATGGGTAGACTCATATCAACTTTTAATGCTTAAGCTATGACGTCTGTATGTGGTGGGGCCCCGGCCGGACACATATTATACGGTCATTACAGTGGAGGTGTTACAATATGGCATCAGAGGGAGGTTAGTGTCCAAGGTATATCTTCGTGGACGAATGTCCTAAATGAATTGAATTAAGAAGTTATCCACATAGGAGTATCGCGGGACCGTGAGTGTCCTAGTGTCTAAGCCTTGCCAATATAGGCTGATTCTTGTTTTACCTTGCTTTTGCTTAAGGTGCAAGCGACAAGGAAGGGATGTCGAGGACACGAGAAGAGCCTTCGGCGAGCAGTGCTACTGCTTCAGGTCCGTTGGGCATGGGGGTAACCCCGATCGATTTCTGTCGCTTGCTCGCAGAAGCATTGGTGGCAGCCGAAGCTGCCTCAACACCCAAGTTGTGACCCGTGTTGCACAGGTAGCAACCCCTGCTACCCCGGATTCAGCAACAGTCGTTCCAGGTGGAGGAGCAAGGCAAGCAGAGCCGTTAGCTGAATGAGTGGTTGTCGGGCACGAAGACTGGCAAATGAAGTATTTCTTAATCTTCCATACTACAACGTTTAAGGGAGTCGGCACGCCGACCGATGCAGAGTATTGGTGGGCAAGGATTAAAGAACTTCTGAGGGCGGCAGAGATGCCAGAGGAAAAGAAATCTGAGTTTGTGACCTTCATGTTGGAAAGAGAAGCTAAGTTGTGGTGGGTGAGCCACAGTGGTCGCCAGTTTCCTGGACGCACCCCATCCATTGAAGAATTCAGGAATGCTTTCTTGAAGAAGTACATTCCTGTGTCGACAAGGCTAGCCCTTCAGAGGTAATTTCTGCACTTGGTGCAGTGGGACAAAACGGTGGACGAGTATGTTTAGGAGCTTACTCAGTTGGGTCGTTATGTTGGAACGAATGTGGCTGATGATGTGGAGAGGGAAAACCTCTTCTACCACGGACTGAGAGAGAATCTGAGATAACCCCTCATATTTATGAAGATTGTTGGTTTCAATAAGCTGGTTGAGGCTGCCAAAATGTTGGAGAGAGATTTCGAGCGAACCCAACGTCAAAATGGTTTTGTGGCCAAGCAGGGAGAAGGAAAGTCTTCTCAATCTTAAGGAAGAACTAATGGGAGTAAGTGGAAGAAGAAGTCGCATCCCTACATGAATTGAGAGATGGATAGTACGATGTCAGGGGGGTCTCGCTTCAAGGGACCACGATCATGCTACAAGTGTGGAAAACATGGCCACATAGCTCATTTCAGTACTGAGGGTGTCGCGGAGCAGGATCCGAGACAAGAACAGTCAGTGCGCTTCGGGCCCAGCGTAGCGGAGAAAGGAAAGATGGCGGAGTCTAGCGCTTCTCGTATCCAACCCGTGCAACCAAGGACGTATAACCTTGGGCAGCAGGAAGCGATCCGCCAACCCGATGTGGTGACAGGTATGAAAGTTTAAATTAATCTTTTATCTTAGACTTTCAAGATCATTTATGTATGTTGCCTATGTTTTAGGCTTTGTGTTAGATTCTGGGTACCCCGTTAGGGTATTGTTTGATACGGGAGCGTCACACTCCTTCCTTGAGGAAAGCTTTATAAGGAGGATTGGAGTTGAGCCATTCCCGGCGGGCGCAGAGCTGAAGGTGTGCATGCCCAATGGGTCATCCATGACTACCGGGGCGAAGGGGCGCATTTGTTGTAATCTGGACGAAGTTGACTTCATGTTGGTAGCGGCGGTTCTACCGTTGGTTGAGTTTGATTTGATATTGAGAATGTAACGACCCGGCCTTACCGTCTGTGGCGCTTAAAACCCACTAGTATTAGCACGACACCGTCACCGAGCTGCAGCCCAAGCACCCCAAAGCCTCTCCAAGCCTGTTTCTCAGCAGCGGTGCATTGTTGAAGCCATGTCTCGAACACGAAACACCCTAGATGGCGTCGAGAGCGTGGACGACACTCGCTTTTCTGTGGACAATCTTAATTTTTGATGATTCTTGGTATATCATCAGCAGGCTATTTTTGCTAAATAAAATAAGTCAAGTGCCTGCTGTTTTCATCAAGTTTGATCTTAGGCCAATTTTTGGGATTTATTCCTACATAGTTGTTGGAGAAGTCCAACGTTTTGGTTATGGGTTTTTGGTGTTTTGTCAATGATCGTCAGTATTTTGGTCAATCTTTTGACCCCGATGGGTTTATAACTCTGTTTGTGCTGGTGGAGGTGTCTCCCCCCACAGGTGCCAGTTTTGTTCGGTTTTGGGAGTGTCAAGATAAAAGACCTCCTTTCATTGGGCCCTTGTGAAGTTTTTATTGTGGGTGTGTCGGCGGAGGTGTCTCCCCCCACAAGTACCAGATTATGTCGGTCATTTTGCTCACTCATGTTGAGCTAACCTATTTCTTACATTTATATACTTGTATATGTATCTAATGAAGCTTAGTTCTATATTGCCCATGGTGCAGGTACTTTACCCTTGAATTTGGTAATTTTATCGTTTATCTCGATTTTATTTCTTATTTTGTTGAGGTTTTGTCAGCTATTCTTAGATTTGGGATTGGTAACCCTCTTTGCCTCTTTTTGTCATTGCTACTACTGACCATTGTTCATCAGTTGTATTTTTTTAATATCTCTTACTGAGGTGTTTTTTCTTTGAATGCCTCGGGTTTGGAGCAGTAGCCAGTTGAGTGGCTAAGATTTTTGGTTTTAGGCTGGTGTCCTGCAGCTATCTTTTCCTCACCGGTTGTGGTGTAGTTGTTTACTTTTCCTTTAGTTCAAACATGCATTGTTTTGGTGGGTTCATGAGAGGTTGTTGACGCCGACAGGATTTTGTTTTATGTTAAGTGCTTGCTAGCTGCTAAGTACTTTTTGTATGATTTAATTGTTTCAACTTGCTCTCTGGGAGGTTAGATGCTAGGTTGTATGTTAGATATTTTAAACTCTTAAGTATTATTTCTAACTCATGCACATCACTTTTGAAAAACTAAAGCCACTATATTTTATTGAACATACAAATTAATTTTTATACTTATACTAAATGTAGAGTCATGCATAACATGAGTTGTCCAGTTAGGATGTTTATGCTCATGTAGGATGTTAAGTAACATAGACAAAAGTATTTTTCCGCAGCGTATAATTATATCTTTACTTGTGGACTAGTGATCCACTGTGACGAGTGATACGACCATCTAAATTTAAACTGATTTTTACTTAATAACTTATGGATTTCATTTAACTTGTACAGTTTGGAGTCTTGCCTCAGCGTCTGCAGTTATCCCCTGCATGGTGTGGCATCACAGCGCGTATTTTATCTTACTCTGATATAACTTAGATGTTGAGAAAATGCGGGTGTGACAGTTGGTATCAGAGGGATGGGTTGTTTGACAATTGGTCGAGCAACCATTTTTAGTTGTGTTAGTTATTTAGTGTCATGTCATACACACACAGATGTGTCATCAGTACGTCTTGGCTGAAGCATGAACACTACACTCATAAGCATGATAAGAAGTACATGGGGCATATTATGTAGTATGGGATGCATAATATGTGTTTGTATATGGATCAACCATAGGTGACAATATGTGACAGTTATGTAGTATGTGATGTATAGCCACCATCACATGGGTGCCCATTGGCACGTTTTCTTTTTTTGTAGCATGCAATGTTATGTATTATGGGATGCATAACATTTCATGTGTACACCGCTCATAACATACATTAAGGCCTTTTAAGATTATATAGCACAATATGCATGACATAATATTGTAGCAACACACATGTCAAGCTAAAGATTTATATGATGAAATATATACACACATGATTTTAAGGTAAAAGGAATGAAAATTTATGCATTCATGGTCTATGTACATGAGTTAATAGGATGATGATATATCATCCTAGGTTTAAGATTTCATCAATTATAAAATTCTCAGAGTAAGTTAGTAGCTTAAGCAAGTATTTGTACATGTATTGTCTGAACTAAGATTGGTAGTTCTAGCGGTAAGCTAGGTTTTGATTAATTGTTAATTATGATATTAGGATGTCGAGACGTCTTACGATAAGGATGACTCCCTAGTTAGAGGGCAAGTCGTCTGGTGCTCAGAATGAGGCTGTGATAGAAGGACTATGACAAATAAATGAAGCTTTGTCTAGGCAAATGTTGGAGATGCAGTCGCGTATTCAAGCCTTGTTGACTTTCATTACAGGGCAGCCTCTTAGAGTTCAAGACCCGGCTGTGGGTCAAGGTGTTCCAGTTCCTCCTGCTCCTCTAGTGCCCCCAGTGGTGCTGCCAATAGAGATGAACTTCATCTCGCATTTTCAGCGATTATGACCCCCTACCTATGATGGTAGGGCAGACTTCATGGCATTAGATGACTGGATTATTGCCATCAAAGAGATGTTCTCGTACTCAGGAGTTTCAGCGGACCAGAGAGGGATGGTCACTGCGTACCAGCTCAAGGGACTTGCAAAGAGTTGGTGGCTGAGAGAAAAGGAAAACTTGAAGGATGGATGTTCTTGGGAGTCTTCAAGGAGCTTTTGCAGAAGAAGTTTCTGCCGTCGGTCGAGCAGGACTGCTTGATGAACAATTTTCTGCACTTGAAGCAGAGGCAGCTCACGATGAGTGAGTATGAGGTGGAATTTAGTAAGATGAGCCGATTTGCCCTGGATTTAGTTGTTTTTGAAGCCAGCAGAGTTAAACATTTTTTTGGGTGGTCTAAGGAGTGACATCCAGCAGCTAGCAAATGCTTATGGATCAGAAACCTATACTAAAGCAATAGAAGCTGCTCTGAAGGTAGAAGTGATCGAAAATGCTAAGAACTGAGGTCAGCAGCTGAGGAAAGAAAAGAGGAAGTCTGATGAGTAAAATAAGCCCCAGGGATCGGGTTCTGCTTCGAGAAAGAGAAGCAAGGAGGTATGCAGCTTCTGTGGCCGACCAGGCCACCCGTTCGAGAAGTGTTTCAAGAGAATAGGAGCCCAGAAGAAGGAGCATGTTCATGCTATTCAGGGTGCTCCCAGAGGAGATCTAGTGTGTGCCTTGTGCAAGAGAAAGGGACGCGATACTGCCCGTTGTTGGAGCAAGGATAGAGTGTGTGATCAGTGTGGACAGAAAGGACACCTGAAGCCAAATTGCCCCCAGCTTCAGCCCACGCTGCAGCCAGTTCCACTGCAAGCTTTGCTGCCGCCACAACGACTGGACAAGGGAAAGAGAAAGCTGAACAGGGTGTCTCTGAGGAAGCTCAGATATCTACCCAAGTGATTTCAAGTTAGTTTCTAACCTGGTTTTGTTTCTGTTTAGCTTGTAGCTGTAGTTTTGATGTAGTTCGATCAGTTATGTAAGCGTTTTTATAAGGAAATTTAAAGTAAAAAACCATTGGGCATGTGTTCTCTTTGATTCTGGTGCTACCCACTCATTTGTGGCTAGGGCCCTTATTGAGCGTCATTGTTTGACTCTCGATCAAGTCAGCGATGCATTTCAAGTCAAGTTTCCTTCCGGTGATTCGGTGGTGTCGGGCCAGGGTATCTAGAGTTGTCCGATTCTGCTAGGTGATTTTCTAGCGTTTGCTGATTTGAAAGTGATATACATGGAGGATTTTGATGTGATATTGGGCATGGACTGGTTGTCTAGATATGATGTTGTTATGTAGTGCAAGGTTAAGTGCTTGGACTTCCAGATGGACAACGGTACACCCAGGAGTGTTTATGGTTATCTGTGCCAGAGTACTCCGATTATTTTGGCGGTATGTGCTCGGAAGCTTTTAGATTCCGAATGTTTTGCTTGTTTGGTTTCAGTTTTGGAAACCAAGGTTGGTTTGCCGTATTTAGAGGAGATCCATGTGGTGCGTGAGTTTTTTGATGTATTTCTTGACAATCTTCCTGGTCTTCCACCTGAGAGAGACGTGGAGTTCGTTATAGATTTGGAGCCAGGTACTCGTCCTATTACTATGGCGCCGTACTGAATGGCTGTTGGGTACATTGGAAAATGTGTACCATATTTGAAGAAGCCTCACCTTACTCAATTATATACATCAATGAAAGAAATTGTACCTAATCACCTAGAGGGGGGGTGAATAGGTGACTTAATATTTTTAAACTTTTAGGCAGATTATATCACAGATTTCACAGAACATAAAACAGCATACACAGAATCAATCACATACACAGAGTACACACAGTTTTATAGTGGTTCCCCAAGGTCTGGGTACATCCACTTTCCCCCTTCGCCTATCTAGTAGTGTACTAGATTCGGCCAAACTCCTCCACTATTCCTCAAATCCTCAGATCTTACACTCAGAACCCAAACCAGGTTCCTACAGCTCAGAGTGATCCCACTCCTACAACTCAGGCTCAACAGCCCTACCACTCAGTCTTCACAAAGACCTACACTCAGCCACAAGGCCTACACTCAGAGAAATGAATCTCCTACACTCAGGCACACAGGCCCTACCACTCAGCCTTTATAATTTCAGGCTTACAACTCAGATCTCTAAGGATCCTACAAGAAATTTAGAATACAATGTATATAACCTCAACTCAGAATAAGAGAGAAGAGTTGACAGGTTTCTTGATGAGTTCTTGGAAGAACTCTGCTGAGATCGACCTCCCTTGGCTTCCTTCAAAGCTTCTTGAATGTAGAACACAGTAGGGTTGATTCTCTATGCAGCTGATCTTCAATCACTGCAACTTAAGTTTCAGATCTCAATCTGAAACCTTCTTCACAGCCTGATTCAACAGTTGTCTTCTTGGAAGGAGCTCTCTATCTCCAACTACTTAGATCTTCTGATCACTTCAAATGATTCTTCAATGAATTGCTAGATCACCTCTTTTTTGTGTTAATCATCCTCTGCTGTTGACAGAATAAGCCTTTATATAGGCCTTCTTCATGGTGACCGGCTGATCTGGTTTCTAATAACTTTTTGACAACTCTGACAGTTGCAGTAGACCGGCTGGATTGGCAGTTGTCAAATCATCCAGTCACTTCTTGAAATATCTGTAAATGTCTGAAAGTGTCGAGACAGTCTGTCTTTAAGTGTCTACACTGATAGACTAAGTGTCGACACAAGTACACTAAGTGTCGACACTGGCCTTTATGGTGTCGACACAACTCCTTGTGTTGTAGAAATTACTTCTCGACACAGCTTCTTCATCATGTGTCGACACTGATGTTGTGTGTCGACACAAGTCCTTGTTCTTCAGTACTTTGTTGATTTCTTGAAAGTGTCGACACAACTCCTTTGTGTCGACACATCTTCTTGTGTTGAACTTGTTAAGTGTCGACACATCTTCTTGGTGTCGACACATGCCTTCTGTGTTGAACCTTTTGTTGGGTGTCGACACATCTCCTTTGTGTCGACACTTGTACTTAGACTTTATTGTAATTTGCTGAGTGTAGACACAGCCTCCTAGTGTCGACACTTTCTTCATGTGTTGAGACTTTTGCTGTGTGTCGACACATTCTTCATTATGTCGACACATTCTTCTTGTGTTGAGACTTTGGCTGAGTGTCGACACATCTCCTTTGTATCGACACATGTACTTAAACTTTGTTGAAGTTTTGCTGAGTGTTGACACAGCCTCCAAGTGTCGACACTTTTGATGTCGACAAAGTTCTGCTGGGTGTCGACACTGCTTCTAAGTGTCGACACAGCTTCTCTGGACATTTCTTCATTGTGTGTCGACACAGCCTGTATGTGTCGACACTTTCCTTCTGGTGTCGACTATGCATCCCTGGTGTCGACACTGTTACTCCAAGTGTCGACAATGCTTCTCTGGGTGTCGACACAAGCCTTCTTAAGTGTCGACACTTTTCTTCTGGGTGTCAACACATGGACTTAGAAACTTTTCAGCTTTCCCAGCAAATACTTAACCTGCACAAGGTAACTCAAAATACATCAAATACATTTTGATGTATATCATTGAGTAGGGTGAGGCTTCTTCAAATCAGGTACATTTATTCCAATGTACCCAACAATCTCCCCCTATTTGGAGAAGTCATAACCCTTAGTCAATGATATACACCATACATAACAAAATCACAGTATGATGTAAAGCAGGATTATATAACAGG
Organism: Platanthera guangdongensis; assembly: GCA_039583875.1. Classification (NCBI taxonomy): domain Eukaryota; kingdom Viridiplantae; phylum Streptophyta; class Magnoliopsida; order Asparagales; family Orchidaceae; genus Platanthera; species Platanthera guangdongensis. The sequence continues at coordinate 11,612,406 of CM077157.1, read as the reverse complement.
GTAAGTACATAAACATGTATAAGCAAAACATGTATATACACATAGCTCAGAACAATTATTGAAATAGATGAACATATAACATTGTTCTTTCAAAATCCCACATTTACATTAATCAACAGTTTACATTGAGTTTACTACAAATGGTTACAACTTGTAAACTAAAGTAAATGTCTATCCTATTGCTGCTCTGGTTCTTTGATTACAATCCCCTTTCCAGATTGTATCATTGCTTGGACAGGAGCTTCAGTATCTTCATCAGCAGCAGGCTTCTTTCTTTTAAGATCCTTCTTTTTCAAATCTTCAGCTTTGATCTTCTGCCTTTCAAAGTAATGATAAGGCTTAGGAAAGTACTTGCTAGGCTCCTGTGCATTAGGAGGTAGCTTTCCCATCTTAGCCTTTCTTCGATACTGCACAATGGCCTCTTTCCTTGTCTCATGCTTCCTCCACTCCAGTTCAGAATACCACTTGTTTCTATCCTAGATATTATCTTTGGCAGCCTTCCATACAGTTAAGATAATATTCCTGGAAGTGGGGCTCCACTGTTCAAAATCAGGCCTAAGTTCAGCTTGCTCTCTGAACCTTTTCTTAGACAATGCAGTCTCTTATTCCTTTAGCAAAGCATCTTGTTCTTTCAGAATTGCCTATGACACTGACTGAACTACTTTCTCAATGATTACCTTCTCAATTCCCTCAGGAGGGCTATACATTGATTGTATGTCTTGATGTACCATATCAAAGTCTGGTGGAGGGTATATTACTTGAGCCACTTCAGCTTGATCCCCTCCAAGATATGTGGGATTAATTCCAGACTTTGCAACATTGTCATCATCACATAATGGAGGATATCCAAGGGTGGCTCTGATGGAATTTGAAATCCACTTGGCATGATCAGAGCTAGCTTTGACTAACACCCTCTCCCCCTTTATGACTTTTCTTTCAATATGATCTCTTAGATCAGCTTTCTGGAATCTTATCTGTGCATTCAGATAATTTACTCCATCCTTGTAGAAAGGTTTCAACCTTTGTAGCTTTTCTGTTATTAACTTCTGAGAGTCCTGAAGTGCAGTAGTAACAGCAGTTAAGCTCTCTTGCAATGCTTTGTCAAATTCTTCTTTTGCAGTGGTCAGGGCTGCATTCTGGGCAGTTGCTATAGTCTTTTGTTCAGTTACTATTGCATTATGTGAAGCTGTCAAATTGTCATGCATCCTGATCTGATTCTCCAGAACATACCCTTGCTTCACTTCAAGTTCTTCCAGTTTTGTCTTCAGTTTCTCTTGATGTGTGGCCAAATAGACTACTGCATTTCCTCCCTTATGGAAGCAGTCTGTCATTTCTTTCTTGTTTGGGTTTACTTCAAATCTGATAGACTTGATGTCTTGGGCCAAATCAAATTGTAATGACTTATGCCCTTCATCCATATAAGATTGCAAAGCCAGACTTTGCTCATCCATCTTTATCTGTAATGCAACCATCAGAGAACTGAAATCTGTAGATGGGGCAGGCTGTGGTGCAGGCTGTGGTGTTATTGTTTGTAAAGCTTTCTTATAATTCTGGCTCCTCCTTTTGAAAACTTGAAATTTTCTCTTCTTGGCTCTTGCAGCCTCTTCATCTTCTGATGCAGATGTGCTAGCAATATCAACCCTTTCCTTAGGGCTTGAAGGTAAATCCTTGTCAGTCCTTTGTAGCCCTTCAACATCTTTTGGCACCTCAGTTTCCTTGCCTACAGTTTTCTCTATATTCTCCACTTGCTCCCCCTCAATAATTACTTTCTCCCCCTCAGCAGCAGCACTTTCTTTCTCAAAGTCTGGTTGGAGAAGGTCAGGGAACAGCTCTTCTAGGGTAAATTCTTGTTGAGGAAGGGTTGGAGAATCTCTTATATCTTCAATCACTTGATCAGTAACAAATGTGTCTTCCATGACAACATCTTGGGGTTGGCTATGTGTTTGTGTTTGCTGATTAACATTAGGTAATGAATCAGACAAAACATCATTCTCAATAGGGAAATCTAATTGGTTGATTTCAGTTATTACCTCAAGAATTGTGTGGGTAGCTTGTTCACTCTCCAGTGGAGTTGGCTCATCCATAAGTAAAGGCTCCCCTTGGATTGAATCCTGGTGAATAGGGCTTGCTTGTAGTAGCTCTCCCTGCCTCTCAGCATCCTCTTGTCTTGCTGGAGATTGTCCAGCATTTCCAGGTTCTTCTTCATCTGGAGTGAACACTACATGTTCTTCAGAGCTACTTGATGATTCTTGAGCCACGGGGGCTGTCTTTTTCTTCTTATTTTGGGGTGTTACCATCTCAGGAGTTGGCATTTATTTGGTTAACACTCTATCCCATCTAGAGAAGATTCTTATATCCATCTTCCTCATGTGGTTGATCTTAGATCCAGCTGCTTGACTCATCACCTCTGGTATACTACCAGCTAGGTATAGACTTAGTATTCTACCCAAATTAGGCTTCTTCATACTCTCTTTAATTTTCTCAAACACAACTGTAGACAAATCAGTTTCTAGTTTGAAAATAATCCTTGTCATGAGGCTAAACATGTGAGCTGAGATTCTGTTATGGCCTCCAGGCTTGCTCAAGATAACTTTGCCAACAATTTCAGATAGAAATTTGCCTTGCATGTTCATTCCCTTCCTGTTGAAAACAGAACCTATTTTCAGGTTGGAGTCCAGTCCACACCAGGTTAGTGCTTCTCTAGTCTTAGAAGCAGAAACATCATCTTCTTCTTTGGTACTTGGTAACTGAAGTATCTTTCTCAGACTTTTAGGTGAGACCTTCACCTTTGCCCCATGAACTCTTGACTTAATTTTGAGTCCTGAATCATCTAATGTTGCTCCATTCAGAAACTCCAGGACCTCCTTCTTACAGATCTTGATCGGCTCTGAAACAAGAAATTCTAACCCTGTCTCTTCTATTAGGGTTATCACGCTTTTGATCTCAGGTTCCGCGTCATCAAAAGCATGCCTCACGAGTTCATAACCTTCATTCACATTCTCTTCGAGCTTGGGCGCCATTAGGGTTTGAAGAAATTTGAATCTAGAGAAGAGAGGTGTCGACACACAAGTTTGGTCTCGAAACTTTGGTGAGCGTGTCGACAGACAATGGCGAAAACCTATTTTTACCTTTCTAGAATCGAAGATGAAAGGGCGCGACAAAATACTCAAATTGTGTCGACACTGCTGAAAAGTGTTGACACTGACTTATAATGTCTCGACAACTATGTGTCGATACAAGTATAGTCGACAGAATATATGTGTCGACACTTGTTTATGTGTCGACACCGCTTTGCTCGACACTTAGTCGAGACTTTACCAGACTAATGTTGAGTAAATCCTAAGTGTCGACACCACCTTGGATGTGTCGACACCTACTTTTCATGTGTCGACACTAATTCTCTTAAGTGTCGACACTGACTGTCTAGATGTGTCGACACCATTTCTCTGAAATGTCGACACCATTTTTCTGTGTCGACACAGACAACTCTGTGTGTCGACACCATTTTACTTAGCCAATTTTTTGTAAACTATTCTAAGTTTATCATACCTAATTCAATTTTAAACCTATTGAATTTGGTTTCATCTAAGGTCTTAGTATACATGTCAGCTAACTGATTATATGTACTAATATACTCTAGGGAAATATCTTCCTTTTCTACATGTTCTCTTAGAAAATGGTATTTTTTTTTATATGCTTAGTCCTACTATGGGAGACAGGATTATTAGCAATAGAAATAGCACTAGTAGAATCACAAAATAGAGGTGTTCTACTTACTTGTATACCATAGTCTTCTAGCTGATGTTGTATCCATAGAAATTAAGCACAACAACTTCCTGCAGCAACATACTCTGATTCTGCTGTGGAGATAGCCACACTTGTTTGTTTCTTGCTACTCTATGATATCAGTCTTCCACCTAGGAATTGACAGGTACCAGTTGTACTTTTCCTATCTTCCTTGCAGCCTGCAAAATCTGCATCTGAATAACCTGTCAGTTCAAAGTCTCCATTCCTATGGTACCAAAGGCCTAGATAAGGAGTGCCCTTAAGATATCTCAGAATTCTTTTGACTGTTGTCAAGTGAGATTCTTTAGGGCAAGCTTGGTACTTAGCACAAACACATGTAGCATACATGATATCTGGTGTACTTGCAGTCAAATACAATAGGGAGCCAATTATCCCTCTATACAAAGTCTCATCTACAGGTTTCCCTGCATCATCTTTGCTAAGAGACATACTTGACCCCATAGGAGTTTTCATGGTACTGTATGATTCCATACCATACTTCCTTATCAACTCTAGGGTGAACTTAGACTGCCATATGGATAAACTATTCTCAGTCTGTCTAACTTGGAGACCCAAGAAGAACTTTAGTTCCCCCATACTTCTCATCTCAAATTGTCCTTGCATTAGTTTTGCAAACTTTCTGCAAAGACCACTTTCAGTAGACCCCAAATATAATGTCATCTACATATATTTGGACTATAATAATCTTGCCTCTGGATTCCCTAAGGAATAGAGTCTTGTCTATTTTCCCCCTTGTGAATTTATTCTCAATGAGGAAACTAGACAGGATTTCATACCAAGCCCTAGGGGCTTATTTTAACCCATACAAAGCCTTCCTAATTCTATAGACATAATTAGGTCTAGTAGAATCAACAAAACCTGATGGCTGTTCCACATAGACTTCTTCCTTCAGATTGCCATTCAAAAAGGCTGACTTAACATCCATTTGGTATACTTTAAACCCTTGATAGGTTGCATAGGCCAAGAACATCCTTATTGCCTCCAGTCTGGCTACTGGAGCAAAGGTTTGATCAAAGTCAATACCTTCTTCCTGCCTATATCCCTTATCAACCAGTCTTGCTTTGTTCTTTATAACAACTCCATGTTCATCCATCTTGTTCCTGAAGATCCACTTAGTTCCAATTATGTTGTGGTCTTTTGGTTTAGGAACAAGCTCCCAGACTTTGCATCTCTTGAACTGATTCAGCTCCTCTTGCATTGCCTCAATCCAATGAGGGTCTAGGATGGCTTCTTCAAATTTCGTTGGCTCAACCTGGGATTGAAAGCTGGAGTAGAGTACTGAACTTAGATTTCTGCTCCTTGTTTGTACCCCTCGACTTAGATCACCAATAATTTGATTGGCTGGATGATCTTTCAGATGTCTATTAGCTGGAGGCAGCCTGGCTTCAGGTTGAACTCCTTTAGCTTCTTCAACTTGCTACACCCCTTGGTCATCTTCTGCATCAGGTGCATCTAGTACTCCCCCTGGACAACAGCCACTATCATCTACTTGCTGTCTTGCAGTAGAACCTTCTTCAATAGTAAGCTTGTCCATCTTCTCAGTCACACCTGTAGAGCTGCAAATAATTCTAGACAATTCATTGTTAATGAGTCTAGCTTCATCAAACACTACATGTGCTGACTCCTCTACAACTTGAGTAGTCAAATTATAGACTCTATAAGCCTTACTGTTATTGTTGTACCCAACAAAGATCCCCTCTTGGGATTTTGCAGCAAACTTGGTTAAGTAAGACTTACCATTGTTAAGTATAAAGCATTTACAACCAAAGATCCTGAAATAGGATAGGTTTGGTTTTCTGCCTTTCACAATCTCATAGGGGGTCTTATTGTGACTTTTGGTGATAGTAGCCCTATTAATTACATGGCATGCAGTGTTTACTGCCTCAGCCCAGAAATATTCTGGGAGAGATGTGTCACTTAATAGGGTTCTACCAGCCTCTATCAAGGTTCTATTTTTCCTCTCAGCAATGCCATTTGCTGAGGTGTTCTTGGTGAAGAAAATTCCTGAAATATCCCAAATTCTTCACATAGCTTTGTCATACTATCAGACTGGAATTCAGTACCATGGTCACTTCTTATTTTGACCACTGTACTGTCTAACTCATTCTGAATTTGTTTGACAAAACTATAAAAGATACTAGGAGTTTCAGATTTCTGTCTAAGGAAGAACACCCAGGAAAACCTTGAGTAGTCATCTACAACTACAAATGTGTAGACCTTCCTACCTAGGCTGTGAACTGGCATAGGACCAAAGAGATCCATATGCAAGAGGTATAAGCACCTCACAGCATCTTTGTTCTCAATGCTATTAAAGGTGGATCTAGTCTGCTTGCCCTTTTGACAAGCTGAGCATACCCCATCTTTAATACACTTAACCTGAGGACCATTCCTCACTAACTCTTTGCTATAGAGTTGGCCAATTGTCTTGTAATTAAGATGGGCTAGCATCTTGTGCCATTTGACACAATGAGAGACTTTCTCATCATCTACAAGACACACAGGAAAAACATTGTTCTCACACATAATGTCTAGACAATAGACATTTCTCTTCCTATAACCTGACAAAATGATCTTTTGATCATTAGACCTCCTGATATGACAACCATCTTTGACAAATGAGATGTCATATCCTAAATCACTCAACTGACTTATACTAATGAGGTTGTGTTTCAAACCTTTAACATAAGCCACTTGAGTAATTGTAATAAGGTTGCTAGAAATGTTACCAAAACCTTTGATAATTCCTTTTTCAGAACCACCAAAGGTGAATTTAGGACCATCCTTGATTGGTGTGTAGTCCTTTAGCAATCCCCTAGTTCCAGTCATGTGCCTGGAACATCCACTGTCCAAGTACCATATTGGGGCATGGTCACTTAGACTCACCTGCAAAATAGATTAGTTAACCTTAGAACCCAAAGAATTCCTGGGTCCTTGGTGCTGGTTAGTTTGCCTCTTAACAAAACTACATGTAGCTTTTCTAGCAGGCAGATTGCTACTCACCTTGGCACTAGAATTGTGCCAACAATCCATGGCAAAGTGGCCTACCTTGCCATAACACCAGCACTCAAATCTGTTGTACCTTTGCTTTGGTACAACCCTGGCTGTTCTATCTACAACAGGCTTGTTGAGTACTGGGGCTTTGCCCTTAGACTTGGACTTTACAGTCCTAGCAGGGTGTGTAAACCCTAATCCAGTTTTACCCTTTTGATGTACAAATTCATCTATCAAAGGTAAAATAGATTTTTGTTTAGAAAACCTTGCAACTATATCTCTCTCCTTCTGAAGACTAATCTCCAGATTTCTGATTTGATCATTCTTGAATGTTATAGTCCCCATCTGAATAACAGTTATGTTCTTCAGACTGGTTATTTCATTTAGTTTTTGATCAATCAACTTATCAAAATCTGTTGCAGCCACTTTGAGATTAGCAATCTCCTTAGCCTGACTCTTGGTCAAGGATTTGCATTTCTTCAAAGCTTGCAACACTACTCTATATTCATCAATCAATTGATGAATATCTCCTTCAGATTTAGATCCACTCTCATCACTTGATGTTGATGAATCTGATTCTGAACCAGTACTAGAAATTGAACTATCAGAATAATTTTATACCTGACTAGGTCCAGGCTGCTCCTGGATTTTGTCACCTTCAGATAAGGCCATCAGTCCCTGGCACTGATTGTCCTCTTGCTCATATATTGAGTTCATTAATTGGATGAACTCATCTTCTTCTTCTTCAGCAAACAGTCCAATGTAAGCTTCAGCTTCTGAATCAGTTTCTGAAGAAGACATATCTGACAGACTTTTGTCCTTCTTTGCAATAAAGGATCTTTCCTTTTTGCCCTTGATTTGAGTCTTCTTCTTATCAGTTGACTCTTTCCTTTTCTCTGGACAGTCAGCAACAACATGTCCTTGTTTGTCACAACAATAACAGACTATCTTTGAAGATGTAGTTCTACTTGTCTTGGGCTTTCTCCTATCATTCTTTGATGACTTCAGTGAAGTGGAAGGCTTAGACCTCCACTGTTTCTTCTTTAGGAACTTCTGAAAATGTCTTGTGAAAGTTGCAAAGTCCTCATCACTCTCACTGCTTTCAGAATTCTTACTTTCTGACTCATATGTCTCAGTCTCAGCAACTTTTGGGGGTGGAGATGGAGACTTACTTCTATATTTCTTAGTGGCTTCTGTCTTGAATGTCACAGCTCTTTCTTTATGGTCAATTCTTGTAGTCTTCTCTTCCTCTTTCCTAACCATTAGCTGCATTTCATAGGATAACAACTTTCCAAACAATGTTGGAGGAGGAATATCTGCTAACTTGGACATTTCCCTTATGGCATATATCTTGGTATCCTAGTCTTTAGTTAAGGATCTTAAAAACTTATCATTCAACTCATAATTGCTGAATTCTCTTCCATAGGACATCAACTCATTGACAATCCTATAGAATTTCTTGTAGCATTCTGTTATACTATCAGACCTGCCTTGTCTGAAGCTCTCATACTCCTGAGTTGACAGGTTTCTTGATGAGTTCTTGGAAGAACTCTGCTGAGATCAACCTCCCTTGGCTTCCTTCAAAGCTTCTTGAATGTAGAACACAGTAGGGTTGATTCTCTATGCAGCTGATCTTCAATCACTGTAACTTAAGTTTCAGATCTCAATCTGAAACCTTCTTCACAGTCTGGTTCAACAGCTGTCTTCTTGGAAGGAGCTCTCTCTCTCTCTCCAACTACTTAGATCTTCTGATCACTTCAAATGATTCTTCAATGAATTGCTTGATCACCTCTTTTTTGTGTTAATCATCCTCTGCTGTTGACAGAATAAGCCTTTATATAGGCCTTCTTCATGGTGACCGGCTGATCCGGTTTCTAACGACTTTCTGACAACTCTGATAGTTGCAGTAGACCGGCTGGATTGGCAGTTGTCAAATCATCCAGTCACTTCTTGAAGTATCTGTAATTGTCTGAAAGTGTCGAGACAGTCTGTCTTTAAGTGTCGACACTGATAGACTAAGTGTCGACACAAGTAGACTAAGTGTCGACACTAGCCTTTATGGTGTCGACACAACTCCTTGTGTTGTAGAAATTACTTCTCGACGCAGCTTGTTCATCATGTGTCGACACTGATATTGTGTGTCGACACAAGTCCTTGTTCTTTAGTACTTTGTTGATTTCTTAAAAGTGTCGACACAACTCCTTTGTGTCGACACATCTTCTTGTGTTGAACTTGTTAATTGTCGACACATCTTCTTGGTGTCGACACATGCCTTCTGTGTTGAACCTTTTGCTGAGTGTCGACACATCTCCTTTGTGTCGACACTTGTACTTAGACTTTATTGGAATTTGCTGAGTGTCGACACAGCCTCCTAGTGTCGACACTTTCTTCATGTGTTGAGACTTTTGCTGTGTGTCGACACATTCTTCATTATGTCGACACATTCTTCTTGTGTTGAGACTTTGGCTGAGTGTCGACACATCTCCTTTGTGTCGACACATGTACTTAAACTTTGTTGAAGTTTTGCTGAGTGTCGACACAGCCTCCAAGTGTCGACACTTTTGATGTCGACAAAGTTCTGTTGGGTGTCGACACTGCTTCTAAGTGTCGACACTGCTTCTTTGGACATTTCTTCATTGTGTGTCGACACAGCCTGTATGTGTCGACACTTTCCTTCTGGTGTCGACTCTGCATCCCTAGTGTCGACACTATTACTCCAAGTGTCGACACTGCTTCTCTGGGTGTCGACACAAGCCTTCTTAAGTGTCGACACTTTTCTTCTGGGTGTCGACACATGGACTTAGAAAGTTTTCAGCTTTCCCTGCAAATACTTAACCTGTACAAGGTAACTCAAAATACATCAAATACATTTTGATGTATATCATTGAGTAGGGTGAGGCTTCTTCAAATCAGGTACATTTATTCCAATGTACCCAACAATCAAGGTGTATTTGATGTTGTTTTGAGTTTATATGTGCAGGTTAAGAAAATGCAGGATTGTAGGAAAAAGTTTCTAAGTCCATGTGTCGACACCAGGAGAAGCTGTGTCGACACTTATGAAGGCTTGTGTCGACACTGGAGAAAAGCTGTGTCGATACTTGGAGTTAATTGTGTCGACACTTGGAAAGGCTTTGTCGACACCTGAAGAAACTAAGTCAACATACAGAGGCAGTGCCGACACTTGGAAAGGCTTTGTCGACACCTGAAGAAACTAAGTCAACATACAAAATTAGTGTCGACACACAGAGAAAGCATAGTCAACATCAACTGTGTCGACACCAAGAAGCAGTGTCGACACACAGAAGACTTTGTCGACATCAACTGTGTCAACACACAGGACTTGTGTCGACACACAGCAGAGTTTCAACTAAGTTAAAGAGTAGAAGTGATTGTGTCGACACACATAATTAGTGTCGACACATTCTACAAAAGCTGTGTCGAGAAGCAGTATCATCAACAAAGGAGCTATATCGACACCACCAAGGCTTATGTCGACACTTAGTCCACTTGTGTCGACACTTAGTCTACTTGTGTCGACACATGATGAAGTTCAGTCTCGACAATTTGCTGACAGAGACAGAGTTTCAAGAAGTGACTGGATGACTTGACAGCTGTCATTACCAACCGATCTACTGCAACTGTCAGAGCTGTCAGAAGTTTGTTAGAAACCGGATCAGCCGGTTACCATGGAGAAAGTCTATATAAAGGCATTCTCCTTCAACAATAAAAGATTGATGAACTGATAAAAAAAGGAGTATACATAAAAAATAGAAGAAGATTTTCATGAGAAGATCTAAGAAGAAGTTGGAGAGAGAGAGCTACATCTATTGAAGTGAAGTGCAGTTGATGAACCAGGCTGCTAAGAAGGATTCAGATTGAGATCTGAATATCAAGAAAGAAGCTGATTGAAGATCAACTTCACAGGAGTTCAACCCTATTGAGTTCAGATTCAAGAAGTTTTGAAGAAAGCTAAGAGTGGTTGTTCTCTGCCATCAGATTCTTCCAAGAACTGATCAAGAAACCATCCATCCTTTCTCTCTCTATCTGGGTGGTGATAAAGTACATTGTGAAATTTATTTTTCTGTAGGATCTGTTTAAGATCTGAGCTGTAAGCCTGTTTTATAAAGGCTGAGTTGTAGGAGATTTAGATCTCTGAGTGGTAGGACTGTGAGCCTGAGTTGTAGGAGATTGTTATCTCTGAGTTGTAGGCCTTGTTGAAGGCTGAGGTAGGGCAGATTGCCTGAGCTGTAGGTGTGTGGACTCACTCTGAGTTGTAGGAACCTTGATTAGGGTTCTGAGCTGTAAGATCTAAGGATCTGAGGTGAAGAGAAGAAGTTAGACAGAATCTAGCACACTGCTAGATAGGCGAAGGGGGAAAGTGGATGTACCCATACCTTGGGGAACCACTGTAAACTCTGTGTGCAATCTGTGATTGTGTGATTCTGTGAATTCTGTGCTGTGCTAGCTGTTAAATTAGCTGTTTCAGATTAAGTAATTGTATAGATATTCTGCCTTAGAAGAAAAAAAGAATTACACCTATTCACCCCCCTCCTCTCTAGGTGGTTAGGAACTAATTCTTTCAAGTGGTATCAGAGCCAGGTTCCTCAAAGTTAGACTTAACAGTCTGAGTGAGATCTGTAAGGCAGAAGTAAGATCAAGAAGATGGTTTTAGGAGAAAACCATAAAGAACTGGGTTCAATGAAATTGCTCATCTGCAGGAAAGAGATATTTGGAATATGGAAGGAAAGGGTCAGATTATTCATGGAGGCATCAGATCCTAGAATCTATATAACAGTTAGGGAAGGACCATATGTTCCTATGAAGATTTATGTTCTTGATGCCAATCAAAGAATTCCAAAGGATTTTTCAGAGATGACTACGGATGAAATCATCTTGGCTACAATAGATAAAAGAGACCAGAATATTATAGTAAGTGTCATTGATGATTCAACATTCCAGAATCTAATTCATTGCAAAACCTCCAAGGAAATGTGTAACACATTGATAGTCTACATGGAGGGTTCTGAAGAGGTTAGGCAAGATAGAAAATCTATGCTTAACCAAGAATATGAGAGTTTCAGACAAGCCAAGTCTGAAAGTATTACTGAATGTTATAAGAAGTTCTGTATGATTGTCAATGAACTAATGTCTTATGGAAGAGTTTTCAGTACTCATGAGTTAAATGATAAATTCCTTAGGTCTTTGACTAAGGATTGGGATACCAAAATCTGTGCCATAAGGGAAGTGGCCAGACCGGCTGAGATTTCTCCTCCAACACTGTTTGGAAAATTGCTGTCATATGAGATGCAGCTGTTGGCAAGAAAAGAGGAAGAGAAATATACAAAGGTTGACTCTAAAGAAAAGTCAGTGGCCTTCAAGGTTGAAGCCACCAGGAAGAATAGGAGAATGTCTTCATCTTTTCTAAAGAGAGATGCAGAAATGATCTCAGAAAATTCAGATAATCCCAGTACAGATAGCAGTGACTCAGATGAAGACTTTGCAGCATTCACAAGGCAGTTCCAGAGATTTCTAAAGAAGAAGCAGTCGAGATCTAAGCCTTCCACATCTTAGTCCAAGGATGATTATTATCAAAAGAGGAAATCATCCAGGAAGGACAGGAATGGGACTAAGCCTAGCAAGTCTACTGCATCCAAGATTATATGTTATTACTGTAACAAAGCTGGACATGTTGTGCCTGACTGTCCAGACAAGAGGAAGGAGTCTGCTAATAGAAAGAAGTCTCAGCATAAGAGCAAGAAGGAGAAATCCTTGGTTGCTGAGAAAGAGAAAAGTTTGACAGATCAATCAACTTTAGAGTCAGAATCTGAGGCTGAGGCATATATTGGTTTGTTTGCAGAAGAATAGGATGAGTTCATGCTATTGTAGGACTCTATCTATGAGCAGGAAGACCTTCAGTGCAAAGGACTGATGGCAGCGTCTGAAGAAGACCAGTGCCAGGATCAGCCTGGCCCCAGTAAGGTAAAATATGTATCTGTAGATTCTGATTATTTCACTGGGTCAGAATCAGATGCATCTCAATCAAGAGATGAAGATGGGTCTGAATCTGAAGGTGAAAGAAATAGTACCTAATCACCTAGAGGGGGGGGGGGGGTGAATAGGTGAACTTAATCTTTTTTTAAATTACAGGCAGAAACACTGAATAATAAGACCTGTATTTGCAATTCTCTACAGCAATTCAGCACAGAAATTACAGCAATCACAGAATTAATCACACACAGAGTACACACAGATTTTATAGTGGTTCCCCAAGGTCTGGGTACATCCACTTTCCTCCTTCGCCTATGTAGTAGTGTACTAGATTCGGCCTAACTTCTCCACTTCTTCTCAGATCCTCAGATCTTACAACTCAGAACCCCAAATAGGTTCCTACAACTCAGAGTGATCTCACTCCTACAACTCAGGCACAAAAGCCCTACCACTCAGTCTTCACCAAGAATTACACTCAGAGAACAAAGTCTCCTACAACTCAGACACTAGGCCCTACCTCAGTCTTCAACAAGACCTACACTCAGAGCACACTGTCTCCTACACTCAACCTTTATAAAATAGGCTTACAGCTCATATCCCTTCGGATCCAACAGAAAATAAAGTTTACAAAGTATATAATCACAACTCTGAAAGAGAGAGATGAGTTGTCTAGCTTCTTGATGAGTTCTTGGAAGAACTTGGCAGAGATCAACCTCCCTTGGCTTTCTTCAAAGCTTCTTGAATTAGAACACAGTAGGGTTGTACCTCTATGCAGATGATCTTCAATCAACTGCTGTCTTGAGATTCTGATCTCAATCTGAATCTTACTTATCAGCCTGGTTCAACAGCTGGTCTTCTTAGAAGGATCTCTCTCTCTCTCCAACTACTTAGATCTTCTCTTGAAGGTCTTCTTTTTTTGTGTTGTTTTTCAACTCATTGATCGATTGTTGTCAATCTTTAATCTCTCACTTTCTGTCGAAGGAGAAATGTCTTTAAATAAGCTTTCTCCATGGTGACCGGCTGATCCGGTTTCTCACAACTTTCTGACGGCTCTGACAGTTGCAGTTGACCGGTTGAAATGGCAGCTGTCAAGTCATCCAGTCACTTCTTGAAATCTCTGTCACTGTCTGAAAGTGTCGAGACAGATAGTCTTTATGTGTCGACACAAATAGACTAAGTGTCGACACAAGTAGACTAAGTGTCAACACTAGCCTTGTTGGTGTCGACACAACTCCTTGTGTTATTATAACAGCTTCTCGACACTGCTTCTTCTGAATGTGTCGACACTGATTCTATGTGTCGACACAAGCCTTCTTCTTTAATACTTAGTTGAATTCTGCTAAGTGTCGACACAACTCCTTTATGTCGACACATCTTCTTGTGTTGAAACTTGCTAAGTGTCGACACATCTTCTTTGTGTCTACACATGCCCTCTGTGTTGAAACTTTGCTGAGTGTCGACACATCTCCTTTATGTCGACACATGTCTTCTGTGTTGAAACTTTGCTGAGTGTCGACACATACTCCTAGTGTCGACACATGTACTTGAACTTTGTTGAAGTTTGCTGAGTGTCGACACAGCCTCCTAGTGTCGACACATGTACTTGAACTTTGTTGAAGTTTGCTGAGTGTCGACACATCCTCCTAGTGTCGATACATGTACTTGAACTTTGTTGAAGTTTGCTGAGTGTTGACACAGCCTCCTAGTGTCGACACTTTTGCTGTCGACAAAGTTTCTCTGGGTGTCGACACTGCCTCTAAGTGTCGACACAGATAATGTTGACAATTCTTCACTGTGTGTCGACACTGCCTGTATGTGTCGACACTTTTCTTTTGGTGTCGACTCTGCCTTCCTGGTGTCGACACAATTACTCCAAGTGTCGACACAGCTTCACTGGGTGTCGACACTAGCCTTCTCAAGTGTCGACACTTTTCTTCTAGGTGTCGACACATGGACTTAGAAACGTTTATGCTTTCCCTGCAATTACTTAACCTGCACACATAAACTCAAAGCACATCAAATACATCTTGATGTATATCATTGAGTAGGGTGAGACTTCTTCAAATCAGGTACATATATTCCAATGTACCCAACAGAAGGAGATATTCATCAGTTGATAGATGAATATGGAGATTTATTGGAGGCACTTAAGAGAAGCAAAAGCTTGGTCAAACATCAGGCTAAGGAAATTGCAGCTCTTAAGTTGGCTGCATCTGATTCAGTGAAGTTGTTGGATCAAAAGATGAATGAGATTGTAAAATTGAAGAACATAACTGTTATTCAAATGGGAACAATCACTTTCAAGAATGATTAGATTAAAAGTCTGGAAAACAGACTTCGGAAAGAGAAGGAGATTGTAGCTAGTTTTTCTAAGCCAAAATCTGTATTACCCTTGATTGATGAGTTTGTGTCTCAAAAGGGTAAGGTTGGATTAGGGTTTAAGAGAACTGCATGGACTGCTAAGTCCAATTCTAGAGGCAAAGCCCCAACACAAAACAACAGACCTGCTGCAAATATTACAGCTAAGATTGCACCTAAAAAGAGGTACAATAAGCTTGAGTGCTGGTGTTGTGGCAAGATAGGCAACTATGCCTTAGACTGTTGACACAATACCAGTGTCAAGGAGAGTAGCAATCTGCCTGTTAGAAGAGCTGCAGACAGATTTGTTAAGTTTCAGACTAACTTGCACCAAGGACCCAAAAGTTATTTGAGTTCTAAGGTTAAGTAATCTGTGTTGCAGGTGAGTCCAAGGTGTCATGCCCCTATATGGCACTTGGACAGTGGATGTTCCAGGCATATGACTGGAATAAGTGGATTGTTGAAGGACTACTCACCTATGCTGAATGGGCCTAAAGTAATCTTTGGTGGTTCTGAAAAGGGAATCATCAAAGGTTTTGGTAACATTTCTAATAACTAAATTACAATCACTCAAGTGGCCTATGTAAAGGGTTTGAAACACAACCTAATTAGCATAAGTCAGCTGAGTGATTTAGGTTATGACATTTCATTTGTCAAGAATGGTTGTCATATCAAAAGGTCAAGTGATCAAGAGGTCATATTGACTGGATATAGAAAAAGAAATGTATATTGCCTAGACTTTGTGTGTGAGAATAAAAATTCTCCTATCTGTCTTGTGGCTGATGAGAAAGTATCTCATTATGTCAAATAGCACAAGAGGCTAGCCCATCTTAACTACAAGGCCATTGGCCAACTCTTTAGCAAAGAGTTAGTGAGGAATGGTCCTCAAGTTAAGTGTTATAAGGATGAAATATGTTCAGCTTGTCAAAAAGGCAAACAAACTAGATCCACCTTTCATAGCCTTGAAACTAAGGATTCAGTGAGGTGCTTGTACCTCTTGTATATGGATTTATTTGGTCCTATGCTAGTTCAGAGCCTAGGTAGGAAGGTCTACACTTTTGTGGTTGTAGATGACTATTCTAGATTCTCATGAGTATTCTTTTTGAGACAGAAATCTGAAACCCCAAAGGTCTTCTACAATTTTGTCAAACAAATTCAGAATGAATTAAATAGTTTAGTGGTCAAAATTAGAAGTGATCATGGAACTGAATTCCAATCTGAAAGTATGACAAGACTGTGTGAAGAGTTTGGGATTCTACAGGAATTCTCCTCACCATGAACACCTCAGCAAAATGACATTGCTGAGAGAAAGAATAGGTCATTGATTGAGGCTGGAAGAACACTATTGAGTGATACTTCTCTTCTAGAATATTTCCGGGCTGAGGCAGTTAACACTGCATGTCATGTGCTTAATAGGGCTTCCATCACCAAAAGCCACAAAAAGACACCCTATAAGGTTGTGAAGGGCAGAAAACCAAACTTATCCTATTTTAGGATTTTTGATTGCAAGTGCTATGTACTTAACAATGGCAAATCTCACCTTTCTAAGTTTGCTGCCAAATCCCAAGATGGGATATTTGTTGGGTACAACAACAATAGTAAGGCTTATAGGGTCTACAACTTGGCTACTCAAGTTATAGAAGAGTCAGTTCATGTCATTTTTGATGAAACTAGACTTATTAACAGTGAGTTGTCAAGTAGTTCATGTAGCTCCACAGGTATTTAGCAAAAGATGGACCAGCTTACTATCAGAGAAGATCCAACTGCAAAGCTGGATGAGGAAAATAGTAGTTACTGTCCAGGGGGAGTACAAGAAACTCAGGATGCTGATGAACGACATGAGGTGCAGCATAATGAAGAGATTGGAGAAGGCCAAACTGCTGATAGATTACCTCCAACAGTTAGACAGTTGAAGGATCATCCTGCACACCAGATCATTGGTGATCTAAGATAAGGAGTACAAACAAGAAGCAAAAACTTGAACACAGTTCTTTGCTCTAGCTTCTTATCTCAAGTGGAACCCAAGAGATTTGAAGAAGCAATTCAAGACCCACACTGGATTGATGTCATGCAAGAGAAGTTAAATTAATTCAGAAAGTGCAAGGTCTGGGATTTGGTTCCAAAACCAAAGGTCCACAATGTCATAGGGACAAACTGGATTTATAGAAACAAGCTTGATGAGAGTGGGATTATAGTGAAGAACAAGGCAAGACTAGTTGCCAAAGGATACAGACAGGAGGAGGGCATAGACTTTGATCAGACCTTTGCTCCAGTGGCTAGGTTGGAAGTTATCAGACTATTCCTAGCCTATACAGTATATCAAGGCTTCAAAGTATTCCAGATGGATGTTAAGTCTGCCTTCTTAAATGGAGACTTAAAAGAGGAGTTCTATGTAGAGCAGCCCTCAAGTTTTGTTGATCCACGCAATCCTACTTATGTATATAGACTTAGGAAAGCTTTGTATGGGTTGAAAGAAGCCCCAAGGGCTTGGTATGAAACCCTGTCTAATTTCTTCATTAAGAACAAATTCTCAAGGGAGAAAATAGATAAAACTCTATTCCTTAGGGAATCCAAAGGAAAGATAATTCTAGTCCAAATATATGTTGATGACATAATATTTGGGTCTACTGAAAGTAACCTTTGTAGAAAGTTTGCAAAACTTATGTAAGGGAAATTTGAAATGAGCAGTATGAGAGAACTTAAGTTCTTCTTGGGTCTCCAAGTAAGACATACTGAAGATGGCTTGTCCATATCTTAGTCTAAGTTCACCTTGGAGTTAATTAAGAAGTATGGTATGGAGTCATCCACTACCATGAGAACTCCAATGGGGACAAGTGTATCTCTTAGCAAAGATGATGTAGGGAAACCTGTAGATGAAACTTTGTATAGAGGAATAGTTGTCTCCCTCCTATATCTGATTGCTAGTAGACCAGATATCATGTATGCTACATGTGTCTGTGCTAGGTACCAATCCTGCCCTAAAGAATCTCATCTTACTACAGTCAAAAGGATATTGAGATATCTTAAGGGCGCCCCTAATCTAGGCCTTTGGTATCCTAGGAATAGAGATTTTTTACTAATGGGCTATTCGGATGCAGACTTTGCAGGTTGCAAAGTAGATAGGAAAAGTACAACAGACACCTGTAAATTTCTCGGAGGAAGACTGGTGTCTTGGAGCTGTAAGAAGCAGACCAGTGTGGCAATATCCACAGTTGAGTCTGAGTATGTTGCTGCTGGAAGCTGCTGTGCACAGCTATTCTGGATACAGCATCAGTTAGAAGACTATGTTATTCAGGTAAGTAGAACTCCATTGTTATGTGATTCTACTAGTGATATTTCTATTGCTCACAATCATGTTTCTCATAGTAGAACAAAGCATATAGAAATAAGATACCATTTTCTTAGAGACCATGTAGAGAAAGAAGATATCTCTTTAAAATTTGTTAGTACTGATTTACAACTAGCAGACATGTTTACTAAGCCTTTTAGATGAAACTAAATTCAATAATTTCAAAATTGAAATAGGTATGTTGAACATAAATTAGTTTACAAAATTTGGCTAAGTAAAATTGTGTCGACATCAGAAGGTGTCTGTGTCGACACATAGTAGTTGGTGTCGACATTCCAGAGAAGTGGTGTCGATACATAGTAGTTGGTGTCGACATTCGAGGAATGTGGTGTTGACACATCTAGAGAATCGGTGTCGACACTTCAGAGAAGTGGTGTCGACACATCCAGATGTGGTGTCGACACTTAGAGTAAACACACAGATTCGTCGACCTCAGATCGTCGAACTCGACAAAACCAAATAGTATTGATGTCGAGTCATTAGAAGTTTGTGTCGACACTTTTCAACAGTGTCGACATATTTAGAGATTGTTGACGCGACTTTTGACCTTCATTACTTAGAAAGGTATAAATAGGTCAACAACATATTCTGTCGACACATTCTCCATATTTTTGAGACCAAAACCCTGTGTCGACAACTTCTCTCTTCTTAATCCAAGATTTCACTCAACCCTAATGGCGCCGAAACTAGAAGACAATGTCAATGAAGGCTATGAGCTGGTACGCAATGCCTTTGATCATGTGAACCCCGACATTAAAGCTATAGTAACCCTAATTACAGAAAATGGGCTGGAATTTCTAGTATCTGAACCAACAAAGATTTGGAAGAAAGAAATACTAGAATTCTATGGCGCAGCTACTATAGATTCTACTGGACTTATGATCAAGTCTACATTTCAGGGAACTAAGGTTAAACTTACCTTGAAGAGCTTGAGGAAAACTCTTCAACTTCCAAGAACTCAAGAAGAAGAAGAAGAAGTACCTTTATCCAAGACTAGGGAAGCACTTCAACGGTGTGGATTGGATCCCACCATGAAGATTAGAGCTGCAATGAACAGAAAAGGAATGAATCAACAAGGAAAATTCCTTTCAGAGGTGGTTGGCAAGGTCATTATCTGCAAGCCAGGGGGACATGATAGGATTTCTGCCTATATGTTCAGCCTTATGACCAGGATCATCTACAGACTAAACATAGATTGGTCAGTAGTAGTTTTTGAAAAGATTAAGGAAAGTATTAAGAAACCAAATCTGGGAAGGATTATGAGTCTCTACTTGGCTGGAATAATTCCAGAAGTAATGACACAGTCTGTTGTTTCAAAGATTAACCATATGAGAAGAATGTACATCAGGATTATCTCCAGATGGGATAGTGTCCTAACAAAGGACATGCCTGATGAGGAGAGGCAAGATATTCCTGAAAAATCTCCAGCACAAGACATTCCTGCACAAGACCCTGCAGATGGTGCTCAGGTGCAGGGGGTGCCTCAACTTGTGGAAGAGCCAACCCACATGGAAAGTGAAATGGCTACACAGACTATTCTTGAGGTAATTCAGGAGGTTAATCAATCAATTCTTAATGCTATGGATGAAACTCTAACTGAATCTTTGATTGATATTGACCAGCCAACTCAACTAAACAGTCAAGCACATGATGTTATCATGGAGGATACATCTGCTGCTGCTGATATTCCAGAGATAAGAGAATCTCCAGTCCCTACTCAACAAGAATTCACCCTTGAAGAGTTGTTTCTGGATTTAGTACAAGCAAGAACTGAGGGGGAGCACACTGGATTTGAGGGGGAGAAAGCAGAAATTGAGGGGGAGCAAGTTAACATTGAGGGGGAGCATGTAAGTCCTGCTAAGGAGAAGCAAGGGACTCAGGAGGAGCAACCTTGGACTGAACAGGAATTTCCTCCTAGTCCTAAGGATAGAGTTGAGATAGCCAGTACCTCAGCTTCTGAAGATGAAGCAGCAATACAAGCCAATAAGAGAAAACTGATGGTTTTTAAAAGAAGGAGCCAGAGCTATAAGAGGGCATTACAGACTGCTCCATAATCTGCCCCAACAACTGATTATAGCTCCTTATTAGTCTCATTACAAGTCAAGTTGGATGAACAAAGAATTACCATGGAAAAATATATGGATGAGACCCATAAAGATCTGCAACTCTCCTTGGCTACAGATAATAAATCTATAAGATTTGAAGTAAATCAGCATAAGAAGGAAATGACTGATTGTTTTCACAAAGGAGGCAATGTTGTGGTTTTCCTAGCAACACATCAAGAAGAGATCAAGACTCAAGTTGATGATATAGCTCTTAAGCAAGGCTATGTCCTATAGAATCAACTTAGAATGAATGATAATCTGACAGAATCACATAATGTGATTGTTACAGAACTGAAGAATATTGCAACTGCTCAGACTGAAGCAAGGACTAATGCCAAGGCAGATTTTGACAAGCAATTACAGGAAGGCCTAGCTGCTGTAAAAACATCTATTGAGCAATCTCAAAATACCATTTCTGCACAGCTACTGAAGTTAAGGTCATTTTATAAAGATGGTGTAAATTTTATTGATGAACAAATCAGATTTCAAAAAGATGACCTCAGGGATCATGTTGCAAGAGAAGTCATAAAGGGGGAGAGAGTGTTAGTCAAAGCTGGCTCTGATCATGCTAAATAGATCTCTAATAGCATCAGAGCCACCCTTGGATATCCACCCCTCTGTGATGATGATAATGTGGCTGAGTCAGGTATACACCCTGCCTATTTTGGAGGTGACCAACCTGAAGTTGCTCAAGTTATTTACCCTCCAACAGATTTTGAAATGATTCACCGAGAAGTACAGTCAATGTACAGCCATCCAGAAGGTGCTTAAAATATTATCCTTGAGAAAGTAGACATGCCAGTGTTAGAGGCAGTTTTGAACAAAGAGCAAGAAGCTCTATTGTCTAAGAAAAGATTCAGAGAACGGGCTGAGTTGAAGCCTGATTTTGAGCAGTGGAGTCCAACATACAGGAACATTATACTGACTGCTTGGAAAGCTGTAAAGGACAAGACCCATGATAGGGGCAAATGGTACTCTGCACAAGAATGACAAAAGTATGAAGCCAGGCAGGAAGCCATTGTTCAATATAGAAGAAAGGCAAAAACTGGGAAGCTACCTCCTAATGTTCAGGAGCCTAGCAAATATTTCCCAAAGCCTTTTCATTATTTTGAAAAACAAAGAATAAGGGCTGAAGATCAAAATAAGAAAGATCCTAAGGGCAAGAAGCCAGCTGATGATACTGATGCTCCAGTACAAGCCAAGATCTAATCAGGCAAAGGTATAGTTATCAAGGAGCCAGATCAGCTTTAGATTAGATTTACTTGATTTTACAACTTTGTAATCCTTAGTGTTGAAATCTATATAAACTTTTGATTGGAAACTTTTGTAAGTTGAAATAAAACAATAATTAATGCTCATCCTGGTTGCATTATTATTCTGTGATGAATTGTTATATATGTTTTGTTTTAAAAGTTTTCCTGTCATATAATGTTGTTATACATCATAATGTGTATTTGTTATGAATAGTGTATAGCATTGACTAAGGGTTATGACTTCTCCAAATAGGGGGAGATTGTTCGGTACATTGGAAAATGTGTACCAGATTTGAAGAAGCCTCACCTTACTCAATGATATACATCAAGGTGTATTTGATGTTGTTTTGAGTTTATATGTGCAGGTTAAGAAAATGCAGGATTGCAGGAAAAAGTTTCTAAGTCCATGTGTCGACACCAGGAGAAGCTGTGTCGACACTTATGAAGGCTTGTGTCGACACTGGAGAAAAGCTGTGTCGACACTTGGAGTTAATTGTGTCGACACTTGGAAATGCTGTGTCGACACCTGAAGAAACTGAGTCAACATACAGAATTAGTGTCGACACACAGAGAAAGCATAGTCGGCATCAACTGTGTCGACACCAAGAAGCAGTGTCGATATACAGAAGACTTTGTCGACATCAACTGTGTCGACACACAGCAGAGTTTCAACTAAGTTAAAGAGTAGAAGTGATTGTGTCGACACACAGAATTAGTGTCGACACATTCTACAGAAGCTGTGTCGAGAAGCAGTATCAACAACAAAGGAGCTGTGTCGACACCACTAAGGCTTATGTCGACACTTAGTCCACTTGTGTCGACACTTAGTCTACTTGTGTCAACACATGATGAAGTTCAGTCTCGACACTTTGCTGACAGAGACAGAGTTTCAAGAAGTGACTGGATGACTTGACAGCTGCCATTACCAACCGGCACTACAAGATATCCACTTTACAGTGACGTTTTTTTTTGCGACGTTTTGAAAAGTGTCGCCGTTTAATTTCTATCTAGCAACGCTTTTTATAAAAAAACATCGCTACTACAAAAATAGTATTTATCCACATTTTCATGAAAAAACGTCAATATAAATGTTCAGTTTTTGTGACGATTTTTTTTAAAACGTCATCAAAACATATGATTTTTGTAAAAAAAAAATTATTATCAAAACGTTTAAAATATTTTCCTTACAATCATGTCATTTACTAACTGAGCATGAAGTGCATACATGACATCATATTTACTTTTAGATAAATAATCTCAAGAATTTTTATTCAATACATGTTTAGTAGAAAGACAATTAATCTGTGAATTAGACAACTAATCTCAAGAAATTTTAATCGTTGAGAGAAGCCCGTGCGAAGGCGGCTGTGTTGGAGTTGTGGAATACTTTCGGTCCTCTTGTTTCTCACACTGGGTTTGCTCATGTGAGCTTAGAGGAATCGAAGTGTGAATCCCTCCAACATATCTGGCGCCGACGACAGCGGGGGTCCGGAGGCGGCATGGGTCCCCGGTGGGGGCTCGGGGGCAACGCCCCCGAAACAAAATCAGTTTTGGGACAAACTTTCAATATCATCCACACGATTAGAAGTGAAAATCAATCATGTCTATTCACGAAAAAAACATCTGAAACTTTTATAAAGTTTTCTCTTCGTCCCGTGTCAACCTAAAAAAATTCATTGTCGGGCTCAATGATGCAACCGGATCAGAGCTGTCAGAAGTTTGTTAGAAACCGGATCAGCTGGTTACCATGGAGAAAGTCTATATAAAGGCATTCTCCTTCAACAATAAAAGATTGATGAACTGATAAAAAAGGAGTATACATTAAAAACAGAAGAAGATTTTCGTGAGAAGATCTAAGAAGAAGTTGGAGAGAGAGAGCTCCATCTATTGAAGTGAAGTGCAGTTGCTGAACCAGGCTGCCAAGAAGGATTCAGATTGAAATCTGAATATCAAGAAAGAAGCTGATTGAAGATCAACTTCACAGGAGTTCAACCCTACTGAGTTCAGATTCAAGAAGCTTTAAAGAAAGCTAATAGTGGTTGTACTCTGCCATCAGATTCTTCCAAGAACTGATCAAGAAGCCATCCATCCTTTCTCTCTCTATCTGGGTGGTGGTAAAATACATTGTGAAATTTATTTTTCTGTAGGATCTGTTTAAGA
Source organism: Platanthera guangdongensis (assembly GCA_039583875.1). Taxonomy (NCBI): domain Eukaryota; kingdom Viridiplantae; phylum Streptophyta; class Magnoliopsida; order Asparagales; family Orchidaceae; genus Platanthera; species Platanthera guangdongensis. The sequence goes on along the minus strand of CM077157.1, from coordinate 11,588,395 downwards.
TCTGAGCTGTAAGCCTGTTTTATAAAGGCTGAGTTGTAGGAGATTTAAATCTCTGAGTGGTAGGGCTGTGAGCCTGAGTTGTAGGAGATTGTTATCTCTGAGTTGTAGGCCTTGTTGAAGGCTGAGGTATGGCAGATTGCCTGAGCTGTAGGAGTGTGGACTCACTCTGAGTTGTAGGAACCTTGATTAGGGTTCTGAGCTGTAAGATCTGAGGATCTGAGGTGAAGAGAAGAAGTTAGGCCGAATCTATCACACTGCTAGATAGGCAAAGGGGGAAAGTGGATGTACCCAGATCTTGGGGAACCACTATAAACTCTATGTGCAATCTGTGATTGTGTGATTCTGTGAATTCTGTGATGTGCTAGCTGTTAAATTAGCTGTTTCAGATTAAGTAACTGTATAGATATTCTGCCTTGGAAGAAAAAAAGAATTACACCTATTCAACCCCCCCCCCCCTCTAGGTGGTTAGGCACTAATTCTTTCAATGGCCCCTCGTGAGTTGGAGGAGTTGCATACCCAGCTAGATGATTTGTTGCAAAACGAATTTATTAGGCCGAGTTCTTCACCTTGAGGTGCTCCCGTGCTGTTTGTGAAGAAAAAGGATGAATCGATGAGGTTGTGCATTGATTATAGAGAATTGAACAAGGTCACCATCAAGAACAGATATCTTTTACCGAGGATTGATGATTTGTTTGATCAACTGCGTGGTAGCATAGTGTTTTCAAAGATTGATCTTCGTTCGGGCTACCACCAGTTAAGGATTCGTGAGACAGATATCACAGAGACTGTTTTTCGTTCCAGGCATGGAGATTTTGAGTTCTTGGTGATGTCTTTTGGTTTAACCAATACACCCTCTGCCTTTATGTATATGATGGACCGAGTGTTCAAGGATTTCCTGGACCGTTTTGTGGTCGTGTTTATATATGACATTTTGGTGTATTCCCGCAATGCTGGGGAGTATGCCCAGCATTTGCGTTTAGTTTTGCCTACTTTGAGGGACCATAAGCTGTTTGCTAAACTGAGCAAGTGTGAGTTTTGGTTGCCTCAGGTTTTGTTCTTGGGTCATATGTTAAATAAAGATGGAATTTCAGTTGACCATGAGAAGATAGTTGCTGTTATGGATTGGAATAGGCCAACCACACCTAAGGAGATAAGGAGCTTTCTAGGGTTGGCTGGCTATTATAGAAGGTTTGTAGGGGATTTCTCTATGTTATTTGCTCCTTTGACTAAACTGACGCATAAAACGTAGCTTTAGTTTGGAGCGATAAGTACGAGGAAGTATTTCTGGAATTGAAGAAGAGATTGTGTACTGCTCCAGTTTTGTCTCTGCCTACTGAAGAGTTATAATATACGGTATATGTAGACGCATCACATGTTGGTCTGGGTTGTGTTCTGATGCAGGAAGGTAAGCTGATAGCGTATGGGTCTAGGCAGTTAAAGATTCATGAAAGGAATTATCCTACGCATGATCTAGAGATTGCAACTGTGATTTATGCCTTGAAGCCGTGGAGGCACTTGATGTATGGCGTGTTGTGTAAGACTTATACCGATCATAACAGTTTAAAATACATTTTCACTCAAAGGGACTTGAATCTGCGCCAACGGAGATGGTTAGAGTATGTTGCAGATTATAATGTTGAGATCCAGTACCATCCCGGCAAAGCTAATGTTGTAGTTGATGCCTTGAGTAGAAATACAACTAAGATTTTTAATCTTTCTGAGGATTCTCTGGTTGAGGAGTTTTTAATGATGGATATTTCTATTGTAAGTTGTAACTCGTCAAGTAGTTTTGAGGTAGCTGAGCCTTCATGGATTGTACTCACAAGACTACATCAGATGGAAGATCCTGATTTATTGCATCTTTACAAGAGAAATGAGAAAGGAGAGTTACCAGATTTTTTGATCGATGATGCGGATACCTTGAAGTACCGCGACAGATTTTGTATTCCTGCTGTTGAGGACATTCAATTTAAGATGTGTAGTGAGGCGCCCGGTTCTAGTGTTGCGTACCACCCAGGTTCTACAAAGATGTATCAAGACCAAAAGCAGATTGTCTAGTGGTTTGGAATGAATGCTTATATAGCCAAGTTTATATCCGAGTGCATTGCTTGCAAACGAGTCAAGGACGATCATAGAAGGCCTGAAGGCAAATTGATGCCTTTGGATATTCCAAGCTGGAAATGAGAGAATATTTCCTTGGACTTTATTACTAGATTACCAAGATCTCCCAGAGGGCATGATTCGGTTTGGGTTATTGTTGATAGACTGACAAAGTGTGCCCACTTCATGCCTTTCAAGATTGACTACTCCATGAAAAAGATAGCAGAGTTGTACCTGGATGAGGTCATTAGCCTACATGGAGTGCTTGTTACCATTGTATCGGATCGAGACTCCAGGTTTACATCTCGCTTTTGGAAAAGCTTGCAAGAAGGGTTGGGTACCGATCTGAGGTACTCCACCGCTTATCATCCCCAGAATAATGGTCAAATGGAGAGAGTGAATCAGATCGTGGACCACGGAGGAGCATGGAATGAGCGACTCGGATTGATGGAGTTTGATTATAATAATAGTTATCAAGAAAGTTTGCAGATGGCCCCGTTTGAGGCCTTATACGGGAGGCGATGCAGAACTCCCTTATTTTCGGCCGAGGTCAGTGAGAGACTGTTGTTAAGTCCTGAAGCGTTGAAGAAATAAATATTTCTGTGAAGCATATCAGAGAAAATCTTCGTATAGCCCAGGAGCGTTATGAGAAGAACGCTAATCGTCGGAGGACTGATTTGTAGTTTGCGGTTGGAGACCTGGTTTTTCTGAAGGTTTCCCCAATGTATGGTGTTAAGAGATTTGGAAAGACTCATAAGTTGGACCCGAGGTATGTGGGACCTTTTAAGGTTGTTGAGCGTATTATTGTATCAGCTTATAGGCTGAATTTGCTTGCAAATTTTTCTGGTGTGCACGACGTGTTTCATGTGAGCCAGTTGCGAAAATATGTGCTCAGCGACCGACAGATTCTTGATGTTCTGCCTCAGTTGGAGCCTAATCTTTCTTATGTTGAGATGCATGTCCGCATTCTGGATACTCAAGATCGAGTGTAGCGGAGGAAAACCATACCAATGGTTAAAGTTTTGTGGCAAAACTAAGACGTGGAAAGTGCCACTTAGGAGTTGGAGTTAGCTATGAGGGAGGCTCATCCTCATATGTTCTCCTAGTTTCTTACGGCATGAATTTCCCTTCTACAATCTTTGATTATATTCTTTTTATATTGGAATCTTTTGTGCGTAAAGTTTCAGAACGAAACTTCTTTTTAGGGGGAGTGGCTGTAACGCCCCTGATTTTTTCGATGTTTAATTTAATTCTTTTATTGACGTAAAATTTGACGTCAGGGCGTTACGTTGACCCTTGGATGGTGGTTACCGTTATCAGAGCGTGATTTTTGCTCGTTGGTACCCGAGGTTTTGGTTTAGGAGTATTGATTTGGTTTATTTCTCATGTGTTTTAATATTCTCTTACGAGTCGGGGTTCATTTTGGAACATGGTGGAGCCTTTTTGGGAATGATGACATTTTGACTTCGGGAGATTTTTACCCGAGATTGGTTTGTCAGATTTCGAATTTGTCGTTGGATTCGTAGTGTCGACATTTAGCTACGGTGCGATTTTCGTAGAAATCCGAGTTGGTGTGAATTTTGGGTCTTTTGGACGAATATTTAATAATAAACTATTATTATAATACTTATATTTCCAAGTATAAATAGCCTTATGAATAGACAAACCCTATTCATCTTCTGCTCCTGGAAACCGTAGGCCTATTGCGAAAGTGGGAAGCGACGGACACTCCTAAGCTTTCAACCGTCGATTTCTGGAGCTTTGGTCCTCGAAATCATCTTTGGAGGGTAGATCCCGATAGCTCTCAACTAGATCTACATTTCTACAGTAATATTTTATCGTTTTGTGAAATTTTGGGTGTTAGAGATTTCGTTTTGACCCTCTTTCGAACTGAAAAGTTTCAGGCATTTTTGCTTAGGTGTTCTTGCAGCTAGATCTGTGAGGTGGAGCGTTGCTTGGCCGGATTATGGAGATTTGAGGCAAGTGGTGGTCCCCCCTTGCTTGTTCTTGATTCCACTATTTTCTTGATTTTATTTCCTCCCTGTACAGAAATTGGGATTATAACAGAATTTTCACCTTGTCAAACTTTGTTTGTTATAGATCTTGAGGCAAGTGGTGATTTACGTCCTTGCCAAGCTTTCAACTTGTTGTATTATGTTCTTGTAGGTCATATGGTACTTAACATAACAGTGAACCGTAGTCTTGGTGAGGGAGAAACCCTATTGGGGTTATAGGAGAATTCTTTTCCTATGTTGGGCTTAGCTATTAACTTGGTCATAATCTAGGTTTAGCTGTAGCCAAAATTAAAAAGAGATAGCTAGAATAAGTCTATTAACCTCTATTTAGGTATGTTAGCTTTTCTGCCAGCTTTTTGGGTCCTGGCGTTGAGTGGCGTTGAGTGGCTGTGCGACTAAGTTTAAATGTGTTGAGTGAGTGGTATACACTCAACCCGGCATTGAGTGAGCTTAGCATACTCAATGTCATTCTGTAAATTTTAGAAGCTAAGTCTAAAAGCGTTGACAGTGTTGAGTGAGCTGAACTCACTCAACGTCATCTCTTAATTTTGTAAGTCTAAGTATAAAAGCATTGACAGCGTTGAGTGAGCTTAACTCACTCAATGTCGTCGCTTAATTTGGCAAGCTAAGTAAAAAGCGTTGACAGTGTTGAGTGAGCTGAACTCACTCAACGCCATTGCTTAAAATCTGTAAAGATAAGTAGAAAAGCGTTGACAACATTGAGTGAGCTGAACTCACTCAACACCGTCATCTGGTTATTTTTGCGGCTAAGTGATAAAGTGTTGAGTGAGCTGAACTCGATCAACGCCATCGCTTTGGAAGAAAAGCGTTTACAGCGTTGAGTGAGCTTGTCATCTGATTTTGACAGCTAAGTTATCAAGCGTTGAGTGAGTTGTACACACTCAAAACGGCGTTGACTGTGTTGAATACACTCAACGCCATCGATTTATTTTGAGCTTTAGTGTAAAAGCGTTGAGTGGGCTGACTACACTCAACGCGACGTTGAGTGTGTTGAAGACACTCAACGACATCTTGTTTTCTGGATGGCGTCGAGAGCGTGGACTGCACTCAACGCGGTGTCGAGTGTACTCGACGCTTTTCTGTGGAAAGACCTATTTTTTGCTGATTCTTGGTATATCATCAATAGGCTATTTTTGCTAAATAAAATTAGTCCAGTGTCTGCTATTTTCATCAAGTTTGATCCTAGGCCAATTTTTGAGATTTATTCCTACATAGTTGTTGGAGAAGTCCAACGTTTTGGTTATGGGTTTTCAGTATCTTGGCTATGATTGTCGGTATTTTGGTAAATCTTTTGACCCTGATGGGTTTATAACTGTGTGTGTGCGGGTGGAGGTGTCTTTCCCCACAGGTGCCGGTTTTTTTTGGTTTTGGGAGTGTCAAGATAAAAGACCTCATTTCCTTAGGCCCTTGTGAAGTTTTTATTATGGGTGTGTTGGCGGAGGTGTCTCCCCCACAAGTACCAGATTATGCCGGTGATTTTGCTCACTCATGTTGAGCTGACATATTTCTTACATTTGTATACTTACTTGTATATGTATCTAATGAAGCTCAGTTCTTTATTGCACCTGGTGCAAGTACCTTACACTTGGATTTGGTAAGTTTTCATTTATCTACATTTTATTTCTTATTTTGTTGAGGTTTTGTCAGCTATTCTTAGATTTGGGGTTGGTAACCCTCTTTGACTCTTTTGGTCATTGCTACTACTGACCCTTGTTCACCACTTGTATTTTTTTATATCTCTTGCTGAGGTGTTCTTTATTTCAATGTCACAGGTTTGGAGCAGTAGCCGGTTGAGAGGCTAAGACTTTTGGTTTTAGGCTGGTGTTCTGCAGCTATCTTTTCCTCATCGGTTGTGAGTTAGTTGTTTAGTTTTCCTTTAGTTTAGACATACATTGTTTTGGTGGGTTCGTGTCAGGTTGTTGACGGCCGCAAGATTTTATTTTATGTTAAGTAGTTGCTAGCTGCTAAGTCATTTTTGTATGATTTAATTATTTCTACTTGCTCTCTGGGAGGTTTTATGCTAGGTTGCATGTTAGATATTTTAAACTATTAAGTATTATTTCTAACTCATGCACATCAATTTTGTAAAGCTAAAGTCACTATATCTTATTGAACGTACAAATTAATTTCTACGCTTATAATAAATGTAGAGTCATGCATAACATGAGTTGTCCAGTTGGAATGTTTATGCTCATGTAGGATGTTAAGTAATAGAGACAAAAGTATTTTTCCACAGCGTATAATTATATCTTTACTTGTGAACTAGTGATTCACTGTGTCGAGGGATACGACCATCTAAATTTTAACTGTTTTTTACTTAATACCTTATGGATTTCATTTAACTTGTAGAGTTTGGAGTCTTGTCTGAGCATCTGCAGTTATCCTCAGTATGGCGTGGCATCACGACGCGTATTTTCTCTTACTCTGATATAACTTAGATGTTGAGAAAATGTGGATTTTGACAATGAGGGTGTGGCTATTTGCACCCCTTATTTCCTATAAAATGAGGTTATCCACAACAAACACAATATATGATTGATGTGCTAAAGGTTTTGAATAAGTGCATACCACCATAATGCCAAGATTGTTGAATGTGATGATTCTAATACCACATACATAGTTCATGATGTTTAAACTCAGGTGTTCAATCTTCTTCAATCAAACGATCTGAAAAAGCCCATCACAAAATATTTCTCAATTGGTTAATTTGAATCCTTGAGTTGTAGTAGGCAAAATTCGGGGATTAATTGAAGAAATGTACACAAAATTAAAAGATGTTAGATGTTGAAGATTTAAATGGGCAAAACTGGATGTAGGAAATCACATTACCCTGAAATTAAATCCAGAAAACCTGGTTGATCATCTATCAGTACATTGATTGCTTCATGTAGACCTATAATCTGACATAGGGGTGCAACTTGAGTTGAGCCGGCTCAAAAGCTCGATAAGCCGGATCGAAAAAAAACTCGAGCTCGAGCTCGAGCTCATCTAGTGTTGTTTATGAGCTCGTGAGCCGGCTCGCGAGCTTTTTATTTATACATTTAAAAAATAATAATAAGAAAATAAAGATCATGAGCTAAAAAACCCGCGAGCAGCTCGAGCTCGATAAGTTGAGATTGAGCCCGAGCTCGAGCTGGGATAAATGAGCTCGTCGAGCTCAAGCTCGGGTTTGACTGGTTTGCCGCCCAATTCTGACATGGATCTGTGACTAATCAGAATTTTTAATCTAGAAAACCTGGTTGGTCACTTCTTCCTTGCAACACATACCTTGCATTGGTTGCTTCACGAAAGCTAAAGATTTCTCAGGCTGATGATTACAACCTGTTTGGGAGACAGTAATTGTTGTCCTCTCAGATGTCTAGAATGTCACACAAACATGAGAGCTGAGATAGAAATATATGCGTATTTAAATCTTGTTAATTATGGGTGATTAACATCTTATGCACAAGCATTAATCTAAATTAACGGAATTTCTACCTAATTAATTATCCTGGGCTAATGCCCAAATTAGTAGCTATGCATTCAATTGACGATTGAAGTCTATTTCATTTTCTTTATAAAACCAGTCAAGCGACCATGTCTACCAGCAAGCATCCCTACTGTAACTCTAATTCCAAGCATTGATCATTATTATTATAATAATAGACTAATTTTTAGAAAAAAAATAGATATCTTCCTAGCTTTTAAAAAATTATACATTTTTTTCAAAACTAAAATACGCATTTAATATTTTATTCTCTCAATACTAATTAACATATATATATATTATTTAGAAACGTTATCGGTCCATTTAAATTAGAACAATCTTTTATTCTATTTAACAAATAATTCGAATTATTCACTGCAAATTCTACAGGGAATTCGGATATTTCTGTGCAAATGTCATATGGTTTGCCGTTTGCATGGAAAAAAAGATATAAAAAGATACCAGTTGATCTGAAATGCTCCAATTCGATATAATCAACAGCAATAAATTAATTATAAAATCATATAGAAAAATCGGGATAAATTAGCTTTCAAGTATCCATTTACAAAATTAGTTGTTGCCGCTAAATGCACCAATAATCTAATCATCACCACGGTTGTTGAAATGGCAGCCAAAAAGCAGCAAAAGAAGCCATAGATGTTAAATAATTTCTATCATCTCCAAATCAATGATTCCTGAATAGAAAACAAAACAAACAAAAGAGAAAAGAAAACGTACAGACCAAGTAATTAAAATAGTTTTCGACCAATTTTTAGTCATAGAAGAAGAAGAAGAAAAACATACTCTTCAGGGGAGAATTAAGCAAGAACAGTAAAGACCGACTCAACCCACCGAAAGTCTAATTATTTGCTATTATTATGCAGTAATTAATCATATATCAAGACAACAAAAATTACACAATAGCTCCGATATCCACTTCCTCTCTTGTCTATGCTTATTTACATATATAAAATATATATATACTATATGCTATATAGTGTATAATATTCCTGTAACATTCGGGACTGCGAGCCTTGGTTGTGTGATGGGGGAAATTGAGGAACATTACCTGTTCTGGAAGAGGGATGAAGAAGGGGGAAGAAGGGAGGTCATGTTGAGCGGCGGAGACGGTCATGCGGGGAGATGGCATGGCGGAAATGGCAGCGATGGCCGTAGGGACAGGTGTCGCCGGAGACGACCATGCGGCAGAGCTCGGTCTTGTAACGGGGATGGCGGATGATGGGGCGAAGCTCATCAAAACCATGTGCGAATTGGCAATGCTGGCCATATGGGCATTCCCCACTCTCCTGCCATTTGTTGCAGAGCTCAGTCTTTAGCATTCCCTGGTTATACAAATCGAGATCCACAGAATCCGCCGTCTCTCCAGCTTTCTTCTTCCCTGATCCGTTCAGGTACACCTTTTGCTGCTGCGATGAGCAAATGTACGAAAAACTTATTTAATTAGATAAATGATTATGGGCACCTTTGTGGATCAAGAACAAAATGAGGAAGGGCGGAAGACTGCTACCATCACCGGAGTGGGAGGACGGTTTCGGATGAGGCGATTGGGTTCAGGGCCGCTGGCTCCCGCCTGGTGCATTTTGAGGTAGCCGGTGGAGCGGACGGAGATGCTCTTCGGCAGAGTGAGTCGCTTGTCACCGACGGCGATGCTTTTTTTACCGAGAGGCGGCGGATTCTCGTGGAACCCAAACACGCTCGTGGGGCTCTCTTTGTCGGGAGGCTCAGCCAAAGAGAGGCGTCGGAAATGTTCATCCAGCAGCGAGATCGGAGGGTACTCAATGTTCACAGAATTCCTGAACTTTATGTCTGCCGGGTCGATGTTTAGGCGCCGGTAGAGTTGATCATTGGCGATGCGGAGCGTATTGTTCTGCAGAGAAATGGCTTCTGCTTCGCGTTCAGCGTCTTGAAGCTGAGTGAGGCAGAGTTCATAGCGGTCGACGATCTGCTGATATTGAACTGCGAGGCGGGCGAGGTAGAGGCGATTCTTAATAGCGCTGGGATCTTCGTCTTCGAATGAGCAGGGAGGAGATGAAGTGACTGAGACCGGAGTGCCTGGGATCGGTGGAGAGGAAGCGTATTGAATGACCTTAGGACTGGGTAAATAATGGGAGATGCTGGGATTGTTGCAGCCAGTTGTGTGACACGGAGGAGAAGGGATTCGGTGATCTGAAGGCCTGAACAGCAACGGCGAGATGGAGGGAGACACCAGTTGATCGGCATTTGCAGAAGGAACAAACTCGTGCTCCATTTTCCTTGACTCGCGGATCTGAATCAAAAATACCTGCTCGGAAAAAGTTTTAAACCAATCACGAATTAAAAGTTCAAGAAGCTGAAATATCATTGATCTCTCACAGAACAAAAACACCATTCCTAGAAAAGGGAAGCACAACGATGAATAAAATTGCGAGCAGGGAGACGACGCATTAACCCATTGTGGAATTATCGATGAAATATTGCAAAATAAAACTAAAAATTCGCTGCAGAAAACAGAAATTTAGGCAACTCACTCAGAATCTAAAGAAAAACATAGATGAATTCAGATCATCTTCATCGATCTCCCACATTGATTCATGGATCTAGAAATCCGACCCCGAATGATCTCAAACAAATTTACAAGCAAACAACATCGATCTGCGAACATAAAGTAGAGAGGATCGAATTCAGATCGGCAAAAGTCCGTCGGATCAGTTTTCAAGAAAATCATCAAACATTATACCCTAAAACATGAAAACGATTTTTCTCACCAGAGCTTGACTCGCCGTCAACTGAACTGGTGCTGTCTTTGAATTCGGGAAGCGAGACAGGGAAAAGGAGACCAGAATCTCAACGAAGGGCGTGGCCGAGTATTTATAGGGGAGCGTGCACTTAAATTTTGCTGCGGGAAGTAGACACCGATCTCCAAACCGTTATGAATTTCTAACGACGTCCAGATGGAATCAGCCCCCGACTATTTGCCAATTGCTGCAGCATATGCTTACGTGGCCTAACAGAATTCTGCAGATATTTACCATTGTGCCCCAACTCGTCATGAACATTACAAGTGTCTGCCCGCATCAAATAGAACGCAAAGTCCTCTTCATTATTTTATAAATTTTAGTAACAAAATTTAAATTTGATTTCTTAACTTTTTACAAATTTTTATTTATGATAACAAAGGCTCTGTTTGGCATGGTGGTGTTAAAAACAGTGACTACTAACTGTTTCGTTCGTAAACAATCACCTCACATCTGTTTGATGTGGTGGTTGTACAACTTCGGGCTCGCGAGAGGACCTCAAAGCGCGAGATAGACGAGACAGAGCGAGTGGAATTGATGGGCAAGTGGGACCATGTGGTCCACTCGCAGTTAGTGAGATAAGAAGTCCCTGCAGTAGGCGAGACGCCCCTCCTGGGGGCGCGAGAAGGCCTTTGGCCGCGAGAAGTACTCACGGTGTAACACCTCCCCTGTAATGACCGTATAATATGGGTCCGGCCAGGGCCCCACAACATACAGACGCCACAGTTTCAGTATTATAAAATGATATAGCTACCCAAACTCAAAACACAACACAGCGGAAACAACCAAATAGACTAGAAGTTATCCACGCCTACAAGAGTAACAAAATGACCTTAAGGCCTTACAACAAGAGTAAATCCAAACTCAAATAATACATAAGTCCTGAAAGTGCATAAGCACACCTATTCTACCTCGGCATGCAAGTCGGTCAAAATGAGCATAAAACATACAATGTCATAAACGTAAAGCTACAACAAAAGGTAACACTTCATGAGGCTTAGCCCTTTCTGGCCGGCGAGCTAGCTTCTGCTTGCCCTGTAAAAATTATTAGTAACGTGGGTCAGCAAAGGATGACCTCAAACTGTGTAACAAACACATCTCCTCTCGGCCGCCCCTAACGGACCCCGGGTTACTCCTCCTACCTGCAAGTTAACACTTCGTATGCAATAATCATAAGTAAGAAAAACAACTAAAGAAACAGGCTTGAATGTCTCAAACATCATACATGTTCTCTACTGTTGAGCATATAATATTAGGGTCTACTATGCAACATGAATGCAACACCCGGGTTTCACCCAAGACACCATATAGCGTATGCATCTAGCACAACATCACATCAATTGGGTACTCATCGTTTCCCCATTGGCATAAAGCCCCAAACAAAAAGGGAAACACAATTCCCCCCAACGGCACACAAGCCGCCACATGGAACTCTTGTCAAGGCCCCACCCGCTCAAGGTCTTAGACCCGGGCTTGCCTGCAAGCTCTGGCGTCTCATATCAGGATTCCAACAAACACAACTGACCGATTCTAAGAAGCCTTGCTGGACCCCACCCGTTCATGGCCTCATTGCCCGTGTTTGCCTCATGCTTGGCATTCTCGTCAGTCTCACAGAAGGGGACTAGTCTCGCCGGGACACTCTTCACACATGATGTGTACGTCACGGGATAGCCAGCCGACCACGGAGACACAGCCACGCCTGGGCACATAACAATCCAAGACAATTCCACCCTAGTCCCACATTTGTACTGCAGCGCTCCCGCGCACCGAGAAAACCATCTACCACTCATGCGGAGCTAACCTTGTCTACCAAGGAAACCATCTACCGTCATTGAGGAGCTAACCTTGTCCGGTTCCGACTACACGTACTCACTCGAGAAAAAGGGGAAAACATCACCACATCACAAACGACATCTTGTCGCAACGGATCTCTACGAATCCTTAAAGCTCGTATGCAACATCACCGAGTCGGACTAACGGTCGCGACTACGGCTTCCCACACCATGCCTAATCCACTAACAGAGCGGATCTCTAATGCAAAAATATGTCGTGGACAGACTCAATCGACCCGGAGGTTTCTCTTAAACCTTGGCGACCCAAACCCCTCTCATTTGAGCGTTTGGTGCCCAAAACTAGAAAAGAAAAGATGCTAAAACATGCATCCTAAAACCGAGAGAAGAAGTGTCGTTACCTGCTGACTGCTCTTCCTAGCCATGGTAAAATAGTCGGATGAAAACTGTTGCAACGATCTAGCCTCCAAGGATCCGGACTCGGCTCGCGATTTGGAGCACCGAAGCCTCTCCAACAGCCGGATCTCTACTTCACCTTCTTCTTTGCTCTCCCTTCTCTCTAGAACTTAGAAAGAGAACCACTCCAAAGAAATGAGGGTTTCTAAGGGTCCAATCCCGTGTATATCCCATCAGGAACAACCCACAGCCGTTGGATCCCAAATTAAAGAAACGAACGGCCTTGATTCGGGCCTGAAAAGCTAAAACTGGGTCGAACACGGCCTGCGACACGCCCGTGTCCAGGGCCGTGTCCCCCATTTGCCGTCAAAATCGACGCGCCTGGAACAACACACGGGCATCCGACACGCCCGTGTTCGACCTGACACGTTCGTGTTCCAACTAACACGGTTGTGTGGTCGGCCGTGTGCCTCCATCGACACAGCCCCGAAAACAACCCGAGACTCACACGGGTACTGGACACGCTCGTGTCCTTGCCCGTGTCTAACTCAACACGTCTGGGCTCCAGGCCGTGTTCACTGTCTCGACACTTCGTCGAGCGAAGTTCGTCGACTGTCTGACACGGCATTGGACACGCCTGTGTCCTAGGTCGTGTGTCTTGTCTCGACACATCGTCGAGCAAAATTCGTCGACTCCCCGGACCGATCGTCGACACGGGCTCGACACGCCCTGAGACACGCCTGTGTCTCAGGCCGTGTTCTCTGCTCGATGATCGTCGACTCCAAAAATTATCGACCTCTCGACCAAATCGCCGAATGGAGCCTGACACGCCCTGGGACACGCCCGTGTCCCAGGTCATGTGCCCCCTGCCAGAAACCAAAACTTGGCCAGAAACGATGGTCGTCCCTCTACAAATTTTGGGGCGTTACAACTCTCTCCCCCTTAAAAAAATTTCGTCCCGAAATTACAAAGAAAAAGGGAACAAAACTTAAATGGTACCTTATTTGAAGAGCTCTGGATACTCTTCTAGCATGGCTTGTTCTCGCTCCCAAGAGTGCTCCTCACGACCACAGTTCTCCTATCGGACTTTCACGAGTTTAACCTCTTTATTCCACAACTGCCGAGTCTCTGAATCCTCTATAGCAATTGGACGGACTCGCATCCTCAAGTCTTCCTCTATCGGCACCGATGCCGGCTTGATCACCACACTATCCTCCACCAAGCCTTTCCTCAAGACGGAGACATGGAAGACGTCGTGCAATCCACTCAGCTCTGCGGACAATGCCAACCGATAGGCTGCTTCTCCCACCCGTTCAACAACTTCAAAAGGCCCCAAAAATCTTGGGCTCAACTTTTTGAGTCGGCGAATCCGTGAGACTCCTTTGAATGGCTTGATCTTCAAATAAACTCAATCACCTACCACAAACTCCAACTTCTTGTGACGAGCATTAAAGTATTTTGATTGCCGGTCTTGCGCCACCTTCATACGCTCTTGAATGGTCCGTACCAACTCACAAGAGTCAACTACTACCTCCTTTCCCAAAATTTTGGTGTCTCCCGCCTCTGTCCAAGACATCGGTGTTCGACATCGTCTTCCATACAAAGCTTCGTATGGCGTCATTTTTATACTTGCTTGATAACTGTTATTATACGCGAATTCCACCATGAAGAGGTGATCCTCCCACTTCTTGCCGAAGTCAAGAATGCACATTCTCAGCATATCCTCCATAGTACGGTTTGTTCTTTCGGTTTGCCCGTCAGTTTGAGGATGAAACGCCGTACTGAACTTTAGCTTCGTGCCCAAACTCTTCTGAACCAATCTCCAGTCCTTGGACGTAAACCGTCCATCTCGATCGCTGACTATGCTCTTAGGAATCCCATGCAGTCGCACAATGTTGCGAACATATAACTCCACCAGCTTCTCCACGCTGTCCTCCTTCCGATTTGGGATGAAGTGGGCCACCTTGGTTAAGCGATCCACGATCACCCAAATAACATCATTACCCTGCTGCGATCTAGGCAAACCATGTACAAAATCCATGGAGATGTCATCAAATTTCCACTCAGGGGTTGGAAGGGGCTTCAGGAACCCGCCCGGCTTCTAACATTCGGCCTTCACCAAGGCGCAAGTTTGGCAACGATTCACACACAAAGCTACGTCCCGCTTCAGCCCCGGCCACCAAAAAGATTTCTTCATATCCAAGTACATCTTTGTGCTGCCCGGGTGAATGGAGTACTTTGTGAAGTGAGCCTCAAACATCAACTCCTCACGGAGTTTGCCGAACTGCGGTATACAAACTCTTCCGTCCTTCCTCAGAATCCCATCAATCATCTCCCAGGCGCTGCTCTCGCCCTTTTGAGCCTCCATCACATATGGTTGAAACTCCACATCCAACCGAGTCGCTTCCCGAATGCGATCGGACAAGTCGTTTTGTACTTCAATCCAGTTCAACCGAGCCACGCTGGACTCGCCTCTCGCAACACATTCCAAACCAAGGGACTCCCATTCCCGTACCAACCGCTCATCATCAGCTTCGATTCAATTCTCTTGCCCCGAGTACTTTCTACTCAAGGCATCTGCCACCACATTGGCTTTACCTGGCGTATACTGAATCGCCACTTCGTAGTCTCCAAGAAACTCAACCCACTTGCGTTGCCGCATGTTCAAGTTTTTTTAATCCAAGAGATACTTCAGGCTTTTATGATCCGTGATGATCACCACATTTGCACCATAAACATAATGTCGTCATATTTTCAACGCAAAAATTACCCCCGCCAACTCCAAGTCATGGACGGGGTAATTCCTCTCATGAGGCTTCAGCTATCTAGACCCAAAAGCTATCACCTTGCCATGTTGCACCAAAACGCAACTCAAACCGCATCCCGATGCGTCACTGAAGATCTGAAATCCCTCGGTCCCTTGCGGTAGACTTAGGATTGGAGCCATCATCAGTCACTCCTTCAGTGCCTCAAATGCTTGATTGCACTCTTGAGTGCACACAAACTTATGATCTTTACGAGTGAGTGAGGTGAGGGGTAGAGCTATCCGCGAAAAATTCTCCACGAATCTCCTATAATACCCGGCTAGTCCAAGAAAACTTCGGACTTCCGCCACGGTCCTCAAAACCGGCCAATCTCTGTTAGCTTCCACTTTTATTGGATCCACTTCCGCCCCATCCCCACTAATCACGTGGCCCAAAAATGCCACCTTCGCTAACCAGAACTCGTACTTTGAGAACTTTGCATACAACTGATTCTCCCTCAACACTTGCAAGACCACTCTCAAGTGGGTCGCATGCTCCACTTCCGATTTGGAATACACCAAGATGTCATCAATGAAAACAACCACAAAAGAATCCAAGTATTCCTGAAATACTCGATTCATAAGATCCATGAACACAGATGGCGCGTTCGTCATCCCAAACGGCATCACCGTAAACTCAAAGTGTCCATACCTTGTACCAAATGCAGTCTTGGGCATGTCCTCGTCCTGAATTCGCAACTAATAATAGCCCGACTTCAAGTCCAATTTTGAGTACACCACCGACCCCACCAACTGGTCGAACAAGTCGTCTATCCGAGGAATCGGATACTTATTCTTAACGGTCAGTTTATTCAGCTCTCGGTAGTCTATGCACAGCCGCATATTACTGTCTTTCTTCTTTACAAACAACACCAGCGCGCTCCACGGCGAAGAACTGGGTCTGATATACCCTTGCTCCAATAGTTCCTGTAACTGTACTTTGAGTTCAGCCAACTCCTTTGGTGCCATCCTAAATGGAGGACGTGATACCGGCCTAGCCTCCGGCACTAACTCGATCGAGAAGTCGATCTCCCGCCGAGGAGGCGCTCCAGGAAGTTCATCCGGAAACACATCCTTGAAATCTGCCACTACGTGCACTTCCTCAATAGACAACTGGGAGATGCGAACCTCCAATAACGCTACCAGCGCTACACCACCCTGGTTAACCGCCCGCATCAATTGCATGGCCGAAATTAGGGAATAGGCCACTCCACAAAGGCCCTCAAATTTGACTTCCGCCTGTCCTTTGCTCCTTAGGGTCACTACCTTAGATAGGCAATCAATGATGGCGCGCTGCTCTGCAAGCCAGTCCATGCCCAAAATGACATCGAACTCAACCAATGGTAAAACCGTTGCTATCAAAATGAAGTCAACCCCGTCCAGCTCCCAACAGATGCACCCTTTGGCCCCGGTGGTCATGGATGAACCATTGGGCATGCGCACTTTCAGCTCCGCGTCCGCCAAGAAAGACTCAACTCCTATTCTCCGGACGAAGCTCTCCCCAAGAAAGGAGTGTGATGCTCCCGTATCGAACAATACCCTAGCGGGGTATACGGAAACTAATACGAAGCCTACAACATAGACATCACACAAAAAAGTCTAAAAGTATGAAGCACAAAATTTAAACTTAAATTTCTTCATACCTGTCACCACATCGGTTTGGCGGATCGCTTCATGCTGTCCAAGGTTGTAGGCCCTTGGTTGCACCGGTTGGAACCGAGAAGCGCTTGACTCCGCCATCTTCCCTTTCTCTGCGGCACTGGGGCCGGAGCGCACAGTTTGCTCCTACCTTGCCTCTTGCTCCGCTCCTCCTTGAGGACAAACACGAGCTATGTGCCCCACCTTACCGCAGTTGTAGCACGTCGGCGGTCCCCTAGAGTGAGAACCTCCAGGCGTCCACTTGCTCTTCTCACCAGACCTGGAAGTGTGAGGCTTTTTCCTCCACCTACTCCCTTCAGACTTTCCCTGGGATTGGGGAGGCTTCCCTTCCCCTTGCTTGGGAGTGAAACACTTACGACATTGGGTTCGCTCCAGATCACTTTCCAATATCCTGGCAGCCTCAACTAGCTCATTAAAATCAGCTCTCTTCATGGAAATGAGGGGTTGCCTCAAATTCTCCCTCAGCCCCTGGTAGAAGAGGTTATCCCTCTCTACATCATCTGCCATCGTCATTCCCGCGTAACGACCCAAACGGGTGAACTCCTGCACATACTCGTCCACTGTCTTGTCTCGCTGCATTAAGTGCAGAAACTTCCTCTGAAGGGCCAACCGTGTAGGAACGGGAATGTACCTCTTTAGAAAATCATCCTCAAATTCCTCCATTGACGGGGTGCGTCCAGGGAACTGGCGGCCGCTATGGCTCACCCACCACAACTTGACGTCTCCTTCCAACATGAACGTCGCATACTCAGATTTCTTTTCTTCTGGCGTCTCTGCCGCCCTCAAAAGCTCTTGAATTCGAACCCACCAATCCTCTGCATCCATTGACGTACCAACTCCCTTGAACGACGGGGGATGGAAGCTCAGGAAATACTTCATGTGTCGGTCTCCATGTCCGACAACCACCCTTTCCGCCAAAGGCTCCACTCGCCTGGCTTCTCCACCTGGCACGGCCGTCGCCGTGTCCGGTGTAGCAGGGGTTGCTACCCGAGCTGCCGCTGCAGCTTGGGCTGCCACCATCGCTTCTGCAACTTGGGCTGCCACCATCGCTTCTGCAAGCATGCGGCAGAAGTCGGCCGGGTTTACATACGTGCCCAAAAGACCTGGAGCAGTGGCACTGCTCGCCAAAAGTTCTTCTCTTGCTCTCGACGTACCCGCCTCGTTGCTTGCACTCTTCAAAAAAACAAGAAACAAGTGATCAGTCTCTAATCTCAAGACTTAAACATAAGGACACTCATGGTCCCGCGTTACTCTTATGTGGATAACTTCTCTACGCACTGAGCTTGAATCTAACCTCCCTCTGATACCAAATTGTAACACCTCCCCTGTAATGACTGTATAATATGGGTCCGGTCGGGGCCCCACAACATACAGACGCCACAGCTTCAGTATTATAAAATGATATAGCTACCCAAAATCAAAACTCAAAACACAACACAGCGAAAACAACCAAAGAGACTAGAAGTTATCCACGCCTACAAGAGTAACAAAATGACCTTAAGGCCTTACAACAAGAGTAAATCCAAACTCAAATAATACATCAGTCCTGAAAGTGCATAAGCACGCCTAGTCAACCTCGGCATGCAAGCCGGTCAAAATGAGCATAAAACATACAATGCCATAAACGTAAAGCTACAACAAAAAGTAACACTTCATGAGGCTTAGGCCTTTCTAGCCAGCGAGCTAGCTCCTGCTTGCGATCCTTGCCCTGTAAAAATTATTAGTAACGTGGGTCAGCAAAGGCTGACCTCAAACTGTGTAACAAACACATCTCCTCCCGGCCGCCCCTAACGGACCCCAGGGTACTCCTCCTACCTGCAAGTTAGCACTTCGTATGCAATAATCATAAGCAAGAAAAGAAACTAAAGAAACAGGCTTGGATGTCTCAAACATCATACATGTTCTCTACTGTTGAGCATATAATATTAGGGCCTACTATGCAACATGAATGCAACACCCGGTTTCACCCAAGGCACCCTATAGCGTATGCATCTAGCACAACATCACATCAATTGGGTAGTCATCATTTCCCCATTGGCATAAAGCCGCAAATAAAAAGGGAAACACAATTCCCCCCAACGGCACACAAGCCGCCACATGGAACTCTTGTCAAGGCCCCACCCGCTCAAGGTCTTAGACCCGGGCTTTCCTGCAAGCTCTGACGTCTCATGTCAGGATTCCAACAAACACAACTGACCAATTCTAAGAAGCCTTGATGGACCCCACCCGCTCATGACCTCATTGCCTGGGCTTGCCACATGCTTGGCATTCTCGTCAGTCTCACAGAAGGGGACTAGTCTCGCCGGGACACTCTCCACACATGACGTGTACGTCACGGGATAGCCAGCCGACCACGGAGACACAGCCACGCCTTGGCACATAACAATCTAAGACAATTCCACCCTAGTCCCACATTTGTACTGCAGCGTTCCCGCGCACCAAGGAAACCTTCTACCACTCATGCAGAGCTAACCTTGTCTACCAAGGAAATCATCTACCGCCATTGAGGAGCTAATCTTGTCCGATTCCGACTACACGTACTCACTCGAGAAAAAGGGGAAAACATCACCACATCACAAACGGTATCTTACCGCAACGGATCTCTAAGAATCCTTAAAGCTCGTATGCAACATCACCGAGTCGGACTAACGGTCGCGACTACGGCTTCACACACCATGCCTAATCCACTAACGGAGCGGATCTCTAATGCAAAAACATGCCGGGGATAGACTCAATCGACCCGGAGGTTCCTCTTGAACCTTGGCGACCCAAACTCCTCTCATTTGAGCGTTTGGTGCCCAAAACTAGAAAAGAAAAGATGTTAAAACCTGCATCCTAAAACCGAGAGGAGAAGTGTCGTTACCTTCCGACTCCTCTTCCTCGCCATGGTAAAATAGCCGGATGAAAACCTTTGCAACAATCTAGCCTCCAAGGATCCGGACTCGGCTCGCGATTTGGAGCACCGAAGCCTCTCCAACAGCTGGATCTCTACTTCACCTTCTTCCTTGCTCTCCCTTCTCTCTAGAACTTAGAAAGAGAACCACTCCAAAGAAATGAGGGTTTCTAAGGGTCCAATCCGGTGTATATCCCATCAGGAACAACCCCCAACCGTTGGATCCCAAATTAAAGAAACGAACGGCCTTGATTCGGGCCTGAAAAGCTAAAACTGGGCCGAGCACGGCCTGCGACACGCCCGTGTCCAGGGCCGTGTCCCGCATTCGCCGTCAAAATCGACGCGCCTGGAACAACACACGGGCATCCGACACGCCCATGTTCGACCTGACACGCCCGTGTTCCAACTGACACGGCCGTGTGGTCGGCCGTGTGCCTCATCGACACAGCCCCGAAAACAACCCGAGACTCACACGGGTACTGGACACGCCCGTGTCCTTGCCCGTGTCTAACTCAACACGCCTGGGTTCCAGGCCGTGTTCACTGTCTCGACACTTCATCGAGCGAAGTTCGTCGACTGCCTGAGACGGCCTTGGACACGCCCGTGTCCTAGGACGTGTGCCTTGTCTCGACACATCGTCGAGCAAAATTCGTCGACTCCCCGGACCGATCGTCGACACGGGCTCGACACGCCCTGAGACACGCCCGTGTCTCAGGCCGTGTTCTCTGCTCGACGATAGTCGACTCCAAAAATCGCCGACCTCTCGACCAAATCGTCGAATGGAGCCTGACACGCCCTGGGACACGCCCGTGTCCCAGGCCGTGTGCCCCCTGCCAGAAACCAAAACTTGGCCAGAAATGCTGGTCGTCCCTCTACAAATTTTGGGGCGTTACACACGACATATAAGGTTGGTGAGACGGGAGGAAGGTTCGTCTCGCCGATAGTTTTTCCCCCACTCGCCATATAGAGAGAGGGTCTTTTTCACATTTCTATACCCAAGGGGGTTTTTACTCTTCTACCCCGGGTAATTTTACCTTTTTGCCCCTGGTGGCCTGCATATAACTACTCAGAACAGCGGAGTTTGGCTGTTGGCAGACCCAAACAGGGGTATTCTGGTATTTTCAGGTCAGCCCAGCTTGGTTATTTGCAGATCCAATTCATAAAACTATAAATAGACCCAGAGAGGTTCTTCAGAAGCACACACGCATATCTTTCCCGGGACTCGAGAGGCTTTTTTCTGTGCTTTCTGAGGAGCTCCGAGCCCAGCTTTTGGCTTTGGAGGGGAAGCTCTCAGAGATCTTCCAGGTAAGCGGTGGGACCTCCATGCTGAGGCCTTGGGTCAGTTTCTAGTCCTTCACGACCAGTCGGAGGTCAGAGCTTGGGACGAGTAGGTGTTGGTTACGCCCCTATTTTTCGAACACTTGTCGAAGTTAGATTTTGGCTTCAACAGTGCTGGTCGTCGTAAATGAATGGGTTAAACCGTCATTTATTAAGAATCATCTAATAAATATCATCGGTTTGAAAATAAAAGTGGATGAAGTTCCTTAGGTTGACGTTTACGAATGGTAATTTAACCCACATATTCACGACCGTCACCACCATGCCAAACAGAGCCTTCATTCATTTTTATGTTCAAAACTAATCATCATAATTCGTCATGTCAAACATATATTCTGTTGCGGCCAACTCAACCCTCCTGATAGATCTGACTAAATTGAACCACATTAGCCCGGGAGCGGTTTGAGCGTGCTGTCACAAAAAATAGAAAGCTAAGAAAATAATTTTTGTAACGTGAAAAACCCGTCAACTAGGTAAAAAACCACGTGAACAGATCTGTGCCGACCAAACTTACACTATTCGTTGTCGTGTTACATGACTTTTGAGAGAAGTGATGGCAACAGACTGCACTTCGTTACAATTATTATAGAGAGAGAAAGAGAGTGTACTGTGCTCGGAGGGTGACAGACTAGCTCTCACAGAGCTAATTCTTTTTCCTGCTACAATAGGGGGCTTCACACTCTGGATGATTTGGAGTCTTTGACTAATGCTTGAAGGCGGGATTAGCTTATTTTGTTTGTCTTGATACCAGATGCTTGGAAGCGTGAGTGGCACTTTTAGTGTGCGTTATCTTCTGCGGTTTGTTTCTTGTTATGTTTGGAAGAGTCTGGAGTGTTGGTCTCGTCGGCTACTGGTATGCTTGCTCCAGAGTTGAGAGTGTTGAACGCTTATGACAACCATGAGAGCGGTACACACGGTGGCACGCTTGGAGCGGGCTTGAGAGCGGAGCGCACGATGATGCATGGAAGAGAGGGCAACGACGTCAGCTCCCGTAAAGGAGATGGGCGACGGATCGAGGCGGCGCCGGTGGAAGAGAGGGGCGACGACGACGATGGAAGAGAAGGGTGACAACGGCAGCGTCAGTGGAAGAGAAGGTCGACGGTAGCGGCGGTAGTGGAAGAGAAGGGCGATGGCGGCGGCGTCAGTGGAAGAGAAGGGTGACGACGACGACATCCATGAAAGAGAGGGGCAACGGAGACGACGTCCGTGGAAGAGAGCGACGACGGCGGTGGCGTCAATGAAAAAATGGGGGGACGCACATTCATCGCCTCGCCGGAGTCCTCTCGGAAAACCATCGACCACTATCGTCTTGGGAGTGGTGATGAGAATCCCCATTGATTGGTAATCCCGCGTGGGAATCATCCTTTGTGGGATGGCCTTTGCGGGAAAATCCCGAGCTGAAATTTTCTGTGCGGGATGATTCTTGAGGTAAATAGGTAAATAGATGATATCTTCCCTTTCAATTCCGTCAAATCAAGATTATTCTCTTTCAATCCCTTCAAACTACATATATCACTTACAAGGTCAATAGTGCTGATATGCATCTTTTTTTAATGCAAAATCTACATCATTAGTTTTGATGCGCTCCCATGTGCCGGTTTGACCGAGCCCGTAGAATCACATGCAACCGTTCGAGACGGAACGTCGTGCCAACCGCCATCGTTGTCGCCGCCGAGCACCGCGCTGTAACCGCCCAAACCAGACGGCTTCTTTTGCCCTCCAACCCTTCGCCGACATGTGGAGAGTCGGCATCCCCGCCGTCCAGATCTTGCGGCAAATCTGCCACCCGGCTCTGGCCGGCCCTCCGCCTGATGGAGGGGCCACCCGATTAGGGCGGCCTCCTCCCAGCACAGGTCGTGCGGCATAATGACGCCCCCCTGGCCGTCCGATTAGGGCGGCCTCCTCCATGCCCATGTCAGGCGACATAATGCCTCTCAACCCTGGCTTGCTCCCTGCTAGGGAGCAAGGTCGGCAGTCCCTTGGCCACCTTATTTGGGTAGCCTCCTCCATGCCCAGGTCGGGCAACATAATGTCGCCCGGACCTGGTTGGCTCCCCGCTGGAGAGCAGGGCCGCACCAAATCGGACGACCTTTTGGCTGTTGGGGTTGTGGAACACTTCCGGTCCTCTTGTTTCTCACACCGGGTTCGCCCACGTGAGCTTAGAGGAATCGAAGTGTGATCCCCCCTCGACATCTCTGGGACCCACGACAGCGGGGGTCCGGGGGCGGCAGCCCCCGGCGGAGGTCCCGCTGACCGGACAGCGGGCAGGGGTCCAGGGGACAGCGTCCCCGGTGGGGGCTCGGGGGCAACGCCCCCGGACCAAATTTTTCTGAGGGGTTTTCTTTGGATCGGCGATCGTCGAACGCCATGGTTCGACGATCGACGATCGTCGACCGGCTTTATGGTTCGACGATCGACGATCGTCGACCGGTCTTTATGGTTCGACGATCGACGATCGTCGACCGACTTTGTGGTTCGACGATCGACGATCGTCGACCGGCTTTGTGGTTCGACGATCGACGATCGTCGACCGGCTTTGTGGTTCGACGATCGACGATCGTCGACCGTCTTTTGGGTCGACGATCGTGGTTGCCGGCAGACGTTTATATACGTTGTTATTTTTCCCGATTTAGGGATACAGATTCATTGCAGTCTGTGGCGGCGGATTCTTTTGGAGACGATACGAGGTATCTCGTTGAGATCGACCCAGAAGGTATTCTTCTTTGGTGTTTCTTGTCCAGAAGAGAGGAGAAGAGGTAGGATCGGATTTGATCCTTGCAACCTTTTGTAATCTGTTTCTTTTTGGTGAATACAAGAAGGAAGAAGAAGGGGAGAGAGGACGTAGCCCGGTTTTGGGTGAACCTCTGTAACATCTTGTGTTTGTGACTGCTCTGTTTTTGTTCTGTGTTTGTTATTCGATATTCGGATTTCTGCTTCTCGGCACCCCGGATTTCCTACATTGGCCTCTCTGTTGGGGCGGCCTCCGTGTCGTCCAAATCGGATCGCTTTATTGCCGCTCGGCCTCGGCCGGGCAGCCCTTTCCCGCCGGCTGTCGTCCTCGCCGGTCCGCTCCTCCCCTTATAGGAGTGGCGGTAATTTTCCAACGAGAGTGGTTATTTTCCGACGAGGCCAGTTATTTTCCGCAGAGAGCGGTTATTTTTCCACACTAGTTTAGATTATCATCACAACAGGGTCCATGCACAAACGATGACCGCCAGAATATGCTCAGAGTGTCGTACACAAGTGCGGTAGGATGCTTGATATATATGATGATATGCATGAGACCAGATATTGCTGAGGTAATGAGTGTTGTTAGCAAATATATGACAAATCCAGGGTAATAACAATAAGAAGCAGTCAAGTGGATTCTATAATAATTGAAAGGAACATCAGACGTCGCCTTAATTTTCAAGAGAAGTGTTGATGCTGGAGCTCCAGAGGGCTTTATTGATTATAACTATTCAGGCGACCTCAGAAGAAGAAAATCTACTGCATGGTACATATTCCCTCTAGGTGGAAGTCCTATCAATTGGAAATACACTCTTTTGGACATAGCTGCCATGTTCATGACAGAAGCATAGTACATTACTATAGTGGAGGTTGCTAAAGAAGTTATTTGGCTCAGATATCTCGCCAAGGAACTCATGATTTCTCAAGAGCCCGTGAAACTACAATGCAACAATCATAGTGAAATTTATCTTGCAAAGGACTCGGTCTATCATGCAAGGAAAAAACACATTAATGTGTGCTACCACAAGCTAAGGGAATTAAGATTCAGTTACTAATGGTGCACACGAATGCCAATGTTGCAGATATGTTGACAAAGCCCCTGATAGGAGTCAATCTCAAGCACTGCCTTAACATGACTCACATTTGTGGCTGCTGATCGTGGTGACCCCAGGGAGAGGGGGTGTCTCATATCAGAGAAGATCCAAGATGATGGTGGACTATGCAATGGAAGGAGCATTAATGTGGAAATTGTTGTGATTTGCCCCCCGTAC
The DNA here is from genome assembly GCA_039583875.1 of Platanthera guangdongensis. NCBI lineage: Eukaryota > Viridiplantae > Streptophyta > Magnoliopsida > Asparagales > Orchidaceae > Platanthera > Platanthera guangdongensis. Next base: position 11,563,118 of record CM077157.1, on the reverse strand, counting down.
TTTCCTTGAACCGGGCGGTTCACAGATGGGTTTATTTTCCCCCTACACTAATAATAGATTTTAATATAAAGGGCAGGGGTGTCCCAGTTCATTATGTTGCAGGGAGCAGATGTTGAAACCGGAAATCGATCTCTGTGGAGTTTGGGGTTCCAAAAGGGTATAGCCTCACACCTATTTCCCTCTGATTAGCACACGAGACCGAAGGTTTAGGAACTTAGGAATGGAGTCGAGGTCTCAGCTAGGAGATCCCACCACATATCCAGAATATCAAGAAACACTTCCTCTCCTCAAGCCAATGCTAAGCTTGGGCACCTTTAGAGAGAGCCTGAAGAAAGAAGAAGGCAAGAAAAAACTGTTTAACTCTCTCTCCAAAGGTGCCGCCTCGTTCCTTAGACTGAAGGGCATCATGTTATAGCTTGCACCCGCTTCTTGTGATGAAAGACACGTCCTTTACATCCATAGGGTGCATCCTGATCTGGTGATAACCTGAAAAAGCATCCAAAAATCTCATTATAGGAAACCCGACGACTGAGTAACTCAGCACGTCGATCCGAGGCAGGGCTAACAATCCTTGGGGCATGCTTTATTTAACAAAAAAAATCAGCACACATCCTCCACCTCCCATCACCCTTTTTTACCATTGCAACATTTGAGACCCAACCTGAAAAATAGATCTCTGATACAAACCCGACTTTAAAAAGTTTCCCCACCTCCTCCTGGTTAGGCCTTTTGAGCTTGTCAGCCACACTCCTTTTCTTTTGGCGGATAGGGCGGACCTTTGGGTTGAGGTTCAACCAGTGGCAAGCCACGTCCGCATCGATGTCAGGCATGTCTGCTACGCCACATGCAAAGATGTCCACGTGCTTTTGAATGCACGCCACTATCCTTTCTCGATCCTCCTAGCCTAGGCCCGCGCTAACCTGCGCCTTCTCTACCTTTCCTGCTCGGGACAGAACCTCCAGCTCTACAAATGCTTCCACCGGCTCGATCTTGGACTTCTCCTCCCACTCTTCAGCTGCCCGCTCTCCTTGGGCAAGGACCTCCTCCAAAACGGGGACCTGCCCCCTGACTCCACCGACACCTCTTCCATCACCTCCTCCATCGCCTCGGCGTCTCCCATCCATGAGATGGTGTTAACTGCGGTGACATAGCATTTCCTTGCCACTTTGGGGTCTCCCCTGACCCGAACACTCCCCCCCCCATCGTTGAACTTGAGGCACTGGTGGAAGGACGAGGGGACACATCGAAATGCTTTGATGAGGGGTCGGCCAAAGATGACATTGTAGCTGCTGGGGGCATCCACGATCATGAATCGACAATTGTGGTACTAACCCGCCAGAGTCACATTAAGTCATACTCCTCCTTCTACCTCCTTCATCTCCCCTGAGAACCCGAAGAGCGGTCCATCTGAGGCTAGCACCCTCTTGACCTCCATATTCATTACATCAAAAAATATGACGTTGACCGAGCTCCCGTTGTCCACCAGGATTTGGGAGATGATGAAGTTCTCGATCGCCGCTTACACTACCAGTGCATCGAAGAATGGATTCTCATGATCTGACATATCTCCTGAGGTGAAGGTGATGCTCTCCAAGGGAGGCGGGGTCTGGGATATCGAGGCGACGCTGCGCCGAAACACCGTTTGGAGGCTCCCTTTATGGGTGGCCTCGATCCCTTCTCACTCGTGGATCACACCGATCCTTCTAAAGACTCCTAAGTCGGCCCTCTCATCACACCTGTCCTCATCGGCCCCCGCGGGTTCCTCTTCGATCTGCCCTGCTGCCTGCAGCTGCCCTTGTCCTCCCCCTCCTCTGTTCTGGGAACTCAGGGCATATGGCAGTCGTGTGACCCTCCTCCTGATAAAAGTCATAGTAAGATAACTCCCATGACACTCCGCTTTGTCCTTCTCGACCGATCCTCCTCCTCTCAACCCTTCCTCGCGCTATCTACATGGCTTGATGTTGTGGGGGGAGAGGTGGCATCGAGCCTTGCCTCCACCCATGGAGATTAAACCTCCCCTCCCCCCTTGATAGTTTCCTCCCTAGAATCTTTTTCCTTGGCCTTGAATAGGACCTTCCTGCTGCCTCCAGCCCAGCTGATTGGTGGGTTCCTAGTAACCCCACCCTTGATGTTTCCTTGGGAGTCACTACTCCCTGGGCTCGTCCCTTCTCCTATCCTCCTAACTCCTGCTCTTCCCATGCTCCTTCTCTCTTCCTCCCAATATGGCCAGCTTCCTAGCAAAGTTAGGGTTTGTTGCCTCTCCTTCGATCTCCTGCGTCGCTCTTTCCATCACCTCCTCGAAAGACAGTGGTGGCCTCCACTTCAGCGCCGCCCTAAAGAATCTTTCTTGTTGCCCCAAGGTAAAATCCATCATCAGGGTAAATCTTGGCACCTCCTCAACAACGAGGACTTCATCCTGGAACTAGTCAACATAACTCGCTAGGGTCTCCTCTGGTCCCTGCTTGACTGCGAAAAGGAACTCCGCACCCTTCTTCCACTTCATCAAAGTCGAGAACCTTAACAGGAAAGCCTGGCGTAGGTCCGCGTAGCAGTAAATTGAACTATTGTGAAGCTGGTAGAACCAGTCCCTTGCCTTGTCTTTGAAGGAGGTGGCAAAGAGCTGACACTTGAAAGCGTCGGTCATCTGCCTTATGGAAACCGTGTCCTCGAACCACTTGACGTGCTGAACTGGGTCGTCCCTGCCAGTTAGTAGGAATTCTCCGGCTCCCTGAACCCCTCTGGAACAGGGGCTGACCTGACCAACTCACTGAATGGGCTCTCGCCTATCACGCGAGTGGGTGGCTCTCACAAGATCACCTCAATAATCTAGCCCGCACTCCGTAAGTCGGGGAACATCTCTCGCACAGCGGGATCCTGTATGTGAATCTCGCTTTCCTTCCCCCTCCCGATCTGCCTAACTGGGATATTCTCGCCTAGGGTGGGTTTCGTGACCACTGGTACAGCAAGAGTTGAGCACTCGCCGCGAGTGATCCTGAGCCAATGATGCAAGGTCTCCATGACCACCTTCCTAAAATCCTAGAACATGCCTATAGTTGCCAGACCCGGAGGGGGTGGCGATTGCTCCAGACTAGATCCTTTCCCTTTGTCTCTAGCTACTGAACTATCAGAGGTTCTTTTGTGCTAACCACTCTCCACGCTCACCGCACCAAAGTGTTGAAACCGAAAATTGGTCTCTGTGGAGTTCGGGGTCCCAAAAGTGTATGGCCTCACACCTGCTTCCCTCTGAATAGCACACCAGACCGAAGGTTTAGTAACTTAGGAACGAAGTCGTGGTCTCAACCAGGAGATCCCACCACACACCTTGAAGATCAAGAAACTCTTCCTCTCCCCAAGCCAATGCTGAGCTTGGGCACCTTCAGAGAGAGCCTGAAGAAAGAAAAGGTAAGAAAAAACTGTAGAAAACTCTCTCCAAAGGTGCCCCCTCGGTTCTATTTATAGATTTCTGATCTTGGTCTGCCAACAACGTAACTCCGCTGTTCATAATTACAATACGCGACCCAATTGGGCCTGCTAATAGCGTAACTTCGTTGTTCTGGAAGGCTATTTGCAGTCTTTCCAGGGCATCCAGGTAATTCTGCCCCTGTACCCCACTAAGCGAGTGGTTCATGAAGGCACCACTCGCCTAAAGGGGCGAGTGCTGGGTGAGTCTGACACTCGCCTAAAGGGGAGAGTGTTGGGTGAGTCCGACACTCGCCTCCCTAGCTCCCCAACAGGGCAGATGCGAGCTCAACATACCACTCGCCTATATGGGCGAGAGCCTTCCCGCCTGCTATGGGAGGGACCCTCCCCTCCCGTTATGGGTCGGAAAACTTTCGTTCTTCCTGGGCGAGTGCAGGTCTATCTACCTCATTCACCAACTTTGGCCTTTTTGGACCTGAATGTCCTGCAAAGCCCCGAACTTGCCGGAGGGGCCCACTCAGCGAATACGGGCTTGTACAGCAGGGGCATCGACCAAGCAAAATTGTGAGGTTGAAGGCCACATCCATTTTTTTCGTCGCCAGAGCCATCTGTGGGATTCCGCCATAGCCTGAGGATTGAACGTCTGAGTGAGCTGTTGCAGCAGACCCATAGGAAGAGGAGTCGACTCCACTCCAGTAGCTCTTGGTGAAGTCTTTCTCATCCCGTGCTTCGCCATAACTGAGAGATAGAAGGGTTCGTCTTGAATTTCGTGTTCAGTCCGCAATGAAATGGGAGATCCAGATCTTGTTTTGTGTTTTTCTTTGGAGCGTGAGGCCGGTGGTGTCTTGTACGCCGACGAGTACCAAGGCTAATTGTGAAATCATTCTTGCTTCAGGTTCTATTGTTTTATTGCTCACCTCCATGTACTTTTGAACTCTATGATTATAGTGGATCTTCTCTGGTGCTGTTCACATCTACGTAGGAGATTCTCTACGAACCACATATATCTCGTGTCATCTGCGTGTGCTTATTTTTCCTGCAGTGTTTCTGCTTATTTTTGTGACTTTAATTTTGCTATTGCTATTCCATTGCACATTCCACGGTGACGAGAGATCGCGGGAAATTTACAATGGGAGGGAACCAAAACCCAACATTGTTCACCCAACTAACTCTGTCTTCCTCTTGATTTGAAAATCCCCACCCCTCTTTGGGGAGATGCTCAAAACCTTGCCTTGCAATGTACTTGAAAGATGTTGCTAATTAACGCTTTTTAAGCTAACTTTAGTTCAAGAGAGTTAAAGATCATGAGACGGATTGAAGTTTGCTCCAACAGCTTGCGGGTCGGTAGGATGCCATTGAAGATGACGTGGAATATTTTGACTTTCTTCGTGACTGTACTCTGTTCTATTTTGACCTTTGAGTGCATTTTTCCTTGAGTTGGTCCTTTTGTTGTTGCCTGAGCCCTTGTTGAGTTGATTCAATCTAATTTGAATGACATGCTGAAATCTCTTTTGTTTGTATCTTATTTTCTCTTTTGAATGCAAATGCAGAATATCAAAAAAAAAAATTAAAGATTATATATTGGGATTAATTATAGGTACCTCCTCTTTATGTTTTAATATTCCAAAGACCAGCCCCCCCCCCCCCCCCCCCCCCCCCCCCCCCCAAGATTGTCCCGTTTATAATTTCACCATTCCATCAAAAAATTTCACATAGTTTATTGAAATGTCGTATATACCCTTACTCTAAATCAACCCTAAAGTTCTCATTTTCGTCATTTCACATTTTTCGATCCCGTCTTGCCCTATTTCGGTGAGACGTGCACTTTGCGACAATGACAGAAGTTGTCTTTTTCAGTCAGAGGCTTGCTGAATCTACTTTGATCTTCTTCGTCCTCTTTGACTATGACCCCCCTACATTTTCATGTCATTACAAAGGGTAAAATAGTAATATAACATATTTTATTTGCTAAATAACTTACCTTTTATTTAATTTTTTAATAGTATGGGGGAGATTGTAAACTTGTGAAACTTGGCGGGGTGATCTTTGTAATATTAAAACATAGAGGGGAGGTACCTTTAATTATGCGAACTCGCGAGGGAGGTCTCGGTAATTAACCCTTATATATTTCCAATAAACGGTCATTTTAAGGACGGCAAAGGATCTTAATCGATCAAAAATGGTCATAATTTGCAAGCAAAGGTTTAGACTCTGTTTGACAATCCGACTCGGTGGCATGCTTGGAAGGAGAGAGAAAACGACCGGTGCGAACAGTGAAACGGTGCTCGCCCGGCCAACGACAAAACGCTGGGCTGACATCCTTTCACGCCGGCCATTTTCAAAGGGAGCTCGCAAAAAGCATCCAAACAGATTCCTGCCGACCCGTTCCCGCCGGCCCGTTCCCACCGGAACGCCGCTCCGCTGGTTTGTCAAACGAACCCTAAATCAAATGTGTTAAGCCTGATAGTTTATCTTTCTAATCTGGAAATTTTCGGTGTGTATAACACAGGGAAAATCCCAACGTCTTTAAATAGGTGGGCACTCCGTCTTTGTCACGATTTTTGCCCCATTTTCACTTCCGCCGGAGAAAAGACGCATCTACTGGTCGTTCTTCCCCTTCATTGTCGAGCTTGAACTCATTTTCGACGTCATTGCCCAACAACAGGTGTTTTAACTACCCTATTGCTCATTCCCCGGGGCTCTGCACTTCTTCTTCCCCTCCATTGCCTACTTCGAAAAAACCTACCCGGAATGTATCTGTCGGAGACGTCCAGAGCCAAAAACTAACAACAAAACTAAGTCTTAAACCTTCGCCAACTGCATAAAGCTCAGGTTTCTGAGAATGTAATGAAGTCTCTTTTTTTCCTAGTTCATCTAGGCTCAGAAAAATTTCTTGCCCTGCAAATACTACAAAAGGCTAAATTTCCCCCAACCCTGCCCTTGTCACTTGTACATGGCCACTTCAAAGCCAAAGACTATTGACAATACAGTTGCAGTTAATTAAATTTGCGATTGGATTTTATGACCCTTTTTTGTAATTATAGGTTTTACCTTAATTTAGGACTGGATTCTAAGGTGTTCTTTTCTAACCGTATGAATATACTGAATTTAAAACTTTATATTTTAAATTAATTTAGTACTTGATTCTATGGTGCACTTTTCTAACTGTATGAATACACTGAATTTACAACTGTATATTTTAACTTAATTTAGGACTAAATTTTAAGGTGCACTTTTCTAATTGTATGAAAATACAGAATTTACAACTGTTTGTTTCAACTACATTGAGGACTGGATTCTACAACGTAATTTTCTAACAGTATAAATATACTAAATTTATGACTGTATGTTTTAACTACATTTAGGACTGGATTGTACAGTGCACTTTTCTAACTATATGAATATACTGAATTTACGACTGTATTGTGACCATTTACTATTGAAAGTTTTTGAATACAAGGGTAGCTAATCACCTAGAGGGGGGGGGGGGGGGGGTGAATAGGTTTCTTAAGCTTTTTAGTTACTTTTAACCTTTATCAGATTTTGTCGTGTGTTATGATATGATTGTTGATGCTTTCAAAATTATCACCGAGATGACACAGTAGCTTTATAGTGGTTCCCCAGTATACAGGTACATCTACTGTCCCTCCCGTCTTTCTAACAAAATGTTAGACAAGACACTTCTCCAATAACTTGGCTCCTTAGAGATTACAATATGACCCCACCAGATCACTCAGTCTCCAATGAGACTTACAACACAGGCACACAACACAACCACTCAGTAATCACCTGATCACCTACCATAGGCACAAATGCCCCACAACACCGGCCGGGAAAAACAGGCATATCACACAGATCCAAGACTGGATCCTACCACTCATATCTATAATAGATCCTACACTAAGCCTTTACAACTTAGGATTACAATACAGATCTCACAAGATCTAACTCTCAGCCTTTATAAACTAGGCTTACAACACAGATCTTAACTAAATCCTACATAATTTTAATAGAAAATTTGTTTTGACTCAAGTGAAATTAATTACTGAGACAATTGCCTCCTGAGCTGAGAGAATCTCAGCCCTATCTTCTTCGCAGCAACAACAATAACTAAACCCAAGAATCTGCTGTTTGTGATGAAAGTAGCTCAGAACCTTGATTTTGATTCTGCTGACGAAGGAGAGAGAGGAGAGATCTTCTATCAGCTAACCAGTTTTATAGAACACAGGTTGCTCTACCTCTTCTTCACATATCCAGAGAGTTAGAACCCGCCAACCCATTAGTTCATCTCAAAACCCAGGTGTTGAGATGAAGGGTGGCGGGGTACATGAACACAAAGGGGAGAAGTCTGCAGGCGGTGTGGGATTAACCCCAACCACATGACCGCGGGGATATTCCGCCACACAAGGGGGCCCACCGGGGTCAACACCTAGACCTGGAACGCGATGGGGAAAGCCCAAACATGCGGTCCCACACACACGTGTCATGCTGGCTAATATAATCTCAACACACCCCCGCAGCATGACAACCTCCCTCTGATACCAAGTTAGAACCCGCCAACCCATTAGTTCATCTCAAAACCCAGGTGTTGAGATGAAGGGTGGCGGGGTACATGAACACAAAGGGGAGAAGTCTGCAGGCGGTGTGGGATTAACCCCAACCACATGACCGCGGGGATATTCCGCCACACAAGGGGGCCCACCGGGGTCAACACCCAGACCTGGAACGCGATGGGGAAAGCCCAAACATGCGGTCTCACACACACGTGTCATGCTGGCTAATATAATCTCAACACAGAGATTGATCTTCAAATTCGGCTCGGATTGGATCTTGAAGCAACTTCAACTAGGGATGGCCTTGACTGATTCTTCTTCCTCAGAGAAATCCTCTGATCTTGCTGTAGTAGATGTTGATTGTCACAACTAACTTAAAAAACCTTCGGAATCGTAGGTTCGATCTTCTTGTTTCTACAATAATGGCGGGGCGGGGGGGGGGGGGGGGGGGAAGACGAAGTCTTGCTTCTCAGTTTCGTAATCAATTGATCCCTATCAGAAACTTAATTTGATCCAGATCTCATCTTCTATTTATAATCCCGTCATCCAACGAGTTTATTGACACGTGTCGTTACTTTAACGGCTGATTATATCCTTAGTTATATAAAATGAGACTGACGACAACGTTAGGAATGAATTATAGCTCTTCCTTAGTCATTTTGAACTTTATTGACTTTTTGTTGACTTTGCTGACGTCAACCATTCTGGACTTAGAAAATTTCAGACAACTACCCAGGCATTGAGTGCGTTGAGTGAACAAGCTTTACTCAATGAATCTGGACCTAGAAAATTTCCAGCTCTGTTAGGCATTGAGTGAGTAATCTCTACTCAACGCTTTTTAATTTAGTCAACATTCTGCATCCTTCTGCAACTCTAGGCATTGAGAGCATTGAGTGTATAAGCTTCACTCAGCGCCTTTTGCCTTAGCTTGATCTTCAGCCCTTTCTGCAATTATGATGTTGAGTGTATTGAATGTATAAGTTTCACTCAACGATTCTGGACTTAGAGTAATTATGCTCTACATGAAAGCATTGAGAGCGTTGAGTGAACTAACTTCACTCAATGCGTTTATACTTATCCAAATCTCCTTCTGTTTGAAGACGTTGAGTGAGCAGGCCTCACTCAACGCTTTCTGCCTTTACTTCTGAAATCTGACGTTGAGTGTGTTAAGTGAACTGACTTCACTCAACGCTTCTGTACTTAGATGATTTCTCTATTTCCTCTTAAGCTGACTGCATTAGCTTGACTCAAAGACTTTTGATCTTGGCATTGAGTGAACTGACTTCACTCAATGCTTCTTGACTCGGTCAATTTTCTGTCTCCTTTTTCTTTGGCTTTGATAGAAACTGCATGACGTTAAGTGAACAAGCTTCACTCAATGCTTCTGAAACTTAACCAATTTTTTTGTCTCTTTCTTTTATGGCCTTAACAGAAATAACATGACTCAACACTTTTAGTTATATGGCGTTGAGAGAGTTGACTTCACTCAACGCCTGTGGATTTAGCCACTTTTCTGCCTTGCCAATACTTAAAGCTTCGACCGTCTACTCTCTCTCAGCGTAGTTGCTGTATGACATTGAGTGAACTGGCTTCACTCAACACCTGTAGAATTAGTCATTTTTCTGTGCCTCAACTTACTGGGCTTTGACTGTCCTGACTTCACTCAGCGTTGTTAGCTATATGTCGTTGAGTGAACTGGCTTCACTCAATGCTTATGGACTTATCCATTTTTCTGTACTGCAACTTGCTGAGCTTTGACTGTTCTGACTTCACTCAACACTATTAGTTGTATGACATTGAGTGAACTATCTTCACTCAATGCCTGTTGACTTAGATAATTTTCTTCCTTTCTAGTCAGCTTCTTTGAGTCCACCTGTCAATGTAACTTGGATCACCTGTCCAATCAATACAACTATGTGTATACCATTGACTTGTTCGACTTCTTACAAATCTGGGACATTGGAATCAGTGGACCTAACAACTATTATCTTTTTTCTTTTGTTGATCTGTTATATGCCTTTTTTTCTCACAAGTGAAGAAGGAACCCATTGTGTTCCTCATTGTCCACTCAGATAAAGAAGCGTACACAATGTACTTTGACTATGCCCGCAAAATCAGATTTAGTGTTTGTAAGCAACACTTAATGTACTGGACGCACATACGAATAGTTAAACTATGAGAGTATTATTGATCTAAAGCATGGACCAAGAGTATAAAGAAATCCCCAAGGAAGTACCACAGATCAGATACACAGACTGGGTGTCTTGCTTATATTACATTCCAAGCTAATAAAGAAGGCAAAAATGACAGTGATGAAATTTGTAGAGGAACATAATCATTCGTTGACCACTGATACAGAGACACATTTATTGAGATCTAACCGTAATATTTCTTAAAAGTAAGGAAGACTTTTGAAAAATATGACGACCACTGGAATAAGAGTTGTGGATTCCTATAACTTCTTATCAAATGAAGTTGGCGGGGTCAATAACATAAGGTTCTCGAAGACAGATGCTTTCAACTACATGCAACGAGAAAGAAGAGCTTTAATAGAGAGTGGTGACACCTCTAGCTTGCTTACGTTGCTACAGAAAGAGCATTTGACCAATAATATGTTCTCATACAAAGTCTGTATGGATTAGCTTAACAGATTGACAAGTTTCCTTTGGATGGATATGCATAACAAGATAGATTACGACTATTTCAGAGATGTTCTTATTTTTGACATCACGTGCAGACTTAATAAGTACAATCTAGCTTGTGCACCATTCATTATCGTGAACCATCACTGACAAAATGTTTTTGTGAGTGGGACTTTTATCGTCGAGGAGACAATCAAATCATTTTGTTGGGTATTCGAGTCGTTTCTTAACTGTGTGGGTGCTAAGCAACTAATTACTATCTTTACAAACCAAAATCAAGCAATGGCGGTTGCTATTGAGCCGGTATTGACCACCATTGGTTATGTCAGTGCTAAATATGCAAGAAGGCTCCATCAAAAGTCCCAAGCTTCAACCACGACAGAAGTGTTCAGGCATATTTCTAATATTGTATGAACAAATGTGAAGACAAAGAAAAGTTCAATAGGTACTAGCACAAAATGATGATGAAAGGATGGCTACTTGAGAATAGATGGTTGCGAGATCTTTATACTATTAGGAGGAGGTGGTCCACAATGTTCAATAAGGATGTGTTAGATCTTTGTATTCTGTCCACTCAAAGTAGCGAGTCCACCAATAATTGCCTTCATGGATGTTCAAAAGCAACTAGTTCACTTGTTGAGTGTTTTTATGGAATGGAAAAATTTGTCTTATCATGGCGGTGTAATGAGTGGGATGAAGATTTCAAGTGTACACACGGTGCTGTGAGCTTACTATACAAAATTTGTGTCTTACTAAAGCACATTTTGAAGCAATACACCCGAAAAATGTTGGAAATTTTTGAGAAACTATTCATGGAGTGAGTTGTAGGAGTAAATATGATGGATGACAATAGATATGATGATCAGAACATCTTATATATTACAACCCAGTGCGATACAATTGATGTAGACAAAAGATGGTTTATTACCTTTAATTCTGCTACCAATAGTGCATAGTGCTCGTGTTGGAACACCCTATTACTAATTTGGGTCATGATCACTATGTCTTTAGGAAACCTGTTTTTGACCTCATTGTATAGATCTAAAGGTCAATTAGAATTGAGTCTAAGGGTTAATAGTTAGGTTTGGAAGTTGCCCTCAAGACCAAGGTTTTTTTTAGTTTGGAGACTAAGTCATTTCGTCGAGCTCAGTACGACGAATCGTCGAACTCCAATCGACGATCGTTGAGCTCACTTCGACGGATCGTCGAACTCCATTCGATGATCGCTGAGCTCAACTTCAACAAATCGTCAAACTCCGTTCGACGATCTTCGAGCTCAGTTCGACGATCTTGACTCCAGTATTGATTCTCTATCTCTGAGCTCAGTTCGATGATAGTTGAGCTCAGATCGACGATCTTTGTTGCTGTATAAGTCCAAATCGCTGAGCTCAGTTCGACATTTTTCTGAAGAGTTAAATGATTTTCAAGATTCAAATTCAGAACAGTTAAGGAGTTATTGTCAGCAATTAATTCAGAAGATCTTGTAGCCGTTTTCATTTATTCTGGAGCAAGTTTCAAGGGATTATCAAGGAATGTTTCATTGGACCTTCCTACAGAAGACAATTGCAATTAAGGATGTAATTAATGACAGGCTAACGGCTATTCTTGATAGAGGATCATTTCTATTCAGAACAAAGGAATAAAAGACAAGATTTTTTGAATCCCTCACAAGGACAAGAAGAAGAGAGTGCACAAGAAAAAAAAAGAAGAACAAAATATTCTCTGCAACAACTTTTCTCTGGAACAACATCTCTCTCTCAACAATCACTCAAGAGAAAAAGAAAGAGAGTTGTATACATTCTCTGTCTAAAAGAATTCATACAAGAACACATAACCAAGGAGATCAACCAACTGAAATCTTCAGATCTCTTTTGATTCAAGTGTTCCAAGGCCATCATCATTCAAGACTCCAGACACCTAACATTTCAGCTGTTGCTGAAATCATCATTTGCTGGAGATCAACTTTCTGAAGGCCTATCACCCTACAGCAAAGCTTTATTTCCTGAACATCTCAAGAACTTAGGGGGAGCTTTGACAACATCAATATCCACATAGTCTTCTCAGCTGTTCTGAGAAAGAGAAGACTTCCATCACTCTCTCATCCCCACTTCTGTAAAGGGTTTTTCAAACTCCCTTCAAAAGTTTGTGTTTGGTTTTTGAGCACCTTATCAAAAGCTCATTGGTGGCAAGACACCTGATCAAAAAATCTGGTTTGGTTTTTGAGCACCTTATCAAAAGCTCATTGGTGCCCAGGACACCTGATCAACTCATCCTGTAGTGGATTCCTACCTAGGGAGGTAGAAGAGTGGATGTACCCAAGTTTAGGGGAACCACTATAGCTCCTTGTGTCTTCTGGTTACTTGTATTTATTTTTGTTTCTGGCTGTGATCTGTGATTAGTTTCTTTTGTAGATTGTGATTAGATAACTGATGTGTTTAAATTTACTATTTGCTTCCCTGTTCACTCAGATTACAACAACTGTTGTAAAAAGTTTTTAAGCACCATACTCTATTCACCCCCCCCCCCTCTAAAGTATGTCAGATCTAGCTTGCACTTTCAATTGGTATCAGAGCCAGGTTGGTTAAACATACCACATCTTGGTGGTTGCACAGGCTAACACCTAAACCCAAAGATCCCTCTAGTTAGATCTACTTCTTTAGATTCTGTTATTAGATTATTTCTTCATAAATCATGGCCCAAAACAAAGATTATGCTAGCACCAGACCTCCAGTGTGCAATCTGTCTAAGTTTGCACTTTGGAAAGCAAGGATTAGACTATACATGAATTCTATTGATGAGGACATTTTTAATTCTGTTTTGACAGTTTGTCCAAGACCTCCAGAGAACACAAGCACAAATGCTGTTCCACCTCCATCAGGAACAGATACTGATATCAAGAAGTGGAAAGTAGCAGATGCAAAGGCTATGAATATCTTAGCCCAGACTATGTCTGATGACATTTTGCAAAAGGTGGCTGAATGTAATTCAGCAAAGGAAACCTGGGATAAGCTCTATGAAATAGTCTCAGGATCAGCTGATGAAAGAAATGACAAGAGATCCCACCTCATATCCCAATATGAGAATTTCAAGAAAGGAGAAGCTGAGCCAGTAGTTGAAATGTATAACAGGCTCAGTCTGATAGTCAATGAACTGAAGACTCTGGACAAAGAGATCTCATTGACTGAGCTAAATGACAAAATCCTAATGTGCTTCCCAAGCACTTGGGACTCAAGGATCTGGCCAATCAAGGATGCCAGAAGTCTGAATGAGATTACAACAGAAGCTCTCTTGGGCAAGCTCAAGTCTTATGAGTTGCTCATTAAGAACAGAGAAGAAGAGCAGAAGACTGCCTCACCAGCCACAAGAAAAGAAAAGACAATAGCTTTCAAAGCCACTGAAGATCAGCCTGAAGACAAGGTCACAGACAATGATGAGCTGCTTAGTCTATTGGCCAAAAGATTTTACAAGATGACCAGAAAGGACCTCAGAAAGAGATCATACAAAGAGTATGATAAGCCAAGGTATGATAGATCAAATAATAAAGAAATTGTTTGCTTTGGTTGCAGGAAACCAGGGCATATTGTACCTGACTGTCCAGAGAACAAAAACAAGGACAGAAAGGATAAGAGAGAAAGAAGAAAAGATAAGGACTTCAAGAAGAATGACAATGGCAAACCCTCCTCCAGCAAGAACAAACACACAAGGAAGGGGTTTGTTGCTGAATCTTGGAGTGAGACTGCAGAGGAGTCAGAAGATTCATCGAGCTCCAGTGATGATGAAGATGATGCTAAAGAGAAGGAGTTCTGCATGATGGCAATCAATGCCTCTCAACACAATTCAGATGCAGAAGAGTCAGAGTCAGACTCAGAGACTCAACTTGAAGAGAACCAGGTAATTAGTTCTTTTGATTTCAATTCTGAGGACTTTAAGTCTGAGTTTAAAGCATTATGTTTAGACTTACTAAAATCTGAGAAGGAAATTATTTCTCTCAGAAATCAATTATCTGAACATAGTACCTTAAAGTCAGAAAACCTCAAACTCTCTGAGGAGTTAGAGTGCTGTAGGGAGCAGATAGCTTCACTGAAAGGTGAGCTATCAGAGGCCAAGAAGCTTGAAGAATCCCTTAATGGGAGAAGTATCAAGCTGATGGACATCATAAGCACAGTGAACTCTAGATGTAATAGTACACTGGGCTTGGGTGCTTCATCCAGCCAACTTATAGTTCTAACAACCCCAATTAAGTTTATTTCTGATAAAGGGAAGGGAGTTGTAGAGGTAGCTAGGAAAAATTCTGATATGACTAAGAAAACCAAGTTCCAGCAGAAATCGTCGAACGGAGCTCGACGATCGCCGAACGCAGATCGACGATCTCAGGCAAAATCGTCGAACTCAGGTCGACGATCTCTAATTCCTGAACTCTGCCACAGTCGACCATCGAACGGAGCTCTACGATCTGACCCAAGATCGTCGAACGCAGCTCCACGATCGTCGAACAGAGATCAGAGCTCTGGAAATTCTTTCAAGGGCAAATCAAAATCCAATCCTAGGGGTCCTTCATCCCAAAGCTTTAACCCCTATACTGAATGGATAATACCTCCAAGGAGATATCATCCTGAAGGTTATAAGAGTCAACCTGGGATGTCTTTTATTTCTGAGTTTAAAGGTTATCAACCTAGGCCCAAGGTAAACTGGGTCAAAAACAAATGAATTATATTTTGTGCAGGTGAAGACCTATCCAACATCAAACCAACAATGGTATCTGGATAGTGGGTGCTCTAAGCATATGACAGGAAATAGGGACAACCTTACATCCTTTAAAGCCAAGCTTGGACCCAAAGTCATATTTGGTGATTCAAACTTTGGACAAACTAAAGGATATGGTGCAGTCCAGATTGGGACAGTGACATTCAAGAAGGTAGCCTATGTGGAAGGACTGAAGCACAACCTGATCAACATCAGTCAGCTATGTGATGAAGGCTACCAGGTGACTTTCAGCAAAGCCTTATACAAGATCAAGTCAGAGGACAACACAACTGTGTTGACAGGTAAAAGGAAATGTAACATCTACTTAGTAGATTTTCTTTCAACAGATGTAGACATTTGCCTGTTTAATTCTGTCTGTAGACCTAATAATTTATGGCATAAGAGACTAGGACATTTAAACCTTAGAACCATTGCTAGGTTATCCAAGGACAACCTTGTTAGAGGACTACCTTCTGGCCCTTACAAGAAGGAAGGACTCTGCAGGGCTTGTCAATTAGGCAAGCAAACTAAAAATAGTTTCAATTCACTTAATAAGAGTGATTCACCTAGGATCTTGTATCTGTTACACATGGATCGTTTTGGACCCATTACAGTACAAATCCTAGGAGGGAAATCTTACACTTTAGTAGTTGTAGATGACTTCTCTAGATTCAAATGGGTATTCTTTTTGAGGAAGAAGTCTGATAACTTTAAGTGTTTGACAGAGTTTCTCAAATGCATATAGATTGAGTTCAATACTCACATTGCCCTGATCAGAAGTGATTATGGGACAGAGTTTGATTCTCTTCTTATGCAATAGTTCTGTCAGAGTGAAGGAATCAGGCATACTTTCTCAGCTCCTGGAACTCCTCAACAAAATGGGTTAGCTAAAAGGAAAAATAGAACTCTTATTGAATCTGCCACTACATTGTTGTTAGATGCTCACCTTCCTCTATCTTTTTGGGCAGTGGCAGTGAACACCTCCAACTATGTGCTGAACAGAAGTTTAATACATAAACTAAAGGGAAAGACTCCCTATGAATTACTCAAAGGGAAGAAACCTAAAGTTGATTATTTTAGAATTTTTGGTTGTATTTGCTATATTCACAATAATGACAAGAGATATTTAGCAAAATTTCAAGCTAAAGCTGATGCAGGAGTGTTTCTGGAATACTCCATGATCAGTAAGGCTTATAGGGTTTATAATAAATCATCTCTTAAAATTGAAGAATCTGTTCACATATCATTTGATGAATCTAACATGTCTTTCAAGGAGAAGAACACTTCTACCATACAACCTTTACAGGAACATTCTCTTGCTGAAGATTTGAATAGGTTACAGATTATTCAAAAAGAGGAAAGCAGTGAAGATGAAGAAAACATTTAACATATTGAAGAGAAACAACTTGAAGAGCCAGTTGTTGTACCACAAGAGGAAACAACAACACAGGTTGGTGAACAATCAACACCCCCTGTTGATTTAGTAACATCAAGAGACCATCCAATTTCCCAAGTAATTGGAGACATCTCAGCTGGTGTGCAAACCAGAAATCAGGTCAACCAAAACCTGTTGCACACTTGCTTCCTATCTCAAATTGAACCTCAATCCATTCAAGATGTAGAGCAAGATCCATACTAGATCATTGCAATGCAAGAAGAGTTGCATCAATTTGAAAGAAACAAAGTTTGGGAACTAGTGTCAAGGCCTAAGGATCACTCCATTGTTGGAACAAAGTGGGTGTTCAAAAACAAATTGGATGATCAAGGAATAATTGTAAGGAACAAGGCAAGGCTAGTTGCTCAAGGCTACTCTCAAGAAGAAGGCATAGATTATGACCAGACTTTTGCACCAGTTGCAAGATTGGAAGCCATCAGAATCTTTTTAGCTTATGCAGCACACAAAGACTTCAAGGTATATCAGATGGATGTAAAAAGTGCATTTCTAAATGGAGATATCAAAGAAGAAGTCTATGTCATACAACCTCCAGGTTTTATCTCTACAACCCATCCTGATTATGTTTTTAAATTGAACAAAGCATTATATGGTCTCAAGCAAGCTCCTAGAGCATGGTATGAGACCCTAGCATGCTTCATTTTGGAAAATGAATTTATAAGGGGTAGAGTAGACCAAACTCTTTTCATTAGAACCCATAAGTCTCATACCGTACTAGTACAAATTTATGTAGATGATATTATTTTTGGCTCTACTGATTCAAATTTGTGCAGAAGGTTCTCCAACCTAATGCATTCTAAATTTGAAATGAGTAGCATGGGTGAGCTATCCTTCTTTCTAGGATTGTAAGTCAAACAACATGCTGAAGGCATCTTTATTTCTCAAACCAAGTATGCAAAGAAATTTGGTATGTCTGAAGCATCTTGTATGAAAACACCCATGCCTACTAATACTGTATTGGATGCTGATGAACATAGGAAACCTGTTGATCAGACAACATATAGAGCAATGATTGGCTCTTTACTGTACCTTACAGCTAGTAGACCTGACATAATGTTTGCTATATGCATATGTGCTAGATTCCAAGTAAGCCCTAGAGAGTCACACCTAACATTAGTAAAAATGATTCTCAGGTATGTAAAAAGTTGTCCAAATCTAGGTCTCTGGTATCCAAAAGATTCAGCATTTGAATTAACTGGATTTTCTGATGCTGATTATGCTGGATGCAGAATTGACAGGAAAAGCACCAGTGGAGCTTGTCAGTTTCTTAGTGACAGACTTGTCTCTTGGTTTTGCAAGAAACAAACATTTGTGTCAACGTCAACTGCTGAAGCTGAATATATGGCTGCAGGTAGTTGTTGTTCACAATTATTGTGGATTCAAAACCAACTCCTAGACTATGGCTACAACTTAGAGAAGTCTAAAATATTTTGTGATAACACTAGTGCTATTTCTATAGCTCAAAATCCAGTCCTCCATAGTAGAACAAAACACATAGAAATTACGCATCACTTTTTAAGAGATAATGTTGAGAAGAACAAAATTGAACTTCAACATATCCCAACTGATTTGCAAAGGGAAGATATTTTCACCAAACCCTTGGATGAAAAGAAACACACCTTCTTCCTAAATCTGTTAGGAATGTTAGATGGAGGAAGTCTAAAATAAGTTCCAAGATTTTGAAACTCTAAAAATTGACCAAGACTAGGCAAACATCATGATTTTTCTAGTGCCTAGAGTGTATTTCTGGTCTCTGAACTGCGCTCGACGATTTTCCCCAGATCGTCGAACGGAGATCGACGCTTTCCGAAATCGTCGACCTAAGTTCAGTGATTCTCAGATAGTGTTCAACTATCTCTCCAGGTCAACGATCGTCGAACGGCGTTCGACGATTTTGTTCTCTGAACTATCGTCGAACGGAGCTCGACGCTCTCCAATATCGTCGAACGGAGATCGACGATATTGAAGACCCTTCAGATTCCTTTAGAAACCACGATCGTCGAACTGAGTTCAACGATCTTTCCTTTTCTGCGTCGAACCCTAATATAAAATTCATTTTTCGGCCGTCGTTCTCTCTTTGCGCCTTCGTTCTCTCTGCAAATTTTCTCTTTCCCTCCAAACATCTCTACACTTGGTCATTTGTTTGTTGATTTTTGCCGGTAACAATGGCCATCTCAATTGCTGTTCTAGCTGCAATGAAGTTTGATGCAGGATTTGATATAGACATGGAATCCTTCAGCACCAGTGATCAGATTTTCAAAGACATTCTCGAACTGTTCAAGGAGCAAAAATTAGCTACTATCATGTCCACCAGAATCAAACTGCCTGCAGATGAAATTAATGAGTGGGTGTATACTGCCCACAACCAGGACCAAAATACAGTTGTTGGATCCATTTCTGGAACTCAGGTACCTCTGACACCTACCATTCTGACAGAGGTTTTTCAATTAAATTCTGGAAGGGATTCTGCTGAGTTGTCTGGAGAAGAATTTTCTACTATGCTTGCTAGAATGGG
The DNA here is from genome assembly GCA_039583875.1 of Platanthera guangdongensis. Taxonomy (NCBI): domain Eukaryota; kingdom Viridiplantae; phylum Streptophyta; class Magnoliopsida; order Asparagales; family Orchidaceae; genus Platanthera; species Platanthera guangdongensis. The sequence continues at coordinate 11,543,792 of CM077157.1, read as the reverse complement.
TCATTCTGATGCAAACCCTAGCAAGCTACTGAAAAAGAACTTAGCTGTTGAATATAGGTTCTTAGCTGATGTAGTGGGAAAGGTTCTGTTGGCCAAGCATTCAGCACATGATACCATCTCCAGGTATCAGCTGTGCTTGATAGGAGCCCTAGTGGATAAGAAACAGTTAAACTGGGGAGAGATCTTCTTTGATCTGATTAAGAAGAAAATAAACAAGAATTTTGTAAATTATGGAAGGATTCTAGGGCTCTTTCTTCAAAACAGATGCCCTGCACTGCTAGTCTCATCTGGGATGCACATCAATGCCTCTAAGAGGCTGTCATGTGCCCTGTTTGGCAAATGGGACAGATAGATAGTGAAGCCCAGCAGGCCCTCTGCAAGCACCACTTCAGGCACAAGGACTCTTGCAGTCTCTTCCCCTCAAGTCTCTGCCCCTGCAGAAGACTTGTCTGCTGCTTCTTCTCCTCCTCCAACTCTTATTTCATCTCCCCCAGTCACCTCCACCATTCAAATTTCATCCACCATCATTATTTCCAGCCCATCTCCAACTGTTATTCCCTCTCCAACACTTCCAATAACAGAAGAACCATTCCACCCTCTACATCACTACCCTAAACCAGACATTGACACATCATCTCACCTTCCATCTTTCAATCTTCTAGATGATTCCTTCATGGATGATTCACCTTCATCCCCTCCTAAGCTACCCTCCTCATCCACATCATATCAACAACTTCGGCAAGAAATCATTGATCAACCCTCTTTCACACCTTCTATCTCCATTCCCCTTTCTTCCATTTCCACAATCCCCACACCTCAACCTTCACTTCCCCTATACACCAGTCCACCAACATCTCCAATTGCTCCTCCACCCTTCTCTACCTCTGCTCAAGTCCCTATTGAGCATGTAGATATTCCAGCCTTAGTTGACAAACTATATGAGCTGATAGCCCCCAGACTCTCACTTCTGTTGGAGACCTCCTTGGCTCCACTCTTTAAGTCAGTTGCAGACTTATCTGCCAGACTCTCCTCCATCTTTCCTCCTCAGGCAATCCCTTCATTTGGGTGCCTTGATCCAGCTCTCTCTGAATCTAGGCAGGGAGAGATGCCTCATGAAGCTGCTAGATTGCCTACTGCTGCCCTTTCTTTAGTCCCTGCTGCTGCTATTACCTCAGTTCCTGCTGATGTTGTTACTAAAGCTCAAGCCTCAACTCCTCAAGTTGTTGTCTTCTCAGTGGACCTCAAGTCCTTATTATCAGTTTTTGATTCAGTCTACTTCAGCTGTCTTCCAGAACAAAATACAGTCCAGCCCTCTGCAGATCTCTCCAAGGCCATTGTGCCCTTTTCAAGCTGTGATTCCAGCTTAATAAGCTCCTACATAAATTCCCTATATACTGCTGAGCCCTCTGTTTTCATTGATCTTACTGCTGCTACTCCTGCTGACAATAATGCTGCTAGTTCTGTTGCTGCTGCCCCTACTGCTGTCAGTGATGATACTGATGATGAGTTAATCTCTAAGGATATACATATGACAGAGGCATATGACTTTGAGCCTGCTGTCACTGTTGATGTTGCCCTTGCTGATATTATTAGTGATGATATTGCTGCTACTGAAACTATCATATCTGAAACTGCTGATGCTTTTGTATCTGAAAGTTCTGTATCTGTTGTTACTACTGCTGCTGCTACAACTTTTGCCAGTATTATTTCTGTTGTATCTGCTGCTGCTACAACTACTGTCACCACTGCCTCATCTGCTCCAACCCAACAACAGAAAGATTATCTGAAAAGGATTGATGCTTTATATGATGAGCAAAGCTCTGAAAGTGATGAATATAGGACTGATTCTGATGATTCCTCAGCCACTATAGCCAGGAAAAGAAAGGCAAGGAGCAAGGCTATGAAAAGAGTTCCCCCAGCCAAAGTCAAAGATACAAATGCCATACCTTATTATATTCTTCATGACTGCCCTATAACTGAACATTGGATGCAATATTCCAAGAATCAACTAAAAGCTAAGAAGAAGAAGAGGAAATATGAAAAAGGTTCCTCACAGTTCCATCATCCTCCTCCACCTCCTCCTCCTGATGCAGGTGCAGGTGGTAGCTCTGCTGCTCATCCCTCTGCTAGAAACCAAACCCCCTATCAGCCTCATGGAAGATCTCAATATAAGGGAGGCCAATCCAGAGGTTCTCAATCAAGGATAGAAAATTATAGAGGAAACCAAAGGGAATTCCAAGTTTACTCCAAAGGCTATTCAAGGCAACATCCATACTCAAGGAAAGGACAAGCTTCATTTGATACAACTTCAGGTCCTTTTCCCTACAAGCTGGAAGAATTAGTCTCATCCAGAGCTCCTCCAGATAATCCTTCCAACAGATATGAACCTCCAGTGCCTTTTGAGGATCCAGAGAACAATCCTACTGCATGGACTGCTAGAATGAAAGAATTAGCTGTCTTGGATCAAATTAAGAAAGCCAGAGAGCAAGGCAAGGACACCTCCAGCATTACTATCTTGTCAGAACAAAGAAAGAAGGAACTTGAAAGATATGTTTCCAGCAAATTTTTTGATTCTGA